>CM038678.1:512570155-512700716 GCA_021605205.1 Aegilops longissima | reverse complement strand
GCTGAGGTCGACTTCGCACTGGGCTGCTGCTATGGCCGGAGTCGCCCGCGCTGCCCTCACCTGGCCCTGCCCGCTGCCGCTGAAGCCTCGGCTGGCTGTTTCTCGGCCGCCGGAGCTGGCTGCCTTTTTCCCTCTCGCAGTTGCCGCTCGGCTGCTTGCGCTGCCGCTTCTGCCCTCGACATTTCTGCCCGTCACCGAGGTCTGCCACTGTCGTGGCTCACCTCACGCTGTCAGTCACACTTCAGCGCGGCTCGCCGCACTCCACGCGACTCCACGCTTTCGCCCTCCCCATCTTCTGTCAAGGCCTCCAAATACCACCATGGTCGCTGCTCATCACCTCCGCCCAAATTAAGGTTCTCGACACCACTGCCGGTCACTGTCGCTGTCACAGGTGGTTGCTGGGCTCGGTTTGCCACGCCTCATGGGCCTCTGGCGCAAGCATCACTCGGCTGCGCCTCAGTGCCCTCGCTTTCCTCTGCAGACGGACAATGGGCTGCTGTCGCTTTGGCCCCATGGCCCTATGGCACATGGGACCCCATGAAACGATTATTAAAAAACAAAAAGGGATTAAAAAAATAATAATAATAAAATAAATAAAATTAATAAATAAAAATAAAAATGCTAATTAATTAATTAATTAACTAAGTTAATTAACTTCATTAATCATGTTTAATTAACCTAATTAATCATTAATTAAACTAACTAGGTAATTAGTTAACGATCAGCATTAACGGGACCCACATCGAGGTTGACCAAGTCAACCCCTGTTGACTGCTAACGTCGGCATGACATCATCTTGGCGTCATAAATCCATTTTTGAATTAATTAATTAATTAATTAAATTCGAGAAATTAATAAAATCTTTAGAAAATCATACCTTTTAATCCGTAACTTTCGGATTAAAATATTTTCAACATGAAAGTTGCTCGAGCAGCGAGGCGAATCCGGATACGCAGTCCGTTCATCCGCCACACACCCGTATCCTATCGAACCCGCAACTTTCCCCCTCCGGCTCCTCTGCCCGAAATCACGAAACTCCGGGAATACTTTCCCGGATGTTTTCCCCCTTAACCGGTACCACCTCATACCACATTAGGGCACGCCTAGCATCGTTACTTGTCTTGTCATGCATCGATATGCATCTGTTTACATGGTATTCATTGTTTCTTCCCCTCCTCTCTCCGGTAGACTACGAGGCCCGCCAGCTGCTTTGCTGCCCGGTTCGACTACGGAGTTGGCGACCTCTCTCTTGCCGGAGCAACCAGGCAAGCCCCCTTTGATCACCGGATATCGCCTACTCTTCTCTATCTTGCTTGCATTAGAGTAGTGTAGCATATTCTTGCTTTCAGATTATACCTATCTGATGCATAGCTTTGTCCTTGTTACTCTTTTTGTTACCTTACGCAATCCTATATGCTTAGTATAGGATGCTAGTACTCCATCTGTGGCCCTACATTCTTGTCAAATGCGCGTGCTATACTATCGGGCCGTGATCACTCGGGAGGTGATCATGGGAATATACTATATACTTTATACATGATACATGTGGAGACTAAAGTCGGGTCTGGTGGTGGAGCACCGTGAGTGGATCTTTGAGGCGGAGCGGCAGGCGAGGTTGAGACCGCCTAGGAGAGAGGTGGGCCTGGCCTGTTCGGCGTTCGCGGATACTTAACTGCAACGAGATCTTGGTATTTGATCTGGGTTGGCTACGAGCTTATAAGCACTAACCAACTCGTGGGAAAAATATGGGCACTTTCGGCGTCGTGGTATCGGCCGAAGCACTTGAGACGTCGTGACGGAGCGGCGCGCCGGATTGGGCTGGGCGCCACTAGGCTAGGTCTGCTTCCGGCCGCCCTACTTAGCGTCTTGGTGTGCTATGGGCGATGGGCGGAACCCTGGCGCTTAGGTTTAGACCGCGTGTTGGCCTCTCTGTTTTGCCTAGGTGGGGCTGCGACGTGTTGATCTTCGCGGCGGGCATGACCCAGAAAGTGTGTCGGCCAAATGGGATCAAGCGTGTTGGGTAAGTTGGTGCACCCTGGGGAAGTTAATCTATTGAATAGCCGTGATCTTGATAATGGGACGACTTGGAGTTGTACCTTGAGCTTATGACAACTAGAACCGGATACTTGATAAAACACACCCTTCCAAGTGCCAGATACAACCGGTGGTCGCTCTCTCTCAGGGATACGAGGAGGGTATCGCCGGGTAGGATTATTGCTATGTGATGTTACTTGGAGGACTTCAACCTACCCTCTTCTACTCGTTGCAAGGCGAAGGTGACGAGCGTAGTCTTCAATAAGACTAGCTATCCCCTCTTATTACGGCATTCTGCAGTTCGGTCCTTGATATGGCCCTTTACACATATATCCATGCATATGTAGTGTAGCTCCTTGCTTGCAGTACTTTGGATGAGTACTCACGGTTGCATTGTTTCCCCTTTTCCCCTATCTCTACTCGATTGCTGCAACAGACGATGGAGCCTAGGAGCAGGCGCCACCGTCGATGGCGACTACTACTGCGGAGGTGCCTACTACTACGTGCAGCCCGCGGCGGCGACCGGGAGTAGTTAGGAGGATCCCGAGGCGGGAGGCATCGCCTCTTCGATCTGTATCGAGTTTGTGCTAGCCATCTTATGGCAACTTGTTTAACTTATGTATGTACTCAGATATTGCTGCTTCCGTGACTCGTCTATGATCGAGCACTTGTATTCGAGCCCTCGAGGCCCTGGCTTGTATTATGATGCTTGTATGACTTATTTTATTTGTAGAGTTGTGTTGTGATATCTTCCGTGATTCCTCGATCTTGATCGTACACATTTGCGTGCATGATTAGTGTACGATTAAATCGGGCGTCTAAGTTGGTATCGAGCCATTTGCTGTAGGAATCCCCCTTCCACACTCCTTGGCCGAAGTCGAGTCTAGACATTGCAAAAACTTTTACTAACTTGGCTGTGTGCCTTACGGGCCCACGTCACCATCGGGTGGTACTAGGATCTTTTACTCCTCGACCTTTACTCTGGGACTCTGAACTCTCTTCTACTCGGGTTAAACAAATTTACTAACTAACACTAGGATCCCGTGACCACATTCACCCCAAAGTTGGATAAAGCCATAGTTGTTTCTTGGAATTGTATTTTGATCAATTTCCACACTTGTCATTTGACTCCTTTGAAGCGTCTTTGTTTTCGGATGGAACCCACGAGGCAGGTCGTGCGCCACACGGCGGCCATTGGTGCCTCGGGATCACCTGCGGTGCTAGCGAGAGATGATGACCTATCGGGTTATCGCTGGCACCCGAGTACACCGTCTATGAAAGTACAGGACTTTAACGGGAGCGATCTTTGTCGTGGAATTGTCACGTCGGATGTCCTTAGTGTCGGGACTTAGTCGCGAGGCCAACGCATCTATGTGGTAGCTTGAGAGGGGTTGAGTGGGGACGAGAGGCGAGGCGGATCAACACACAAGACAAGGATTTAGACAGCTTGGCCCCGGAAACATCATCCGGTAAAAACCCTGCATCTTTGTTTGTGGCTAGGTCTCATTATCATCACGAGGGAGACGCCGTAAACCGGCTCTTTGTGTCTAGCCCTAGAAATTGTTTCTTGCTTGTAGCTTCTCCCTCTTTGTGGAGCCCTGCCCCTCCTTATATATGTTGAAGGGGCGGGTTACATGTGGAGTCCTATTAGGATTAGGACTAGTCTATCTCTAATGCAAACCGGATACAAGTCCTGGTCTTAACTCCTTGTAAGGTAAATATTCCTCATGCCTTTCCTCTTAAACCGGCCCACAATAGTTGAACCGGCCTTCATGAACCGCCAGACGGGCCACCGGGTCTTGTCGCTCCTCTGACCCGCCCGTCGGGTTACTAATGAACCGCCAAGACCGGGCGGGTAGCCCGTGAATCGCCAAGCTCCCGACGGGTTACCAGTAAGTCGTCCAGTCCGGCCGGGTTATACTTCCGGCCGGTTTACGCCACGGGGTATATCCCCGACATTAGCCCCCAGTTTAATTTGGATTTATCCATGTTAAACTTTTGCTGCAAAATAAACACAAGAACAAATTTGACAGGTTGTGCTCCGGGTTAAGAATTCTTGTAGACCGGCACCCGATCATCCTTAAGTCCTTGTCATTTCCTCCTTCCAGAAAATCCGGGTCAATAACCAGCTTCATACTCAAATTGCCGACGTTGGCTTCTCATAGAAAAATATTTTGAAGAATAATCCATTGAGTCGGCTTCCAAAGCGCCGGTTTAAGAAATATCGGTCTTGAAATACTCATCTGATATCCAGCCAGTTTGAAGATGTAAAACTTGCCGGTTTAGCATTACCAAAATTGCCAAGTTATATAGCAGACGATGCCGAGTCATAATTGTTGTTGACACGGTTCATGATTGTTTAACGCCGGTTCATGATTATTGATGATGCGGGTTGCGAACCGAGGTCATAATAATTGGTGGCCTTGGGTCAATCGGTTTGCTCAAAGCAGAGAATTTTGAAAATATTTCTCGATAATAATATAATACTTGTAGCCCCCAAGTCTTGAGCAGAACAAAGTGATGGCTTAAGACTTGCTTCAATATAAATATTGCCACTTTCAAAGAAATCCATGTTGTTCATCCCAGTCACTAGTAAAAACTGAATACTCCATATTATGTAGCCCCAAGTGCCGGGTTGTCATGCTTGCAGCAACCTGGGACTTGTAATTGACTGATGCCCATAAAATGTCAACCAATGTAGCCCCCAAGGGCCGGGTCATTATGCAATAATGAGCAGGGACTTTATAAATATGATGATGTAGACTTGAGCAGCGATGTGTAGCCCCCAAGGGCCGGCTCATTATGATATGATGAGTCGGGTCTTCAATAAGGCCAATAAAAATGACTTTGCATTAGCCCCCAAGTGTCATGGTGCATGCTTGCAGCGACATGAGACTTGCATGTAATCTTAATTTGAATAATGTAGCCCCCAAGTGCTGGGTCGTAAGCCTGCAGCGACTCGGGACTATTCCTTCCATCGTAGAATAAATCATATCCTTTGATAAAATAATAGCCATTGCGCTAAAGCGACTTTGAAAACCTCAATAATACCGGTTGTTAATAACCATAATAAAATCCAGCCATGTTGGCTATTCAAGATAATATAATCCGGTATGAAAACCTTATTCATTCAATATCATAATGAAAATTCAGCCAAGTTTGGCTATTTGAATAATATAACCCAATCATATATAAGCGCATGATTCCAATGGCGCAATCCAAATATATCTTGGCGACTTATAGTCCAAAGCCGAGGCGGTTTAATAAACATCGGATAATTTCTCATCATATCTTGGCGACTTATCGTCTTAAAGCCAGGCGGTTTAATAAACACGGATAATTTATCATCATGCTTTATTCAACCTTGTCTCTGCATACAACAAGTTTAAAGTGTCTGGCGGTTTACGCGGACGAATCATAATGCACAACATATAACCCAGGTTTATAACCAAGGCTGCACTTAAGAATAATCAATGAAATATATCATACCTGTGACATTGAATCACATCATTGGTTTACCAACTTTTTGTAGTAAGGGTAATAACCCCAATCGACTCGTAGTCAAACCAGACCGGGCGGATAGTCTCCGGATTATGATTTGATCATGTACTGACAATTTGTAATTGAAAGTCAAGCCGGGTTAATGAACACCGGTTTACTCCATAATAAGATGGTAACATAAAATCAAACCGGGCAGATAGTTTCCGGATTAAGATTTAACCGTGTTTCATCAATTTGTAATTGACAGTTTGAAACGGATTAACAATGTCGGTTTAAAAACGCAACAAAAATCAAATAACAGTTATGAAAAAAATGAAGCAAAAGGCAATGATAAAACCATTTGCAAAAGAGGCTTTCTTGAGCCGATCGGATGGTGTTACCATGGTGGACACGACCAAGCTCCCAATAAGGTGTAGCTATGGTTCAAGTCAGTCAGTCCCCAAGCTGAAACCGTGGCATTATGCCGATCAAGTGGCGTGGCAATGGTTGGGTTCGACCAAGCCCCCAAGTGACTCTATGGCCTTAGGCGATCAAGGCGTGATGGTTCAGACTTGACCATGTCCCCAAGTGATCTGGTGGCTTTTCGCCTATCAAAAGGTGTTGCATTGGTTCGGACACGACCAAGCCCCCCAGTGATGTTGTGGCACTAGGCCGATCAAGAGGCGTGGCTATGGTTCGGATACGACCAAGCCCCCAAATGATCAATAATATGATAAGCCAATAAGGCATGATACCCATGTTTGAATCGCGCATCATGGCAGCAGGTCCTCTTTGGCACCTTTTTAACTTATTGCAAGAGATAAATCCTTCTTGAACCGGACATTAAACCGGATATTGAGAGCGTCAGAGCTTTGCAAGAGATAGTTTCCTCTTAAACCGGATTATAAACCGGAAGCACCACTGTGAGCCGGAAATTTTACGTGACCTTTTAAATTTTGCACCAATATGGCGGTTTAGGGTCTGCATTAGATAATTTTGCAAGCGGAGTAATTGCTCTTTTAAAGAAAGCAATATGTAATATAAAAATATAATGGATGGACTTCACGATATGTCGGGCCGGTTAATATCCACAGCGGGGTTATAAGCCATACGGACAAGAGAGTCGGCGGCATTGTTGATGTAGTCCGGACTGCAGGGCGGCGGTTTGTGTTCGGTTCATCGATGTGATGCACGGATGCGGTGAAGAACAACTAAGCAGCGCCGTCCACGATGGGCATCACTTTTATAGTGAGCACTTGTCTGTATAAAAAGATATACGCCAGAGTAATTGTTCTTAAATAAAGTACGTGCGGATAGGAGGGATAGCACCTGATTCGCTCGGACAACCGATAAATCGACTGTGGCCTTGTAAGCCTGGTGTGAACGGGCGAGTCAATCGCAGGCGCATTACACCGCGCAGACGGGCGAGTCAGCCGTGTCGTGTTGGTGTAGAATGGCCTTTATAATAAATCATTATCCTGATGTCTTTGAATGACTGATGATCTGTACATAGAATTCTTTCACAGAGTACTGGTAGTGCTCCACAATGCTTTTTGCATCTTCTTATGACAGCTAACACAGATCGCTGGGACTCATGCTCTGGTTGAGTTGGTAGAATGACCTTCATGCATGCACTTCCTTTCCACGGGAATGCTCTAATGGAAAGAGACTTGTATTTGACTAGTATTGTTTTTGTTTGGTTCTCCAAACAGCAATGAAGCCAGATTAACAATGATGATACTGATCTCTTTTATTGTTGCTGGCGAGGACAGAAGCACAGACTTAATGCCACAACACTCCGGGATGTAGGTTACGCTCTTGTGTTCTACCACACGCAGCTTCTCTGCAGGATTCCATAAAAACACCTGCGACCACGGCAAAGGCAGGGGCAGCTCGTGGCTGCAGCAGGCTGGGTCAAAGCAGCCACGAGGCCGAGGTAGAGCAATGCGGGCGAAAGGCATGGCCACGGCAGAAGCAGGTTGGCGCAGCAGCGGCTTGCGGCGGAGACCACTCAGCGGTGCGGCTCAAGCACTTTCGGACGACAGCGGTGACGGTCCATCCGACGGACGGCATCGATGAGGCTCTGGCGGCTCGGCGAGTCTGCGGTGGAAGGCGAACCACGGCGAGTCAGCGGCGGCGATGGTGGAAGGCGGGCGGCGGCTTGAGGTGGCGGAGGCGGTTCAAGGGTGCAGGCGAGCGACAATCAACAACCGCCGTGTAGCCCGGTAGCGTCAGCGAGCTGCGACTTCGCTCGTTTGGCGGTTTGACCACTGCGACGATGACTCTTGAAGGGCGACCGGCCCTTTGCTACCCAAAAGGTAAGAAGTGACCGGTGGCGGAGAGGCATGGTGTGGACGATCCGGCGAGTCGTTTGAAGTGCGTCCGCCACAGCGGCTGTCTGGAGAGGCATGGCCGAACCGGCGTCGAGTTGGAGAGACGCAGCGAACCGACGGCGACGAGTTGGAGAGGCACGCCAAACCGGCGGCAGGTTGGAGAGACAGCAGACGAACCGCAGCAGGTTGGAGAGGCGTGGCCAAACCGGCGACGGGTTGGCTGAGGCACAGTCAATCGGAAACGGGGATGACGAGCGGGCGGCCGAGTCGCGCGGTGGGTGGCGGTGGAGACAAGGACTGCGCGCGCGTGGAGGAGCTGGGGTCACGGGCGAGTAGCAGAGCAGTGACGGCGCGCCAGCCATAGCTGCACTGCCATAGCGGAGGCGAGACAGGTTGCGGACGGGCGTAAAGCGGCGGCTCAACCCGCCGGCAACTTAAAGCGGCGGGGCGCGTGTAGACCGCTCAGGGCGCGGCCATGGTGATGACGGAAACGACTCCAGAGGCCGGTGACTCAACACCGCAGCTGAGGCAAACCGGCAGAAGCGGCTTATAAGCAGACCGCCGGCAGAGACTAGCATAGGTGGAAGCGAGGTAAGGTCGCCGAGGCGGTGGCTTCAAGTCCGGGGCCAAACAGGGCGGCGCCGGTGGCGATTCATGACGACGGGGGGCGCTCATGCGGCCCAGAACGGAAGCCAGGGCAGCTTGACAGCTTCAGTAGCGGGCGCCTGAGAAGCGCGAGGGCAAAGAGTCCGGGTCGTGGCTGCTCCGTTTTCCGGTCGTGGCTGTTTTCTGCTTTTTTTTTTTTTGAGATAAATACACTAGTGGTCACTAAACTTGAGTTCTAAACACAATACGGTCACTGAACTTTGGAATACGCTCGTTACGGTCATTATATCGTAAGCGATGATTATCTGATCCACCGACTATCTGTATAGCATCCGATTGCACTCTGACGGTCAAACGACCTCGTGGCACTTTCGGTTTGGGCCCATCTGTCGATTGGGTAAATAAAGAAAAAAATAACCTGCAAGGTTAGGTATTCGAACCAGCGGCCTCGCGCATGGAAGCTCAGCGTGCTAGCCAGTTGAACACTTTGCTACTATGAGACTGGATGGGGCGCTTACATTTATATCGGATGGGAATCAATAAGCAGCCTTTTGTCCCACCTGTCAATAAGCGAAGAAATAAGGAAAAGCTAATAAAATAATTATCGCGGCGGGTTGGTGGTTGAGACCAGGACCTGCTTTACGAATCAAAGGCACGCTAGCAATCGAGCCCACGCACAAGTGCGATGATATGATATGGAGGAGCTTAGTTTTTTTTTTTTTTTTTTTTTGCAACGGCATGTGCGATATAAATGAATCACAAACAAAAAATATTCATGCAAACGCAAAAAAATTAACTAAAAATGTCCGCTTTTATGTTCATATCTTTTAAAAATATTTATGTAGTATAAAAGTGCTTCTTGAATTGAAAAAATCGTACAGTTTTAAAACCTGTGCATGCAATTTTTAGAAATACGCATGTGATGTAAAGTAGTGTTACTTTTATAGGAATTTCTGTGTAAAGTAGTGTTTTCTAATAAATATTTGATGCACTTTTAATATACAGTTACACTAATAAGTTTTATAAAATATATACAAACACTTAAAAATGCATGAACTTTTCTAGCAAAAGATGCAAACACTTGTTAAAAGTTGCAGGAAAAAATGTATCACTTTTTGGGGGTACAGTTACATAAATTAGATACAATGAAAGTAATTTTCAGTATATATATGTAGCGTGCATTCTGGCCATCTGGTTGGTTCGCTCTCTGGCTACAGGCGCAAGTCGCAAGCCCAGGCGCTGGTTCGAATCCAGTACCTGCAACGTAATGCGTTTTGTTTCTTTTTTTATTTCTCCCACCCCCAGCGGCGATGATGGGCCCTCTTGAAAGTTTTTTACACGCCCACTACAAGTTTGACGGTCAACAGATTGCTATACAGTGCTCTCGGTGACTCGGTGACCGTATAATCTATCACTTTACGTATATAATGACCGTAACGAGCGTATTCTGAAGTTCAGTGACTGTATTGTGCTTTTGACTCAACTTAAATGACCCTCAGTGTATTTATCTCTTTTTTTTTGGATCTGCTCTGATCAGGCCTTGTGACTCGTGTCCCAGCATTAAACGGAGATCTTCAACGAACTAGTTCTCAGCCCACGTGAGAAGTACAGATCCAGTTGATCCTTTGTGTGATGACGTAAAGATTGAACTTGTAGATACGGTTTGATGGATGCTCTACGACTTGAAAGTAGTACTAGCAGTACTGAAAAACAAATCTTGACTTCGACACGCCGACGGAGCCAGCTGCGACGGTCTCGGCGACTTGTGTTTAGACCACTCGCTTAGACCGGCGGCGGTTTGAACAGATCGTCGGCAGAGTACAGAACGCAAAACCTTAATTTCTGTTAACCTCAATCTTGTATGTCGCTCCGACTGTTTGACACAGAGACTTTGTATATCTTTCTGCGCCCGCTTTTTTCAATCCAACACATCACGAGTTTCTCGATCCCTGAAAAGATCCCTCCAAGAACTCAACACCACCGTGCGAGGGCCCCACGGTGGGCGTCAACTGTCGTAGAATTGTCACGTCAGATGTCCTTAGTGTCAGGACTTAGTCGCGAGGCCAACGCATCTATGTGGTAGCTTGAGAGGGGTTGAGTGGGACGAGAGACGCAGGGCGGATCAACACACAAGACAAGGATTTAGACAGCTTCGGGCCCCGGGAAACATCATCCGGTAAAAACCCTACATGCTGTTTGTGGCTAGGTCTCATTATCATCACGAGGGAGACGTCGTAAACCGGCTCTTTGTGTCTAGCCCTAGAAATTGTTTCTTGCTTGTAGCTTCTCCCTCTTTGGGGAGCCCTGCCCCTCCTTATATATGTTGAAGGGGCGGGTTAAATGTGGAGTCCTATTAGGATTAGGACTAGTCTATCTCTAATGCAATCCGGATACAAGTCCTGGTCTTAACTCCTTGTAAGGTAAATATTCCTCATGCCTTTCCTCTTAAACCGGCCCACAATAGTTGAACCGGCCTTCATGAACCGCCAGACGGGCCACCGGGTCTTGTCGCTCCTCTGACCCGCCCGCCGGGTTACTAATGAACCGCCAAGACCGGGCGGGTAGCCCGTGAATCGCCAAGCTCCCGGCGGGTTACCAGTAAGTCGTCCAGTCCGGCCGGGTTATACTTCCGGCCGGTTTACGCCACGGGGTATATCCCCGACAAGTACCGGGCCATCGTCCACCTCTACTCTCGGGAGTATGACTCCACTACTGTGATGCACACCGCACATGGTGTTGGGGTGACTATCGATATGGCAGTCCGCGATGCTGCTTATGCTGCTCGACACGTCTTCGTGGAGAGTATCGGAGTTGGACACCTCCCCTTGTGCACATTGCTATCGCGTCGATGTTGGTGAGGAGGTTACTACATTGCTGCATACTCCATTGTCACCGAGAGCCCTTCTACCATCGAACTTTGTTACGCATCGCGATGGGCTGGATCGAGCTAACCGAGCTCTTCGCCACGAGTTGTACATCACCCGTCAAGCACCTTTACCGTGCTCGGCGCTATCTGCCCCTTTGTCCGATCCAGAGCTGCGGCGTTCTGCGATCTACCCAGCCAGACCGTGATGCCCCTGGGTGTCGGTTGGCGAGGTGGGAAGCTACTCTCCGACTTGGTCCTCTCCGCCACTTGATCGTCGGGTTACGCACTGAGTATCCATGGCCCCTGTGTCAGCGGCGTGGAGGACTATCGCTGCCGCACTACCAGCTTTCGAAGCTCTGACTACCTCCGCATGATCAGCGTGGGACTGATGTAGGCTTGCTTGTTAGTGTTAGATGTATTCGCCATGAGCTGCGTGCCGCCTATGTTGTCTTAGTCTATGTCTTGAACTCGTGTACCGAACTCTATGCATGATCCCTTTTGTAAGATATGCCGACTACTATGTGGTTTCTATCGTGTTGCTTTCATTATGCATGTTTCATCATGAATGATTCTTGTCCTTTGTATAATTTCTCAAATGCTGAACTACCCTTTGTTATATATTAGCGGGATGGTTAGACCAGCTGGTGCGTGGTCGTGGTGGCAACTTCCCACCACCGCCTAAGTACATGGCTGGTATGATCCAACAACTTGAGATGAATCGCCAGTTCATGGAGAACATGATGGCTCGGTTTCCTCGCCCCAATATGAACCAGCAGCCAAACACAACAACTCTGAGGATTTCATCGCCTCAACCCAAGTGTGTACCGCAGCTCAACCCAGCCATTTGGATCTCGATGATCGCTCCGTGACATCACCTATGAGATGGAGTCTGCTGATGTAGCCCTTGACTATGTCACTTTTGCTTCCTTCTTCTGAAGGGACCCGCATCTCAATGGTGGGACAGCCACAGGCGTACTCGCCAGATTGGAACAATCATCGCTTTGGCCGGACTTCCAAGCTGCTTTCCGTGCCCGCTTCATCCCTCAAGGGGTCATGGACGGAAGAAGCGTGAGTTCATAACCTCACCCAAGGCAACAAACTGTTGAAGCTTATCGTGAGAGTTCTGGACTTGTCTCGCTATCTTTGAAGAGGAATTGCAACCGATGCACGCAGACAAGAGAAGTTCGTGGCGGCCTTCAAGTCGACATCAAGCTCGCACTTCTAGTGCACGACTTTGCTGATTTTGCCACCTTGGTGAACAAGGCTATCAATGTCGAAACTGGTGCGCAGGAATACGAGCTCTAACGGCAGAACCGTGACACGGGCTCATCTTTGGGCCCGTCCTCATGAAGCGTAAGATTTGGATTCCCAACAGCATGTACCGGCCGAATGCACTGCTCCCGAGCAGAGCTATCTGCACCTCGTCGCCTACTCCAGCTAGGCAGCCAAAGCTTCCAGCTCCACCACCCCAAGCTCTGTTCCCACTCCTAATAATGGTTTGTGCTTGGTGTGGACAACGAGGGCACCGTGCTAGAGAATGCAACGAACTGAATCAGCTGGCCCTTCCGATCGACCGTGGAAGCAACCAGCCCCGCAACAACAATGCCAAGCCTTATGGTCGAAGTTCAGGCCAACCACGTTGATCTGAGCGAAGCTCAAGACCAACCTGCCATTGTGATGCGTACACTTCTCGTAAATTCAGTACCGGCATGCGTTTTATTTGATCTGAGGGCATCGCATTCATTCATGTCGAAGATTTTGCATTCATGCATGGCATTAAAAGTGAAGACATGAATGCTTCACTATTAGTACACACCCGCGGGCCAATGTCGAACCTCCATGATTTGCAACGACGTCCCGTTGAAATCGAAGGACTGGAATTCCTTGTCTCACCCATCGTGTGAAGTCTTGTAGCATTGACCTCATTCAGGAATGAATTGGTTAAAGGCGCATCGCTTCCATAGTTTGCGCCACGAAGACCGTCCATCTGCTACACCCTTCGGATGAAATAGTCACTTACCAAGCTCATCGGTGCAAAATGCGAGGCAAGGCTCTATGCATTGAATGCATTGAACGCTGCACCACTCGAGGGCATTGAAAACATTCCTGTCGTTCGCGATTTCCGGGCGTCTTTCTGAAGAACTTCGAGGATTCCCCTTGCTAGAGCTGTCGAATTCGTCATCGACTTGAAACCAGGCACCACTCCTATAGCCAGCGACCCTACAAAATGCGCGCGCATGAACTCCTTGAGCTCAAGGAGGAAATCGACAAATCTCTTCAAAGTGGTTTCATTCGCCCAAGTTGCTCTCCTTGGGAGCACCTTCTCTCTTTGTCAAGAAGAAGGATGGGACAAACCGATTGGTCCAAGACTACCGTCCTATAAATCAAGCTACCATTCAGAATAAGTATCCTCTTCCTCGGATCAATGATCTTTATGATCAACTGGCTGGTTCGTCAGTGTTCTCGAAACTCGACTTGAGGTTGGGTTACCACCAGATCCATGTTCGTGAGGAGGATATCCCCAAGACCGCCTTTGTGACTCGTTATGGTTCATACGAGTACACCGTCATGTCCTTCGGCTTAACCAATGCTCCAGCCACCTTCTCTCGCCTGATGAACTATATATTCATGGATTACCTCGACAAGTTCGTCGTGGTTTATCTGGATGATATCCTGATATTTTCCAAGAATGAAGAAGAACATGTTGAACATCTTCGTCTTGTGCTGGAAAAGCTACGAGAGCATCAACTCTATGCCAAGTTCTCCAAATGTGAATTCTGGCTTCCCGAAGTAACCTATCTTGGGCATGTCATCTCTAAGGATGGTATTGCCGTCAACCCTGAAAGAGTTCAGGCTATTCTCGATTGGACTCCTCCGAAGAACGTTAAGCAAGTCAGAAGTTTTCTCGGTCTCGCCAGCTATTGCCGTCGATTTGTCGAGAACTTCTCCAAGATTGCCAGGCCTCTGACTAACCTGTTGCATAAGGCGTCAAGTTCCAATGGACGAGATAAATGTCGGGAAAGTTTCGAGCACTCAAAGACAAGTTGACTTCGCGATACTAGCTCCTCCCGATACTAAGAAGGACTTACGTTATTTATTGCGGCGCTTCCGTCAAGGATTAGGCGGTGTCCTAATGCAAGAGCGCAAAGTGGTTGCTTATGCCTCTCGACAATTGCGCCCTCACGAAGAGAACTACCCAGTTCACGACCTCGAGCTTCTCTGCTGTCATTCATGCACTAAAGCAATGGCGACATTACCTTCTCGTAATCGTTGTAGAGATCTTCACCGACCACCAAAGTCTGAAATATCATTTACTCAGCCAGACCTGAACCTCCGTCGTGAGAGATGGATGGAGAGCTGTTGCAGATTTTGATTTGGGTATTTCCTATACACCGAGCAAGGCTAATGTAATGGCTGATGCCTTGAGCCGTAAGTCTTCTGCAACCACCTCCAGTTCACAAAGTTCAGCCCTCACTCGTTGAAGAGTTGTAAAGCTGAACCTCCATATTGTTCCTCGGGTGCACTTCGCCCCTCCTCCGGAGTGCGCAAGATGAACCTCCATGTTGTTTCAGGGGTTCTCTCAATACCACAGTTGCGAAACCAGATCTTGTGGACACCATCAAATGGATACAGAAATTGTTGGGGAACGTAGTAATTTCAAAAAATTTCCTACGAACACGCAAGACCATGGAGATGGCATAGCAACGAGAGGGGAGAGTGTCCGTCCACGTACCCTCGTAGACCGAAAGCGGAAGCGTTATAACAACGCGGTTGATGTAGTCGTACGTCTTCACGATCCGACCGATCCAAGCACCGAACGTACGGCACCTCCGAGTTCTGCACACGTTCAGCTCGATGCCGTCCCCGGACTCCGATCCAGCAAAGTGTCGGGATGAGTTCCGTCAACCGCGATGGCGTGGTGATGATGTTGATGCTCCACCGACGCAGGGCTTCGCTAAGCTTCATGACGATATGACTTCTCCGGCGCAGGCTTCGCCTAAGCTCTCTGACGATATGACGAAGTGGAATATGGTGGAGGGGGCACCGCACACGGCTAAGGAGCGATCCGTAGATCAACTTGTGTGTCATGGGTGCCCCCTGCCCCGTATATAAAGGAGCAAAGGGGGGTGCGGCCGGCCCTAGGGGCGGCGCTGGAGGAGTCCTACTCCCACGGGAGTAGGACTCCCCCTCTCCTAGTTGGAGTAGGATTGGGAGGGGAAGAGGGAAGGCGCCGCCCCCTCTCCTGTCCTATTCGGACTAGAGGGGAGGGCGCGCGCCTGCCCCTGGCCGGCCCTTCCTCTTCTCCCTTGTGGCCCATTAAGGCCCATATACCCCCGGGGTTCCGTAACCCCGGTGTTTAAATAACTTCCTGTTTTCATTCGAACCCTTCGAAGTCAAACATAGGCTTCCAATATATCAATCTTTATGTCTCGACCATTTCGAGACTCCTCGTCATGTCTGTGATCATATCCGGGACTCCGAACAACCTTCGGTACATCAATACTTATAAACTCATAATGAACTGTCATCGAAACGTTAAGCGTGCGGACCCTACGGGTTCGAGAACTATGTAGACATGACCTAGAACCATTCTCGGTCAATAACCAATAGCGGAACCTGGATGCTCATATTGGTTCCTACATATTCTACGAAGATCTTTATCGGTCAAACCGCATAACGACATCGTTGTTCCTTTGTCATCGGTATGTTACTTACCCGAGATTCGATCGTCGGTATCCAATACCTAGTTCAATCTCGTTACCGGTAAGTCTCTTTACTCGTTCCGTAATACATCATCTCACAACTAACTCATTAGTTGTAATGCTTGCAAGGCTTAAGTGATGTGTATTACCGAGAAGGCCCAGAGATACCTCTCCGACAATCGGAGTGACAAAACCTAATCTCGAAATCGCCAACCCAACAAGTACCTTTGGAGACACCTGTAGTACTCCTTTATAATCACCCAGTCACGTTGTGACGTTTGGTAGTACCCAAAGTGTTCCTCCGGTAAACGGGAGTTGCATAATCTCATAGTTACAGGAACATGTATAGGTCATGAAGAAAGCATTAGCAATATACTAAACGATCAAGTGCTAAGCTAACGGAATGGGTCATGTCAATCACATCATTCTCCTAATGAGGTGATCCCATTAATCAAATGACAACACATGTCTATGGTTAGGAAACACAACCATCTTTGATTAATGAGCTAGTCCGAAGAGAGGCATACTAGTGACTATCTGTTTGTCTATGTATTCACACATGTATTATGTTTCCGGTTAATACAATTCTAGCATGAATAATAAACATTTATCATGGTATAAGGAAATAAATAAGAACTTTATTATTGCCTCTAGGGCATATTTCCTTCAGAAATGTGACGATGAAGTCGAGAGGATTAAACTTTATCTCGCAGAAGGAAAACCCTCATTCTTCACTGTGGATGACGACGGCACCTTATTCTTCAAAGGTCGCCTAGTGGTACCGAGTAAGAGGGCAAACCTGAATCTGACTCCAAAGGTTATGAAAGAAGCTCATGATACGCCTTTGTCTATTCATCCCGGTAGCACCAAGATGTACCAAGACATTCGTCAGAGATTCTGGTGGTCTAATATGAAGCGAGACATTGCTCGTTATGTTGCTGAATGTGACGTTTCTTTGTCGTATCAAAGCGAACATCAAAGGCCTCTTTGGAACTCTGCAACCTATCTCTATTCCTGAATGGAAATGGGACCATGTTGAAATGGACTTCGATCCTTTGGATTTCCCAAATCGCAGAAAGGTAATGATGCTATTCTTGTCGTCATTGACCGGCTTTCTAAAGTTGTGCATTTTCGGCGGTCAAAGAAGCGATCACGCTAGTCAGCTTGCAACGCTCTATATGTCCGAAATTGTTTCACTTCACGGTATTCCTTGGTTATCAGCTCGGACCGTGGCAGCTTATTCACTTCAAGATTCGGGCAAGTTTTCAAGAAGCTATGGGGACTCATCTATCTTTCGATCTGCGTTTCATCCGCAGATCACAAGGGCAAGTTGAACGTGTCAACCAAGTTCTCGAAGACATGCTTCGATCTTGTGTTATTTCCTTCGGCAAGAAATGGGAGGAATCTCTCCCGTATGCTGAGTTCTCTTATAATAATAGCTATCAAGCTAGTCGAAGATGGCCCCTTGAAGTGTTATATGGACGAAAGTGTCGAACCCCTACGAACTGGTCGAAGCGGGAGCGTACACTCTTGGTCCGGATATTATCAACATGCCGAAGAACAAGTCCGCATTATTCGCGAGAATCTCAAGACTGCTCGATCACGTCAAAAGAGTAATTATGACCGTCATCATAAAGACATGGTCTATCAACTTTGGCGAAAAGGCCTATCTTCGCGTTACACCAATGAATGGTGCTCACCGCTTGGGATCAAGGGCAAGCTAGCTCCTCGCTATATTGGCCCATTCACTATTACGGAAAGGCGTGGAAAAGTGGCATATCAATGGAGCTTCCGTCGAACCTTTCTCAGTTCACGATGTGTTCCACGTGTCACAACTCCGACGCTGCTTCAAGGACCCAATCCGGCGGTGGACCATGAAGTGCTCGAATTGCAACAGGACCTCTCCTATAAAGAGCATCCGGTCCGCATTCTCGACCAAGCCGAACGCCGCACACGTCAGAAGGCGATCAAGTTCCTCAAAGTCCAGTGGTCAAATCACTCTGAAGATGAAGCCACCTGGGAACGCGAGGATCGTCTTCGTGATGAATACCCCGCACTCTTTCCTTCTACCTCCTAAATCTCGGGACGAGATTTCTTGTAGTGGAGGAGATTTGTAACGCCCGGATAATCATGCTACAGTAATCTCACGTTGATGGTGCCACGTCACCTCTGTCACTGTAGTTAATCACGGGTTAAATCAAAACGGTTTCGAAATTCAATTCAAAATTATGATGGCAATAAAAGTTTTCAAAAAATCAAAACTAAAATGTTCGGGGGTTGTCAAATATTACAAATTTAATTATGGTGGAGTAAACACATTTTATAAAATGTCTAAGTTATTAAAATGAATTAAAACAGAAAAGGGAAAATAAGAAAAGGAAAACAAACAAATAAATAAGGGAGGGGAAACCCCCCCTGGCCAACTGGGCCAAACGGCCCAGCCAACCGGCCCATGGCCCATCCGGCCCCCCCTCACTCCCATAACCCCCCCCCCCCCGGGCGACGAAACCCTAGCCGACCCCCCCCCCTCGATCCCTTCTCCTCCCCACCGATCCGGATCGGGATCGGACCCGATCCGTCGACCCCGACGCGGCGCCCACCCCCACCCGACGCCGCCCGTCCTCCCCACCTCCCGACCGGCCACCCAGACGCCGCGCCCCGCCAGACGCCCGACGCCCCACGTCACCTCGGATCCGTCCCGTCTCCCACCTCGCCGGACCACATCGCCGGACGGCCGCCGCCTCGACCTCCTCCCGCCGGTCCTCCCGACCGTCCCGAGCCCTCTGCCTGACCCTACGCGCCCCCCACCGTGAGCATCGCTCGCTCCTCCCCCGCCCGCTCTGTCGCCGTTGAGGTCGACCCCGCTCGATCGCCATGGCGGAGCTTCGCTCCGCTTCGTCCTCACGAAGCCCCGCGCTCCGCCGCCCGAGCCCCCTGGGCCGTTCCGCCGCGCTTCGCCGGAGCTGGCGGCCCTTTCCCCCCCGCAGCTGCCGTCGCTGGCGCTGCCTCGTCCGTCGCCCGTCCTCGACTCCCCTGCTCCGGTCACGAGGCCCGCGCTGTCGTGGCCTCACCCACTGGTGGCGGCGCCAGCGTGCGTGCCCGACCACGCGACCCGCAGCGCCGCGCCTCGCCCTCCCCATCTTCGTCGCGCCCGGCGCCCGCCCATGGTCGTCGTTCCCGCGCCCCCTCCGGCCCCACCGGTGCCTCCCTGACCTCGCACGGTCGGCGCCCGTCTCGCGTCGCCGTGGCCGTTGCCGCTGGCAACCGCCGCCCGCGCCTCCACTGGTGTGCACTCGCCCAGAGCTGCGCCTGTGCCCCTGCTCCCGTGGCGCGCCCGCCTCGTCAACCGACTGCCGGCGGCGCCTGGGCCAACCGGTTACGCCAGATACACAGCGCCGTGCCTCAGGCTCGATCGGTGCGCTTTTGTGAGTTCGCCCGCTTTGGCCCCATGGCCCTATGACACATGGGACCCGCCCAGAACGATTATTAAAAAAAACAAAAAAGGGATTAAAAATAATAATAAAATAAATAAATTTAATAAATAAAAATAAAAATGCTAATTAATTAATTAATTAACTAAGTTAATTAACTTAATTAATCATGTTTAATTAACCTAATTAATGCATTAATTAAACTAACTAGGTAATTAGTTAACAAATCAGCGACTAACGGGACCCACATCGTCAGTTGACCAAGTCAACCCTGTTGATCTAACGTCCAGCATGACATCATCTTGATGTCATAAATCCATTTTTCAATTAATTAATTAATTAATTAAATTCGAAATTAATAAAATCTTTAGAAAATCATATCTTTTAATCCGTAACTCGATTAAAATATTTTCAACATGAAAGTTGCTCGAGCGACGAGGCGAATCCGGATACGCAGTCCGTTCGTCCGCCACACACCCTAACCTATCTAAGCCGCAACTTTCCCCTTCGCTCCCTCCGCTCGAAATCACGAAACACCGGGAATACTTTCCCGGATGTTTCCCCCCTTAACCAGTACCACCTCATACCACGTTAGGGCACGCCTAGCATCGTTACTTGTCTTGTCATGCATCGATATGCATCTGTTTACATGGTATTCATTGTTTCTTCCCCTCCTCTCTCCGTAGACTATGAGACCGACGCCTGCTTTGCTGCCCGGTTCGACTACGGAGTTGACGACCCCTCTCTCTTGCCGAGCAACCAGGCAAGCCCCCTTTGATCACCGGATATCGCCTACTCTTCTCTATACTACTTGCATTAGAGTAGTGTAGCATGTTCTGCTTTCGATTATACCTATCTGATGCATAGCCTGTCCTTGTTACTACTGTTGTTACCTTACCTGCAATCCTATATGCTTAGTATAGGATGCTAGTACTCCATCTGTGGCCCTACATTCTTGTCCGTCTGCCGTGCTATACTATCGGGCCGTGATCACTCGGGAGGTGATCATGGGAATATACTATATACTTTATACATGATACATGTGGAGACTAAAGTCGGGTCGGCTGGTGGAGCACCATGAGTGGATCTTTGAGGCGGAGCGGCAGGCAGGTTGAGACCGCCTAGAGAGAGGTGGGCTGGCCTGTTCGGCGTTCGCGGATACTTAACACGCTTAACGAGATCTTGGTATTTGATCTGAGTTGGCTACGAGCTTATACGCACTAACCAACTACGTGGGAAAGATATGGGCACTCGGCGTCGTGGTATCAGCCAAAGCACTTCAGACGTCAGCGGAGCGGCGCGCGCCGGATTGGACCGAACGCCACTAGGCTAGGTGCGCTTCGGCCGCCCTCATAGCGTGCATGTGTGCTATGGGCGATGGGCCCAGACCCCTGTGCGCTTAGGTTTAGACCGGCGTGTTGGCCTCTCTGTTTTGCCTAGGTGGGGCTGCGACGTGTTGATCTTCCGTGGCTGGGCATGACCCAGAAAGTGTGTCCGCCAAATGGGATCAAACGTGTTGGGTAAGTTGGTGCACCCTGCAGGAAGTTAATCTATTGAATAGCCGTGATTTTCGATAACAGGACGACTTGGAGTTGTACCTTGAGCTTATGACAACTAGAACCGGATACTTGATAAAACACACCCTTCCAAGTGCGGATACAACCGGTGGTCGCTCTCTCGGGGATACGAGGAGGGATCGCGGGTAGGATTATTGCTATGTGATGTTACTTGGAGGACTTCAACCTACCCTCTTCTACATTTGCAAGGCGAAGGTGACGAGCGTAGTCTTCGATAAGACTAGCTATCCCCTCTTATTCGGCATTCTGCGATTCAGTCCACCGATATGGCCCTTTACACATATATCCATGCATATGTAGTGTAGCTCCTTGCTTGCAGTACTTTGGATGAGTACTCACGGTTGCATTGTTTCCCCTTTTCCCCTATCTCTACTCGATTGCTGCAACAGACGATGGAGCCAGGAGCGAGACGCCACCGTCGATGGCGACTACTACTGGAGGTGCCTACTACTACGTGCAGCCGGCGACGGCGACCAGGAGTAGTTAGGAGGATCCTGTGCGGAGGCCTGCGCCTCTTCGTCTGTATCCCGTTTGTGCTAGCCATCTTATGGCAACTTGTTTAACTTATGTACGTACTCAGATATTGTTGCTTCACGACTTCGTCTATGATCGAGCACTTGTATTCGAGCCCTCGAGACCACCGGCTTGTATTATGATGCTTGTATGACTTATTTTATTTGTAGAGTTGTGTTGTGATATCTTCCGTGATTCCTCGATCTTGATCGTATACATTTGCGTGCATGATTAGTGTACGATTAAATCGGGCGTCATAACTCCTTCTTCGCCGCCTGTCGCGCAAACCCGCCGCCGGCCGCTGTGCTCGCCGCCCGGCGCGGCGCCTCACCGGCCCGCCCTCCGTCGCCTCGCCTCGGCCTCCGCCGCCTCCGCTGACCCGCCCTCGCCGGAGCCGCCTGAGCTCCCCGCCGGAGCTTAGCTCGCCGGCCGCCGCCTGCTGGGTCCCGTCGCCTCCTCCGCCTCCCCTCGCCGGGATCCGGCGAGATCCGGTCGGGATCCACCTCCCCGACACCTCTCCGGCCATTTCCGTCGTCACCTGCGAGATCCCGGCCATCCTCGATCTCCGTGCCGCGGTTGACTTTTTCCCCGGGGTGAGAAAACTGCTAAGTCCCCGTAGTTTCCAGTATTTTTATGCATTTTCATCGCGTCATATCTCTGCATCCGTAGCTCCGTTTTGGGCGTGTAATATGTCAAATTGTTCATCTCGACGAGTACATCATTTCATCTCATTGAATCATTTTCATTTGAGCTCATATTGATGCCCGAAATGCTGGTAGAAGAGGGCTATGTGATGTTAGTTTCATATTCTTATCAGAACATGCACTTTTGTCATTTTTGCCATGATTGATGTGTGCACCCTATGAACTTGAGTCCTACATGTGTTTTGTAATATGCCATGCCATCTTTACAGGGGTGTATGCCATGTATTTTTTTGATCTCTGTGGTGACTAGCACAAGCATGCAAACTAGGCTTCATGATGTTGCTGATTTCAGCCTGCTCACGATATTTTTATGCCATGTAAACGTGACGCTACCGAGAGATCCATGCTTATTTTGAGATACTTCAGTAAGAATGTTTTGAACATATGGTTATTCTCTATCCATCCATGCCCTTGTTTGCAATTATGGAGTGCCAAAGCTTGAGTCAATCGAGCTCTACTTTTTCTATAAAATGTTTCCTGGCAGGTTGTTTACATGTTATTCAATTTTGCCAAGGTTGTTGTAGTTGATCCGTGTATGCTATGATGTTTTTATTGCCATGTATAGCTTCTATGCCATGTCTTCTTACTGTGAGTTGCCTTTCCATGCCATGTATTGCTCTGTGGTGAGTGGTTCAAGCTCACCAACATGTCTACGTATTGTTGTTCCTGCCATGTATGAATCTGTAATATAACTTGCCATGTTTACATGGGTGCCATCATATCTTCTGATCCTTTGTGGCTTATGGTCACTAAAGGACTTTTGTTCTATGCATTTAGTAGTATCATGCCATGCCCTTTTTTGCTATGATAAGTTCCTTTAACATGTTGTTTGATAGCTCTAAACATTGCAACCTGATGTTATTTCCTGATAAGTCTGAAACTGTTAGTATTTGCAATCTTGCCATGTCATTTTGAGCATGTTCTAGTGATTTATGGAGATAGATCAGTGTTCATGTTTTGTCATGCTTTACCTGTACATCATGCCCATGCCTTTTGTTATTACGTTGAGATGCTGTAGCATAGTTTTTTGATGCTTGCAAGATGCCTAGTTGCTGTTTTTGACAGATTGTTGTTATGCCTTGTATAGAGTGTATGTGTTGCACCGTTGCTCTGTTTTGAGTGTGCTCTATATGAAACTTGCTTAGAATTGCATGTAGCTTCATATTATCATGTTGCATCCTTGTTTTGAGGTGTTTGCTTGATGTTTGTATGCATTTTGCATCAATGCCATGTTTAACTTGTTCTGCTCATATCTTCTAGGCCGTAGCTCCGAATCTAATGAACTTTATATGTAACTTGACTAGAATTTCGTGTAGATCATCGTGGTGCATCTTAACTTGCTGTTTGACAACTTGATCATAAAGTTATTCAGATCTGGACCAATTTCGAAATTTGCATATGAGGACTTACCGGAATTGTTATATGTTGTTTCCGGCCTCATTTAAACTTGCCTTGATGTGTTGCTCTTGTTTGCATCATCTCTTGCCATGAGTAGTCTCATCTAGTTTTGTCATGCATCATGCTTGGTTGAGCATCATGCCTTGTTCATGTGTGGTGTGTTTACTATGTTGTGTGCTTCTTCTTGTTAGTTCCTGTTTCGTTGCGATCGTGAGGATTCGTTCGTCTACGCTTGGTTCGGCTTCATCCGTTCGTCTTCTTCATGGACTTGTTCTTCTTCCTAGCGGGATTTCAGGCAAGATGACCGCACCCTGAATCTCATTACTACCATTGCTATGCTAGTTGCTTCGTTCTATCGCTATGCTGCGCTACCTATTACCTGTTTATCAAGCCATCCATTGCCATGTCAGCCTCTAACCTTTGACACCTTTCCTATGCAAACCGTTGTTTGGCTATGTTACCGCTTTGCTCAGCCCTCTTATAGCGTTGTTAGTTGCGGTGAAGATGAAGTTTGTTCCTTGTTGGAACATGGAGATGTTGTTCCTTTTGGAACATGTTTACTTGTTGGGATATCACAATATCTATTGTTTAATTAATGCATCTATATACTTGGTAAAGGGTGGAAGGCTCGGCCTTATGCCTGGTGTTTTGTTCCACTCTTGCCGCCCTAGTTTCCGCCATATCGGTATTATGTTCCCGGATTTTGCGTCCCTAACGCGGTCGGGTGATTTATGGGACCCCTTGACAGTTCGCTTTGAATAAGACTTTTCCAAAGAAGGCCCAACATTGGTTTTACCATTTGCGACCTATTACCTTTTTCCTTGGGAGTCGCGCATCCCAAGGGTCATCTTTATTTTAGCCCCGGGCCAATGCTTGTCTAAGTGTTGGTCCAAACTAGAGCCACTTGCGGCGCCACCTCGGGAAACTTGAGGGCTGGTTCTAGTTGTACTAGTGCTCATCCGGTCGTGGCTCGAGACGAGATACGCTGGCTACTATCGGGATGTCGGCACGCGGGAGGTCTTGCTGGTCTTGTTTTATTCTTTGTCGAAATGTCTTGTGGCGGGATTCCGAGGCGATAGGGTCTTCCGGGAGAAGGAATATCCTTCGTTGATCGCGAGAGCTTATCATGGGCTAAGTTGGGACACCCTGCAGGTATAAACTTTCGAGAGTCGTGCCCATGCGGTTATGTGGCAGATGGGAATTTGTTAAAATCCGGTTGTAGTAAACTTGAAGCAAACTCTTCTAAAATACACCAACTGTGTGCGTAACCGTGAGTGTCTCTTTTCGGGGTTGATCGAGAGGAGAACACGGTTTCTGGGTTATGCTTGACGTAAGTAGGAGTTCAGGATCACTTCTTGATCATTACTAGTTGGCGACCGTTCCTTTGTTTCTCTTCTCGCTCTCATTTGCGTATGTTAGCCACCATATATGCTTAGTCGCTGTTGCAACCTCACCACTTTACCCCTTCCTTTCCCTTTAAGCTTTGCTAGTCTTGATACCCATGGTAATGGGATTGTTGAGTTATCGGGATACCCAGTCCATGCTTTATGCAAACTAAATCAAAATAATTGCAAACAAAACTCCCCCTGGGACCCGTTGAATGTTGGAGGCACTCGTTGTTTCGAGCAAGCCATGGATTGATGCTTGTGGAGGAGGGGGAATATAAACTTTATCATTCTGTTTGGGAACCGCCTATAATTTGTGTAGCATGGAAGATATCGTCATCTCTTAGTTGTTATGTCGACAATGAAAGTATGCTGCTCAAAACATTATTTATCTCTATTTCAAAACCGAGCTCTGCACCTCTACAAATCCCTGCTTCCCTCCGCGAAGGGCCTATCTATTTACTTTTATGTTGAGTCATCACCCTCTTATTAAAAAGCACTAGCTAGAGAGCACAGCTGTCATTTGCATTCATTACTGTTAATTTATATCGGGTATGACTATGATTGGATCTCTTTTACCATGAATTACAATGTCTAGTCAGTCCTTGATCTTTGAAGGTGCTCTGCATTTATGTTTTGAGGTCTCAGAAAGGGCTAGCGAGATACCATCTTGTTATGTCATATTATGATTATTTTGAGAAAGTGTTGTCATCCGAGATTTATTATTATCGCTTGCTAGCTGATTATGTTATTGATATGAGTAAACATGAGACCTAGGAGTTATTGCAAATGTGGTTAGTTATGATCTTTGCTGAAAACCTGAATGCTGGCTTTACATATTTACAACAACAAGAGCAAACAGAGTTTGTAAAAGTTTTCTTTTTCTCCTTCAGTTTGTCAACTGAATTGCTTGAGGACAAGCAAGGGTTTAAGCTAGGGGGAGTTGATACGTCTCCGTCGTATCTACTTTTCCAAACACTTTTGCCCTTGTTTTGGATTCTAACTTGTATGATTTGAATGGAACTAACCCGGACCGACGCTGTTTTCAGCAGAATTGCCATGATGTTGTTTTATGTGCAGAAAACAAAAGTTCTCGGAATGACCTGAAACTCCACGGAATATCTTAGAATAAATAATAAAAAATCCTCGCCAAAGATGAAGACCAGGGGGCCCACACCCTGTCCACGAGGGTGGGAGGCGCGCCCCCTATCTCGTGGGCCCCCTGGAGACCCTCCGACGCCAACTCCAACTCTATATATCTGCTTTCGGAGAGAGAAAAATCAGAGAGAAGAAATCATCACGTTTTTCGATACGGAGCCGCCGCCAAGCCCTAAAACCTCTCGGGAGGGCTGATCTGGAGTCCGTTCGGGGCTCCGGAGAGGGGGATTCGTCGCCGTCGTCATCATCAACCATCCTCCATCACCAATTTCATGATGCTCACTGCAATGCGTGCGTAATTCCATCGTAGGCTTGCTGGACGGTGATGGGTTGGATGAGATCTATCATGTAATCGAGTTAGTTTTGTTAGGGTTTGATCCCTAGTATCCACTATGTTCTGAGATTGATGTTGCTATGACTTTGCTATACTTAATGCTTGTCACTAGGGCCCGAGTGCCATGATTTCAGATCTGAACGTATTATGTTTTCATGGATATATGTGTGTTCTTGATCCTATCTTGCAAGTCTATAATCACCTACTATGTGTTATGATTCGGCAACCCCGAAGTGACAATAATCGGGACCACTTCCGGTGATGACCATAGTTTGAGGAGTTCATGTATTCACTATGTGCTAATGCTTTGTTCCGGTTCTCTATTAAAAGGAGGCCTTAATATCCCTTAGTTTCCATTAGGACTCCGCTGCCACGGGAGGGTAGGACAAAAGATGTCATGCAAGTTCTTTTCCATAAGCACGTATGACTATATTCGGAATACATGCCTACATTATATTGATGAATTGGAGCTAGTTATGTGTCACCCTATGTTATGACTGCTACATGATGAACCGCATCCGGCATAATTCTCCATCACCGATCCAATGCATACAAGTTTTCCATCTACTGGTTTACGATTATTTACTTTCCCGTTGCTACTGTTACAATCATTACAAAATACCAAAAATATTACTTTTGCTTCTGTTACTCTTTTGCTACCGTTACCACTACTATCATATTACTTTGCTACTAAATACCTTGTTGCAGATATTAAGTTATCCCGGTGTGGCTGAATTGACAACTCAGTTGCTAATACTTGAGAATATTCTTTGGCTCCCCTTGTGTCGAATCAATAAATTTGGGTTGAGTACTCTACCCTCGAAAGCTGTTGCGATCCCCTACACTTGAGGGTTATCAGTGGACTCCGCTCCTCACTCACGAGAAAATGGCTGGTCACTGGGATGCCCAGTCTCATGCTTTATGCAAATCAAATCAAAATAATTGCAAACAAAACTCCCCCGGGACTGTTGTTAGTTGGAGGCACTCGTTGTTTCGAGCAAGCCATGGATTGATGCTTGTTGGTGGAGGGGGAGTATAAACTTTACCATTCTGTTTGGGAACCGCCTAAAATGTGTGTAGCATGGAAGATATCGCCATCTCTCGGTTGTTATGTTGACAATGAAAGTATACCGCTCAAAATATTATTCATATCTATTTCAAAACCGAGCTCTGGCACCTCTACAAATCCCTGCTTCCCTCTGCGAAGGGCCTATCTATTTACTTTTATGCTGAGTCATCATCCTCTTATTAAAGAGCACCAGTTGGAGAGCACCGCTGTCATTTGCATCCATTACTATTAGTTTACATTGAGTGTGACTTGACTGGATCTCTTTTACCATGAATTACAATGTCTAGTCAGTCCTTGATCTTTAAAGGTGCTCTGCATTTATGTTTTGCGGTCTCAGAAAGGGCTAGCGAGATACCATCCTGTTATATCATATCATGATTGTTTTGAGAAAGTGTTGTCGTCCGAGATTTATTATTATGGCTCGCTAGTTGATTATGCTATTGATATGAGTAAACATGAGACCTAAGAGTTATTACAAATGTGGTTAGTCATAATCTTTGCTGAAAACTTGAATGCTGGCTTTACATATTTACAACAACAAGAGCAAACAGAGTTTGTAAAAGTTTTTCTTTATCACTTTCAGTTTATCAACTGAATTGCTTGAGGACAAGCAAAGGTTTAAGCTTGGGGGAGTTGATACGTCTCTGTCGTATCTACTTTTCCAAACACTTTTGCCCTTGTTTTGTACTATAACTTGCATGATTTGAATGGAACTAACCCGGACTGACGCTGTTTTCAGCAGAATAGCCATGGTGTTATTTTTGTGCAAAAATAAAAGTTCTCGGAATGACCTGAAAATCAACAGAGAATTATTTTGGAATATATAAAAAATACTGGAAGGAAGATCCACGTCAGGGGGGCCTCCACCTATCCACGAGGGTGGGGGGGGGGGCGCCCTACCCCCCTGGGCGCGCCCCCTGCCTCGTGGGCCCCCTGGCGCTCCACCGACCTCAACCGTGACTCCATATATTCACTTTCGGGGAGAATAAAACCAGGGAGAAGGATTCATCGCTTTTTACGATACGGAGCCGCCGCCAAGCCCTAAACTCTCTCGGGAGGGCTGGTCTGGAGTCCGTTCGGGGCTCCGAAGAGGGGAATCCATCGCCATCATCATCATCAACCTTCCTCCATCACCAATTTCATGATGCTCACCGCCGTGCGTGAGTAATTCCATCATAGGCTTGCTGGACGGTGATGGGTTGGATGAGATTTATCATGTAATCGAGTTAGTTTTGTTAGGGTTTGATCCCTAGTATCCACTATGTTCTGAGATTGATGTTGCTATGACTTTGCTATGCTTAATGCTTGTCACTAGGGCCCGAGTGCCATGATTTTAGATCTGAACCTATTATGTTTTCATCAATATATGAGAGTTCTTGATCCTATCTTGTAAGTCTATAGTCACCTATTATGTGTTATGATCCGTTAACCCCGAAGTGACAATAATCGGGATACTTACCCGTGATGGCCGTAGTTTGAGGAGTTCATGTATTCACCATCTGTTAATGCTTTGGTCCGGTACTCTACTAAGAGGAGGCCTTAATATCCCTTAGTTTCCAATAGGACCCCGCTGCCACGGGAGGGTAGGACAAAAGATGTCATGCAAGTTCTTTTCCATAAGCACATATGACTATATTCGGAATACATGCCTACATTACATTGATGAACTGGAGCTAGTTCTATGTCACCCTAGGTTATGGCTGTTACATGATGAACCGCATCCGCATAATTCTCTATCACCGATCCATTGCCTACGAGCTTTCCATATATTGTTCTTTGCTTATTTACTTTTCCGTTGCTATTGTTATCATCACTATAAAACACCAAAAATATTACTTTTGCTACCGTTACCTTTTACTACCATTACCTTTTACTACCGTTACCACTACTATCATATTACTTTGCTACTAAATACCTTGCTGCAGATATTAAGTTTCCAGGTGTGGTTGAATTGACAACTCAGCTGCTAATACTTGAGAATATTCTTTGGCTCCCCTTGTGTCGAATCAATAAATTTGGGTTGAATACTCTACCCTCGAAAACTGTTGCGATCCCCTATACTTATGGGTTATCAGACGACGGCGAGGCCTAGGAAGGGGACGACGCGGAGCCGGGGAAGACGTGGCAGTGGATGCCCACGCGGAGAGGAGTACGAGGGTTCACTGGTTCGGCTGCGGTGTGAGGTCGCCGTCACCGTAGGGCCCGGCCAGTGATGGGAGTAGTAGGGGGCGATGAGGCTTCCGCGGAAGCACAGCCGGCCACAGGAGGCGGGAGCAGGCGGTCTCGTCGACGCTGGTTTGGGCGGTTAGTGCAAGAAGAGCAGCGATTGAAGAAGCAGCAGGACCGCTCGATTCAAATCCAATGGTCACGGCTGCTAGAATCGTTTGTTGACTAAGTTGACAAGCCCTGCGTATGCGTCAACTTAGTAGGCCCACAGGTCAGCCTCCCAACCGGTGCGCCCTAGATGTCAGTGGGAGGAATCATTTTTTCGCGTAATAAGGAGGCAGTTGATTGCGTGCGGCCAGGCCAGCGGAGGGAGTAGGGTGGGCCGGTGAAGCTGCAGCAGTAGGGTGGGCATCACGGCATCGGGCCACAAGAGGTGGGAGCAGGCTATCCCGCCTGTGCTAGTTTAGGCGGCTGGAGCAGGAAGATCAGAGATTGAAGAAGCACATCGGCCGTTGGATGGACATCCAATAGTCACTGCTGCTAGAATCGTGTGTTGACCGACAAAGCCTTGCGTAAACAAGTTAGCCTCAAAATCTGTGGCGTGTACAGCCCATTTGCTATTATTTTTATATATTTTTACTCATTTTCTAATTCATATGGAATTTATTGCAGCCTATTTTCCATTTTTAGAATTGCTGCCCATTTTCTGGTCAGTACCAGGGTTTAAAAATTGAACTAAATATGTGTGCAATTTTGAAAATTCACAAATTTTTGCTGGGGAACAAAATATTCTTAATCCAAAAATTAGTAGCCATACTAAAACAAATTTAAAAATAAATTAGTACTATGTCATGTTAAATCCAATAAAATATAAAATATCAGTGAAGACCAAAAACAAAAAAAGAAACTAATTTCCCGTTTGCTATAATTTTTTTGGAATTTTCAACCCCTTTGATATTACTTTTAACAGACACTGAACATACTCTTTGGCCAGACCGGAATGCATCCCTCCTCTTCTTGAAAGTTTTGCTTCCCAGTAAGTCGGAGAAAACAAATAGGCCTAGCTTGGGTATTCTTCAAAAAGAAATACTGAGCTACCTTTTTTCCCAAAGAAAAAACTGCTGGGTTGGCCATGTTGTTAGACGGGCCGCAGAGACCGCACAACCCAGTTTATAGTCTGCTCCTCCGAATTACTACTCAAAAAAAAGTTGTGCAATTCTGTCGTTAATTGACTATACGTTGAAAATGATGTGGGTCCTAGATATCAGCAGGGTGGATTAGAGTAAAAAAACGAGGGGTGCATCTGAGTAGTAAAAGAGGTGCTTGCTTGTGTTCAGGAGTGGACCTGGTGGGTCCGCACTGTCATACTCACAACTACAGTCCTCTCCCAATTCACTATGTTGACAGGGCCGGACCGCGGCGCCGCGGTGAGCGCACCAAGGCGGAGGATAAAGTGTTGTCGCCAATGTGCTGCGCTGGGTTGGACATTCTTATTGAAAAATAAAAATGGACTGAAACTATTTACGACGTTGACTATGATTTGCATGGGTCCGCTGGTTGCAGGAAGAAAATGGTGGGAGAAAGAAGACTGGTCGCTATCTTTGCCTAAGAATAATATCGACTGAATGTAAGGACACTATCATAGGAAATAATATCCTCCTGTTAAATCGTGAATTTAAAGAACTGGTGCATGAGCATTTAGCTTTATTTATTTATTTACTTATTTATGTTTAGGGGACCATGAGCATGTACCTGGGCCGGATTCATGTGAGAGCCTCCCTTCCAGATAATTATGGGCTCCTCTATTGGGCCTTCATCAGTGGGTTGCATGTTATCAACAAGTGGAAAATGTGTTCCGTACCAAAAATAGTATGCGCTACGTACGGTACATGGCACTAAAGGATCGGACCGTGCAACGACTTCCAAAACATTGTGTTTGTCATTCTAACAACATATTTATTCAACCAACAGACGAAATATACTACTGATTGTACATTGAAAACAACAGCAGCAAGCAAGAAAGGGCTGGGGTGCATGTAAGCGAGAAGCAGCCGGAAGAGTAAAGACACAGCTCTCTCTTCCAAACCAAACATCAGCCATCATTACAAAAGGCCTACCAAAAAGAACAAGTGTATGCATCAAACTAAATAAAGATCCTACTACACCAAGTTCGCGATCTAACTAACGGCTCGGTTAGGCGTTACTCTTTATTAAGCCGTGGAGATTGGCCGACGGCTTGAACCAGTGGGTGCTCGACGGGGAAACTCCAGCCAAGCGGTCGAAAGTCGATACTTGCGACCCTCTCTCCTACTTTGGGCTGCAGGCGTGGCGGCACATATCGGGGTATGGTGCATGCAGAGACGCATGGTACGCTGTGTACACACAATTTTGCTCGATGAACGAAAACGCGCTGCCATCATGATCCTTGCCGTCGGTTATCTCCTGGTTAATCGGATAATTCAGTCCAAGAATCAGAGAGCGTGTACCAAGGCTACTTACCAGCCTCCAGTCAAAAATTCCTGAAGGCCCAGAGAAGCTGGGATCCTGCTCAAAGACCTTGCAGTGACTGTGATTGTATTCCACGAAACAACACGTCCGGTACGTGCGAACGATCATCAATTGTTCACCATCGTCTGATCGAGTCAGGAATCACCTGCAACTGCCATGCCGCTTTTCTTTGAAAGGTTATGGGATTATGAAGGGTAGGGACACCAGGCGGCCTACAACATCATATCAAGTTGCAGTCAAATAAAAAAGGGCTCTTAATGTAGTCAATCTTAAGAACATCATATGAGCATGAATATTTTTTCAGTAATGTTGACAGTAATATAAGTAAGCCATCATGATATCATAGGAAATTAACATACTGCTGTAACAGTCGTTTGTAGTGATGACTGGAGTAGGCCAGCAATATGTCCAGCCATAGAAGGAGTCGACAACGTAAATGAAGCCCTTGTGTTCAATGGCATCAGAGAACCATGGAGGATGTATGATCCTGCGATGGACATGCAGATTTATCCACTTACCGCAGTGACCTGTCAGATAGGCGAGACCGTGGTTGAAGAGCGCAATTAGCCTGAAGTCTTTATAATTCGCAGATCCTGTGGGCACTTGGCAGATTACAACCTTGAGCAAATCAAACTTGGTATCATGTTGGCTACTGTAAGTTTCCGAGTATTCTGGGCCGCGGTGCCAGCCGGGTGTAGACCTCCACGAGCATCCAGCTGCCGCGACCGTCGAGGAGCACCATCCAAGATGTGTTCATGCCGACCCAGTACATACCATTAATGTAGTTGAGGGTGACGGGGATCGGATCGCAGTCAAGGGGGTTAATGCTCGCCACCCTATGATCGTTATGCTGCATGACACGCCGTTTCTGAAGATCAGGCGACATCAGCAAGCAAGGAGCTGGCTTAAAAAGCTCCAGCCTGTGGGCTTTGAGTAAACGGTACAGCCCCAACGAGCGGCATGGTACTGAGATTTTCCACACGCGAAACAATGAGCTTGATTACCTCTGTGGGGAGCGAATTCCAGCCACTCTTTCGGTGGACGCTGCTCGGTTCTGCCATTGTTAGTGCTTGGGTTTCGGACAAGGGGGGAGGCGCCTTAGCGGGGATGGAAGATTGGACGAGATTATGTGCGGACAAAGATGGAGAAGCAAATATGTGCTACGGGAAGTGGACAGGTGATGATGACTACAACACGCCGCTTGACTTACGAGACACATACCAGCAACGTAGGGTCATAACGATGCCAGACAACTTGCTTGAGTGATCATAGTACTGGTACTCCCTATAGTACCTACTACTATGCCCTAACTTGCTTGAGTAGAGTAGTAGCGGAGTAGGACTGGAGGAGTAGTATATTCTAATCTAAAAATAGTTACAAAGTTCAGTGCCCGAGCGTGGAACGACTACGAACCGCCATCGGTGCTAACTCCAATCCCCAGCAAACGTTCGCTGGGAGACATGGCAGTTGCAAACGCCCGCGACGTAGTTACAGATGTTTAAGGGTGGCGGTTTTGTCAAATACTATGTTTTAAAAACTGGCCACCGGCGGATGGAAATCTAACGGTTACGTGGGATTTGCCAAGATTGAGCTCATGGCAAACAATCGCCAGATATCATTACTAAAAAAACGTTAAAACACCCGGGGCTATAACTTGCACTGGCTGACCACTAACAATGATACTAACATAGTTGTAAAATGGTCAAAGACCGTGTCTATGTGGTGTTTGGAATTATATGCAAAAAATTAGCAAGATGCCCGTGCATTGCACGGAACATCAAAATGCATTTTTTTACAAAACACCTGTTGTGATTGACCCATGCAGGAGCAATCCCATGTGTAAAAACTAATGATATCTTGAGAATTTTATCGGAAAATGGTATGTCGACCATTTCATCGAAAAAAATGATATCTCGAGAAAGATGATAGAGGTGAGGAGGAGTGGGGCGTGGTGGTGACTGGTGGTCGGACTGGACGGAGGCATGGGGATGGACGGCGCCGGCAGCGGCCACCATGCCAGATTGTTCCAGAGACTTCCTTTTTTAATTGCTCAGCGACGAGGTTGTGGGGGATAAGGATGAACGAGGCAAGGCCTTATCTATAAATGTGGAGAGAGGTGCGGGTATTTTTTGTAAAATTGTCATAGTTTGCTTTCTATCCGTCAGATATAGATCGGACAATCTATATTATAAGATGGCAGACACACCATCATACCAACTCGGTTTTTTCTCTACTCCTACTCCTATAAAAGACTCAGTTGGTGATGATGGTGTGTCTGCCATCCGCCATTTCTGACCATTAGATCTGCATCTAACGGTTGTGATGTAAGTTGTGGACTTTTGCAACAATTCCCACTTCTCTGCTCTAGTTTACACAAAACCCCTTAGTATCTTGAAACCAACCACATTCCTCCCTTACTTCATCAAAACAGGCCAAAGAATATATCTGGAGTGAAACATAAGATATTTTTAGTGATATGTATATCAAAAGTAAATTGTTTCCTTTCAAATTTGTGAATATGTATTATTCTACTTTGGATATGTTGCAACGGACGGGCTCATTGTTATAAAGGTTTATCTCTTGCATTCTCCCCAACCAACACCTAGTGTATTGGTCCGGGCCGGATGCTCGCAGCGCGATGACCTGAGTTCGAATTCTGTCCTAAACTTTAGCTTTTTATATTTTTTAATATATACTTCTTTCACTACTGTACTGGCAGTGGAACCCACAGAGTACTTAGAATACAAGATTAAGGATGGATTTGTTTCTTTTTAACTTTCTGTACGAATCTATAGCCAGCCTGCAAGTCATGTACACTGCATTGACAGTGGAACCCACAGGGTACTTAGAATACAAGATTAAGGATGCAATTAACTTTTTATAGAGGGAGATCATACACGCAATTAACTCAAATGGATTGGATGTGATTCTATTATTCTCCAACGGCAACCGGCAAATTTCCTCCCACGGGCCGGAGTAGGTTTCTCGGTTTGCATGCGGGTTTAACGGAGGGGTTTGATGGAGGCGAGGAGGCGTGTTCAGCCGGGCGTGTAGCGGACGGTGCAGTACTATTCGATTTGACAGCTACAACTAGTATATTATAAAAAACAAAGAAGAGTAGTAGAGATAGAGATAAGAATAGAGACTAGGGAGGAGCACCATCTACTGCTTCGTGGGCTACTCTTGCGCTCCATTCGGCGGCCGCAACGTCCCCTACAGCCACTCCCTCCGGCGCTCCATTCGGCGGGCGCTGATACGTCTCCAACGTATCTATAATTTTTGATTGCTCCATGCTATATTATCTACTGTTTTGGACCATATTGGGCTTTATTTTCCACTTTTATATTACTTTTGGGACTAACCTATTAACCGGAGGCCCAGCCCAGAATTGTTTTTTTGCCTATTTCAGTGTTTCGAAGAAACGGATTATCAAACGGAGTCCAAACAGAATGAAACCTTCGGGAACATGATTTTCTCACCGAATATGACCCGGGAGACTTGGACCCTACGTCAAGAAAGCCACGAGGTGGGCACGAGGTAGGGGGGCGCGCTCCCCCAGGCGCGCCCTCTACCCTCGTGGGCCCCACGAAGCTCCACCGACGTACTCCTTCCTCCTATATATACCTACGTACCCCCAAACGATCAGATATAGAGCCAAAAACCTAATTCCACCGCCGCAACCTTCTGTACCCACGAGATCCCATCTTGGGGCCTGTTTGGATCTCATGGGAAGGAATCCACCATGGAGGGCTTCTACATCATCACCATAGCCTCTCCGATGAAGTGTGAGTAGTTTACCTCAGACCTTTGGGTCCACAGTTAGCAGCTAGATGGCTTCTTCTCTCTTTTGGGATCTCAATACAATGTTCTCCCCCTCTCTCGTGGAGATCTATTCGATGTAATCTTCTTTTTGCGGTGTGTTTGTTGAGACCGATGAATTGTGGGTTTATGATCAAGATTATCTATGAACAATATTTGAATCTTCTCTGAATTCTTTTATGTATGATTGGTTATCTTTGCAAGTCTCTTCGAATTATCAGTTTGGTTTGGCCTACTAGATTGGTTTTTCTTGCAATGGGAGAAGTGCTTAGCTTTGGGTTCAATCTTGCGGTGTCCTTTCCCAGTGACAGTAGGGGCAGCAAGGCACGTATTGTATTGTTGCCATCGAGGATAACAAGATGGGTTTTCTTATCATATTGCATGAATTTATCCCTCTACATCATGTCATCTTGCTTAAGGCGTTACTCTATTTTCTTGAACTTAATACTCTAGATGCATGCTGGATAGCGGTCGATGAGTGGAGTAATAGTAGTAGATGCAGGCAGGAGTCAGTCTACTTGTCTCAGACGTGATGCCTATATACATGATCATACCTAGATATTCTCATAACTATGCTCAATTCTATCAAATGCTCAATAGTAATTTGTTCACCCACCGTAGAATACTTATGCTCTTGAGAGAAGCCACTAGTGAAATCTATGGCCCCCGGGTCTATTCTCATCATATCAATCTTCCATCACTTTATTATTGCTATGCTTTTTTACTTTGCCTTTTATTTTACTTTGCATCTTTATACCAAAAATACCAAAAATATTATCTATTATCTCTATCAGATATCACTCTCGTAAGTGACCGTGAAGGGATTGACAACCCCTAATCGCGTTGGTTGCGTTGAGCTATTTGTTTTGTGTAGGTACGAGGGACTCGCGCGTAGCCTCCTACTGGATTGATACCTTGGTTCTCAAAAAATGAGGGAAATACTTACTCTACTCTGCTGCATTACCCTTTCCTCTTCAAGGAAATCCAACGCAATGCTCAAGAGGTAGCAGGAAGATTTCTGGCGCCGTTGCCGGGGAGGCTTACGCAAAAGTCAAATCAAGATTTGGACTCCCACAAAGAGTCGTTTCTGGCGCCATACCAAGTACCTATCACAATCCCTTATCTCTCGCATTACATTATTTGCCATTTGCCTCTCGTTTTCCTCTCCCCCACTTCACCCTTGCCATTTTATTCGCCCTCTCTTTTCCGTTTGCCTTTTTCTCGCTTGCCTTTTGTTTGCTTGTGTGTTGGATTGCTTGCTTGTCACGATGGCTCAAGATAATACCAAATTGTGTGACTTTACCAATACCAACAATAATGATTTCCTTAGCACTCCGGTTGCTCCTCTTACCAATACTGAATCTTGTGAAATCAATACTGCTTTGTTGAATCTTGTTATGAAAGATCAATTCGCCGGCCTTCCTAGTGAAGATGCCGCTACTCATCTAAATAGCTTCGTTGATTTATGTGATATGCAAAAGAAGAAAGATGTCGATAATGATATTGTTAAATTGAAGCTATTTCCTTTTTCGCTTAGAGATCGTGCTAAAGCTTGGTTTTCGTCTTTGCTTAAAAATAGTATTGATTCTTGGAACAAGTGCAAAGATGCTTTTATCTCTAAGTATTTTCCTCCCGCTAAGATCATCTCTCTTAGGAACGATATTATGAATTTTAAGCAACTTGATCATGAACATGTTGCACAAGCTTGGGAGAGAATTAAATTAATGATACGTAATTGCCCTACTCATGGTTTAAATTTGTGGATGATTATACAAAAAATTTATGCCGGATTGAATTTTGCTTCTAGAAATCTTTTAGATTCGGCCGCGGGAGGCACTTTTATGGAAATCACTTTAGGAGATGCTACTAAACTCCTAGATAATATTATGGTTAATTATTCTCAATGGCACACTGAAAGATCTACTAATAAAAAAGTGCATGTGATAGAAGAAATCAATGTTTTGAGTGGAGGATGAACTTATGAAATTATTTGCTACTAAGAGTGTTTCTTCTGATACTAATGATTTTGTCTACTTTGATTGAGAATAATAATGAATCTATGGATGTGAATTTTGTTGGTAGGAATAATTTTGGTAACAACGCGTATAGAGGGAACTTTAATCCTAGGCCTTATCCTAGTAATCCTTCTAATAATTATGGAAATTCCTACAACAACTCTTATGGAAATTTTAATAATATGCCCTCTGAATTTGAGACTAGTGTTAAAGAGTTTATGAATTCGCAAAAGAATTTCAATGCTTTGCTTGAAGAGAAATTGCTTAAAGTTGATGAATTGGCTAGGAACGTTGATAGAATTTCTCTTGATGTTGATTCTTTAAAGCTTAGATCTATTCCTCCTAAGCATGATATCAACGAGTCTCTCAAAGCCATGAGAATTTCCATTGATGAGTGCAAGGAAAGAACCGCTAGGATGCGTGCTACGAAAGATGCCTTTATTAAAGCGTGTTCTTCCAATTCCTATGAAAATCAAGATGAAGATCTAAAAGTTATTGATGTGTCCCCTATTAAATCTTTGTTTTGTAATATGAATCTTGATGAAACTGAATATGATCCACCTTTACCTAGAAGGCATTCCAAAAATTCGGAGTTTTTAGATCTTGATGATGAAATTGATAAAAGTGGGATTGAAAAGAATAAAACCCTAGATGTTGCTAAACCCACTATTTTGGATCTCAAGGAATTTAATTATGAAAGTTGTTCTTTAATTTATTGTATTTCCTTGTTGCAATCCGTGCTAAATTCTCCTCATGCTTATAGTCAAAATAAAGCGTTTACTAAACATATCGTTGATGCCTTGATGCAATCTTATGAAGAAAAACTTGAGTTGGAAGTTTCTATCCCTAGAAAACTTTATGGTGAGTGGGAACCAACTATTAAAATAAAGATTAAGGATCATGAATTTTATGCTTTATGTGATTTGGGTGCTAGTGTTTCCACTATTCCCAAAACTTTGTGTGATTTGCTAGATTTCATGATTTTGATGATTGCTCTCTAAACTTGCACCTTGGATTCCACTATTAAGAAACCTATGGGAAGAATTAATGATGTTCTTATTGTTGAAAATAGGAATTATGTGCCCATAGATTTTATCGTTCTTGATATAGATTGCAATCCTTCTTGCCCTATTATTCTTGGTAGACCTTTCCTTAGAACGATTGGTGCAATTATTGATATGAAGGAAGGGAATATTAGATTCCAATTTCCATTAAAAAAGGGGATGGCACACTTTCCTAGGAAGGAAATAAAACTACCATATGAATCTATTATGAGATCCACTTATGGATTGCCTACCTATTATGGCAATACCTAGATCTATCCTTGTTTTATGCCTAGCTAGAGGCGTTAAACAATAGCGCTTGTTGGGAGGCAACCCAATTTTATTTTTAGTTTTTTTGCTTTTGTTTCTGTTTAGGAATAAGTAATCCATTTACCTTCTGGTTAGATTTGTTTTTATGATTTAATTAGTGTTTGTGCCAAGTTAAACCTATAGGATCTTCTTGGATGATAGTTATTTGATCTTGCTGTAATTTCCAGAAACTTTCTGTTCATGAAAACAATTATTAAAAATCACCAGAACGTGATAAAATACTGATTACAATTTCTGATGATCAATAAACAAATTTCCCAGGTCTTCCTATTTTTTCTGAATTTTTGTAGTTCCAAAAGTTTGCGTTAGTTACAGATTACTACAGACTGTTCTGTTTTTGACAGATTCTGTTTTTCGCGTGTTGTTTGCTTGTTTTGATGAATCTATGGCTAGTAAAATAGTTTATAAACCATAGAGAAGTTGGAATACAGTAGGTTTAACACCAATATAAATAAATAATGAGTTCATTACAGTACCTTAAAGTGGTCTTTTGTTTTCTTTAGCTAACGGAGCTCACGAGATTTCTGTTGAGTTTTGTGTTGTGAAGTTCTCAAGTTTTGGGTGAATTTTTTTGATGGATTATGGAACAAGGAGTGGCAAGAGCCTAAGCTTGGGGATGCCCATGGCACCCCCAAGATAATCCAAGGACACCAAAAATTCAAAGCTTGGGGATGCCCCGGAAGGCATCCCCTCTTTCGTCTACTTCCATCGGTAACTTTACTTGGAGCTATATTTTTATTCACCACATGATATGTGTTTTGCTTGGAGCGTCTTGTATGATTTGAGTCTTTGCTTTTTAGTTTACCACAATCATCCTTGCTGTACACACCTTTTGAGAGAGCCATACATGAATTGGAATTTGAGAGAATACTCTTTGTGCTTCACTTATATCTTTTGAGCTTTATAGTTTTGCTCTAGTGCTTCACTTATATCTTTTAGAGCACGGTGGTGGATTTGTTTTATAGAAACTATTGATCTCTCATGCTTCACTTATATTATTTTGAGAGTCTTAAATAGCATGGTAATTTGCTTAATAATAATAATATGCTTGGTGTTCAAGATCTGTAAAACTTTCTTTTGAGTGCGTTGAATACTAAGAAAGGTTTGATGCTTGATAATTGTTTTGAGATATGAAGATGATGATATTATAGTCATGCTAGTTGAGTAGTTGTGAATTTGAGAAATACTTGTGTTAAAGTTTGTGATTCCTGTAGCATGCACGTATGGTGAACCGTTATGTGATGAAGTCGGAGCATGATTTATTTATTGATTGTCTTCCTTATTAGTGGCGGTCGGGGACGAGCGATGGTCTTTTCCTACCAATCTATCCCCCTAGGAGCATGCACGTAATACTTTGCTTTGATAACTTGTAGATTTTTGCAATAAGTATATGAGTTCTTTACGACTAATGTTGAGTCCATGGATTATACGCACTTTTCTTCCTTCCACCATTGCTGGCCTCTCTAATACCGCGCACTTTTCACGGGTATCATACACCCACCATATACCTTCCTCAAAACAGCAACCATACCTACCTACCATGGCATTTCCATAGCCATTCCAAGATATATTGCCATGCAACTTTCCACCATTCCGTTTATTATGACACGCTCCATCATTGTCATATTGCTAGCATGATCATGTAGTTGACATCGTATTTGTGGCAAAGCCACCGTTCATAATTCTTTCATACATGTCACTCTTGAGTCATTGCACATCCTGGTACACTGCCGGAGGCATTCATATAGAGTCATATTTTGTTCTAAGTATCGAGTTGTAATCATTGAGTTGTAAATAAATAGAAGTGTGATGATCATCATTTTTAGAGCATTGTCCCAAGTGAGGAAAGGATGATGGAGACTATGATTCCCCCACAAGTCGGGATGAGACTCCGGACGAAAAAAAAGAGGCCATAAAAAACGAGAAAAGGCCCAAATAAAAAAATGAGAGAAAAAGAGAGAAGGGACAATGTTACTATCCTTTTCCCACACTTGTGCTTCAAAGTAGCACCAAGATCTTCATGATAGAGAGTCTCTCATTTTGTCACTTTCATATACTAGTGGGAATTTTTCATTATAGAACTTGGCTTGTATATTCCAATGATGGGCTTCCTCAAAATGCCCTAGGTCTTCGTGAGCAAGCGAGTTGGATGCACACCCACTTAGTTTCTTTTGTTGAGCTTTCATATATTTATAGCTCTAGTGCATCCGTTGCATGGCAATCCCTACTCACTCACATTGATATCTATTGATGGGCATCTCCATAGCCTGTTGATACACCTAGTTGATGTGAGACTATCTTCCCTCTTTTTGTCTTCTCCACAACCACCATTCCATTCCATATATAGTGCTATATCCATGGCTCACGCTCATGTATTGCGTGAAGATTGAAAAAGTTTTGAGAATGTCAAAAGTATGAAACAATTGCTTGGCTTGTCATCGGGGTTGTGCATGATTTAAATACTTTGTGTGGTGAAGATAGAGCATAGCCAGACTATATGATTTTGTAGCGATAACTTTCTTTGGCCAAGTTATTTTGAGAAGACATGATTGCTTTGTTAGTATGCTTGAAGTATTATTATTTTTATGTCAATATGAAATTTTGTCTTGAATCTTTCGGATCTGAATATTCATACCACAATTAAGAAGAATTACATTGAAATTATGCCAAGTAGCACTCCGCATCAAAAATTTTTTTTGTCATTTACCTACTCGAGGATGAGCAGGAATTAAGCTTGGGGATGCCTGATACGTCTCCAACGTATCTATAATTTTTGATTGCTCCATGCTATATTATCTACTGTTTTGGAACCTATTGGGCTTTATTTTCCACTTTTATATTACTTTTGGGACTAACCTATTAACCGGAGGCCCAGCCCAGAATTGCTATTTTTTTGCCTATTTCAGTGTTTCGAAGAAACGGAATATCAAATGGAGTCCAAATGGAATGAAACCTTTGGGAACGTGATTTTCTCACCGAATATGACCCGGGAGACTTGGACCCTACGTCAAGAAAGCCACGAGGCGGGCACGAGGTAGGGGGCACGCCCTCCTCCCCAGGCGCGCCTTCCACCCACGTGGGCCCCACGAAGCTCCACCGACGTACTCCTTCCTCTTATATATACCTACATACCCCCAAACGATCAGATACGGACCCAAAAACCTAATTCCACCGCCGCAACCTTATGTACCCACGAGATCCCATCTTGGGGCCTGTTCCGGAGCTCCGCCGGAAGGGGAATCCACCATGGAGGGCTTCTACATCATCACCATTGCCTCTCCAATGAAGTGTGAGTAGTTTACCTTAGACCTTCGGGTCCATAGTTAGTAGCTAGATGGCTTCTTCTCTCTTTTTGGATCTCAATACAATGTTCTCCCCCTCTCTTGTGGAGATCTATTCGATGTAATCTTCTTTTTGCGGTGTGTTTGTTGAGATCGATGAATTGTGGGTTTATGATCAAGATTATCTATGAACAATATTTGAATCTTCTTTGAATTCTTTTATGTATGATTGGTTATCTTTGCAAGTCTCTTCGAATTATCAGTTTGGTTTGGCCTACTAGATTGGTTTTTCTTGCAATGGGAGAAGTGCTTAGCTTTGGGTTCAATCTTGCGGTGTCCTTTCCCGGTGTGATGAGGGGCAGCAAGGCACGTATTGTATTGTTGCCATCGAGGATAACAAGATGGGTTTTTTTTATCATATTGCATGAATTTATCCCTCTACATCATGTCATCTTGCTTAAGGCGTTACTCTGTTTTCTTGAACTTAATACTCTAGATGCATGTTGGATAGCGGTTGATGAGTGGAGTAATAGTAGTAGATGCAGGCATGAGTCGGTCTACTTGGCTCGGACGTGATGCCTATATACATGATCATACCTAGATATTCTCATAACTATGCTCAATTATATCAATTGCTCAACAGTAATTTGTTCACCCACCGTAGAATACTTATGCTCTTGAGAGAAGCCACTAGTGAAATCTATGGCCCCCGGGTCTATTCTCATCATGTCAATCTTCCATCACTTTATTATTGCTATGCTTTTTACTTTGCCTTTTATTTTACTTTGCATATTTATACCAAAAATACCAAAAATATTATCTATTATCTCTATCAGATCTCACTCTCGTAAGTGACCGTGAAGGGATTGACAACCCCTAATCGCGTTGGTTGCATTGAGCTATTTGTTTTGTGTAGGTACGAGGGACTCGCGCATAGCCTCCTACTGGATTGATACCTTGGTTCTCAAAAACTGAGGGAAATACTTACTCTACTCTGCTGCATCACCCTTTCCTCTTCAAGGAAATCCAACGCAGTGCTCAAGAGGTAGCAGGCGCTATTGAAATTTGGGGAGCGCACTCTCACGACTGCTGGCAGCGATGAGTTCACCGACAACGACTTCTTCCCCGACCTTGACAACCTCTTCCTCAACGACATGGGCGACAGCCTCAACGCCAACGGTGCTGCTCCCGTTGCACCGTATGAGTTTTTGTCCTTCCTATTCGAAATCATGGCAGAATTCATGTTTCTAGTCTATGTCCTAGATTCGATCTGTTCATCTACTATGCTAGTCCACATGATTAGTTTAATCACTGTTATAGCCATCATGATTTATTTTGTGCTTATTCGGACTAAATCTCGTAGTAACTTGCTCATATATTCAACTAGCGGAACGTCTCCTACAGTGCCTCCAAGGAGCCCTTCATCTACTGCTATGAGTGCCCGATGCCGTTTTGGGGCTCGCCGGCGGACATCGTGCATCACCTTATGCAGGCATGCGGCGATCACTACTGGCCCTTGGCGGAGAGCATCAAGTACGAGACGTGCTACCCGTTCACTGCGCCGGAGTCGCTGGAGGATCACCGCCGCCTACAAGTCTCAGAGGAGGACGGCAGTGATAACCCGCAAGTATAGGGGATTGCAATAGTTTTTGAGGGTAGAGTATTCAACCCAAATTTGTTGATTCGACACAAGGGGAGCCAAAGAATATTCTCAAGTATTAGCAGTTGAGTTGTCAATTCAACCACACCTGGAAACTTAATATCTGCAGCCAAGTTTTTGGTAGCAAAGTCATATGATAGTAGTGGTAAAGGTGGTAACAGGTAACAGTAGCAAAAGTAATATTTTTGGTGTTTTATAGTGATGATAACAATAGCAACGGAAAAGTAAATAAGCGAAGAACAATATATGCAAAGCTCGTAGGCATTGGATCGGTGATGGAGAATTATGCCGGATGCGGTTCATCATGTAACAGTCATAACCTAGGGTGACACAGAACTAGCTCCAGTTCATCAATGTAATGTAGGCATGTATTCAGATGACCCACAAGTATAGGGGATCTATCGTAGTCCTTTCGATAAGTAAGAGTGTCGATTCCAACGAGGAGCAGAAGGAAATGATAAGCGGTTTTCAGCAAGGTATTCTCTGCAAGTACTTAAATAAGTGGTAACAGATAGTTTTGTGATAGGATAATTTGTAACGGGCAACAAGTAACAAAAGTAAATAAAGTGCAGCAAGGTGGACCAATCCTTTTTTTTAGCAAAGGACAAGCCTGGACAAACTCTTATATAGAGAAAAGCGCTCCCGAGGACACATGGGAATTATCGTCAAGCCAGTTTTCATCATGTTCATATGATTCGCGTTCGGTACTTTGATAATTTGATATGTGGGTGGACCAGTGCTTGGGTGCTGTTCTTACTTGAACAAGCATCCCACTTATGATTAACCTCTATTGCAAGCATCCGCAACTACAACAAAAGTATTAAGGTAAAACTAACCATAGCATGAAACATATGGATCCAAATCAGCCCCTTACGAAGCAACGCATAAACAAGGGTTTAAGCTTCTGTCACTCTAGCACCCCATCATCTACTTATTACTTCCCAATGCCCTCCTCTAGGCCCAAATAATGGTGAAGTGTTATGTAGTCGACGTTCACATAAAACCACTAGAGGATAGACAACATACATCTCATCAAAATATCGAACGAATACCAAATTCACATGACTACTAATAGCAAGACTTCTCCCATGTCCTCAGGAACAAACGTAACTACTCACAAAGCATATTCATGTTCATAATCAGAGGGGTATTAATATGCATAAAGGATCTGAACATATGATCTTCCACCAAATATACCAACTAGCATCAACTACAAGGAGTAATCAACACTACTAGCAACCTACTAGTACCAATCCCGGACTTAGAGACAAGAATTAGATACAAGAGATGAACTAGGGTTTTGAGAGGAGATGGTGCTGGTGAAGATGTTGATGGAGATTTCCCTCTCCCGATGAGAGGAGCGTTGGTGATTGATGAAGTCATATACCTGGGGTAGGGTCATAGACCTGCCCAAAGGTATCCTCCACAAGGACACTCACAAGAGAAGCAGCCTTCCAATCGACCTGGTAGGTTTCCACTCGACAGATTCAAAGACACTCGACCATGAAGACCCACTCGACCACCAGGAGTCCAAGAGCCACTCGGTACCCAAACGGTCTGTAGTTAAATAGTCTTTATGACCTTAATGACACTTTATGTAAGGCGTTACCAGTAACGCCTAGCTTTAACGCACCTTAAGCCCTCTACTACGTGGGCTGGCTGGGGTCCTGGCGCACTCTATATAAGCCACCCCCTCCTCAGGTAGAAGGGTTCGCACCCCTGTAACACATACGCATATAATCCAGTCGACCGCCTCCGGGCTCCGAGACGTAGGGCTATTACTTCCTCCGAGAAGGGCCTGAACTCGTAAATCCCTTGCGTATACAACTACTCCATAGCTAGGATCTTGCCTCTCCATACCTACCCCCATTCTACTTTCATACTTAGAACCACGACAGTGATGACGATGGCGATGATTTCCCCCTCCCGGAGGGAAGTGTCCCCGGCAGAACAGCTCTGCCGGAGCCCTAGATTGGTTCCGCCAATGTTCCGCCTCATGGCGGCGAAGTCTCGTCCCGAAAGGTTGCTTTTGATTTCTTTTTACGAAAGACTTCATATAGCAGAAGATGGCCACCGGAGAGCCAACAGGGGGCCCATGAGGCAGGGGGCGCGCCCTGGGGGGTAGGGTGCGCCCCCACCCTCGTGGACAGGTGGTGGCCACCCTGACGTATTTCTTCCGCTCAATATTTTTTATTATTTCCAAAAATAACTTTCGTGGAGTTTCAGGACTTTTGGAGTTGTGCAGAATACGTCTCTAATATTTGCTCCTTTTCCGGCCCAGAATTCCAGTTGCCGGCATTCTCCCTCCTTATGTAAACCTTGTAAAATAAGAGAGAATAGGCATAAGTATTGTGACATAATGTGTAATAATAGCCCATAATGCAATAAATATCAATGTAAAAGCATGATGCAAAATGGACATATCAACTCCCCCAAGCTTAGACCTCGCTTGTCCTCAAGCGGAAGCCGATAACGATAAATATGTCCACATGTTTAGAGGTAGAGGTGTCGATAAAATAAAATACGGACATGAGGGCATCATATTTATTCTCATAACAGCAACATATATGGATATTGTCATATGATTTCTTATGCTCAAGTAATAATCTATTCACAATGTCAAGTATGAATCAGAAACTTCATTGAGAACCAACAAACTATAATCTCAGTCATTGAAGCAATTGCAATTTATCATAACATCAGAAAGAGTCTATGTCAGAGCCTACTAGCAAGTCCACATACTCAACTATCATTTAATCTTTCATAATTGCTAACACTCACGCAATACTTGTGGTTACGGAGTTTTAATCGGACACAGAGAAAGATAGGGGCTTATAGTTTCGCCTCCCAACCTTTTACCTCAAGGGTAATATCAACAATAATAGTTCATGCTAACCCATATCCAATTAGATATATCTATCAAGATCTTTCCAACATCCTGTGCTTGCCAAAGGATAAAATATAAAAAGGAAAGGTGAAGATCACCATGACTCTTGCATAAGGTACAAGATAATAGTAACAGATAGGCCCTTCGCAGAGAGAAGCAGAGGTTGCCATGCGCTTTTATGGTTGGATGCACAAAATCTTAATGCGAAATAACGTCATTTTATATTGCCACTTGTGATATGAACCTTTATTATGCAGTTCGTCGCTTTTATTTCTTCCACATCACAAGATCGTATAAAGCTTATTTCCTCCACACGAATCAATCATACATATTTAGAGAGCAATTTTTATTGCTTGCACCGATGACAACTTACTTGAAGGATCTTACTCAATCCATAGGTAGATATGGTGGACTCTCATGGCAAAACTGGTTTAAGGGTTTTTGGAAGCACAAGTAGTATCTCTACATGGTGCTAAGAATTTGGCTAGCATGAGGGGGAAAGACAAGCTCAACATGTTGGATGATCCATGACAATATACTTTATCTCAGATATAAGAAAACATAACCCATTATGTTGTCTTCCTTGTCCAACATCAACTCTTTAGCATGTCATATTTTAATGAGTGTTCCCAATCATAAAAGATGTCCACAATAGTGTATTTATATGTGAAACCTCTCTTTCTTTATTACTTCCTATTAATTGCAACGATGACCAAAGCTATGCTTGTCAACTCTCAACAATTTTTAATCATGATACCCTTTCTATGTGAAGTCATTACTCTCAATAAGATCAATATGATATCTTTATTTCTTTTTATTCTTTTCTCTTTTCTTTTATTCACTCAAGATCATGGAAAAATAATCAAGCCCTTGACTCAACACTAGTCTTTATTATATATAGCTCACGGACTCGATTACAAAGAGAGATCATAAATCAAAACTCATAACTAGATCATGCCATAAACTTTATTCTACTAGATCAAGATATTACTAAATAGGATCGAACTAAGAAAAACGGTAAAGAAAAGAGTGTGATGGTGATACGATACCGGGCACCTCCCCAAGCTTGGCGATTGCCAAGGGAGTGCCGTACCCATGTGATTATGTCTCCTTTGTTGGTGAAGAGGATGGTGGTGATGATGGGTAGTCGCACATCGAGCGTAAGAGATCCTCCACTTATGGATAATGCCCTTGAGTGCAACAATATGCTCCTTCAACAAAATATTTTCACGTGTGAGATACTTGTTTTGTATCTGAGCTAGCTCAATCATCTTGAAAGCTTCGATCTCAGTTGGGGTAAGAAGATTGTGATCAAGTTGAAGGATGTCTTCTATTGCCGGAACTTGGTCCTCCGTGGCCTTCTTGATCCTTTCATCCTTGTTGATCTCCATGGGTTCTTCCCTCTTCACTCTATCTTCATTTGCCAAGCATCGTTGTCACCATTGTTGGAGGAGGGGGACGACATGATGCCTAGCCTTGACAACCCTCATAGAGAACAACTCGAAACAAGAACAGAGGACAATTGCGTGATACAGGAGTCGAAATTTTTGGGAGAATATATAATGAATTTTTACCGACCAAAATACGTAACGAGCAAGAAAACGGAGTCCGGAGAGCACACGAGGTGCCCACGAGGTAGGGGGCGCGCCCAGTAGGGTAGGGCGCACCCTCCACCCTCGTGGAGCCCTCGTGTCCTTCTCGGACTGCTTCTTATTTTTCTATTTTTCTAAATATTCCAAAACGCAGAAATATTGCCATAAAAACTGTTTTGGAGTCGGTTTACTTACCGTACCACATATCTATTTTTTTCGGAGTCTGAAACATTCCGGTAAGTGTCCCTTATGTATTCCTCCGGGTTACGGTTTCAATTACATTAGTTTCAACATTTATAGGATTACCTGAGATATAATGTTTGATTCTTTGACCGTTCACCACCTTCGGATTTGTGCCTTCGAAGTTGTTGATTTTTATGGCACCGGAACGATAGACCTCCTCGATAATGTAAGGGCCTTCCCATTTAGAGAGGAGTTTTCCTGCAAAAAATCTTAAACGAGAGTTGTATAGCAATACATAATCACCTACATTTAACTCATGCTTTTGTATTCTTTTGTCATGCCATCTTTTAACTTTTTCTTTAAACAACTTGACATTTTCATAAGCTTGGGTTCTCCATTCATCAAGTGAGCTAATATCAAATAACCTATTCTAACCGGCAAGTTTGAAATCACAATTGAGCTCTTTAATAGCCCAATATGCCTTATGTTCTAGTTCGAGAGGTAAGTGACATGCTTTTCCATAAACCATTTTATACGGAGACATTCCCATAGGATTTTTATATGCAGTTCTGTATGCCCATAATGCATCATCAAGTTTCTTGGACCAATTCTTTCTAGATCTATTGACAGTCTTTTGCAAAATTAATTTGAAGTCTCTATTACTCAATTCTACTTGACCACTAGACTATGGATGATAAGGAGATGCAATTCTATGATTAACATCATACTTAGCAAGCATTTTACGAAAAGCACCACGAATAAAATGTGAACCACCATCAATCATTAAATATCTAGGGACTCCAAACCTTGGAAAAATGACTTCTTTAAGCATTTTAATAGAAGTGTTATGATCAGCACTACTAGTTGGAATAGCTTCTACCCACTTAGTAACTTAATCAACAGCAACTAAAATATGTGTATATCCATTAGAGGCAGGAAAAGGTCCCATATAATCAAAGCCCCAAACATCAAATGGTTCAATAACAAGTGAATAATTCATAGGCATTTCTTGACGTCTACTAATATTACCAATTCTTTGACATTCATCAGAAGATAAGACAAACTTACGGGCATCTTTGAAGAGAGTAGGCCAATAAAAAACGGGTTGCAATACCTTATGTGTAGTTCTATCTCCAGCGTGGTGCCCTCCATAAGCCTCAGAGTGACACTTACATAGGATCTGTTCCTGTTCATGCTCAGGTACGCAACGTCTAATAACACCATCTACTCCTTCTTTATAAAGATGTGGGTCATCCCAAAAGTAATGTCTCAAGTCATAGAAAAACTTTTTCTTTTGCTGGTATGTGAAACTAGGTGGTATAAATTTAGCAACAATATAATTAGCATAATCAGCATACCACGAAGTACTACGAGAAGTATTTATGACATTTAATTATTCATCAGGAAAGCTATCATCAATAGGTAGTGGGTCATCAAGAACATTTTCTAACCTAGACAAGTTGTCTGCAACTTGGTTCTCAGCTCCCTTTCTATCAACAATATGCAAATCAAATTCTTGTAGAAAGAGAACCCATCTAATAAGTCTAGGTTTGGCATCTTTCTTTTCCATAAGATATTTAATAGAAGCATGATCAGTGTGAATAGTTACTTTAGAATCAACAATATAAGGTCTGAACTTATCACAAGCAAATACGACTGCTAAGAATTCCTTTTTAGTAGTAGCATAATTTCTTTGAGCATTGTCTAGAGTTTTACTAGCATATTGAATAACATTTAATTTCTTATCAACTCTTTGCCCTAGAACAACACCTACAGCATAATCAATAGCATCACACATAATTTCAAGGGTAAATTCCAATCAGGTGGCTGAACAATAGGTGCAGAGATCAATTCTTTCTTAAGTATTTCAAATGCTTCTACACAATCATCATCAAAAACAAATGGTATATCTTCTTGTAATAAATTAGTCAGAGGCCAAGAAATTTTTGAGAAGTCCTTAACGAACCTCCTATAAAAATCGGCATGACCAAGGAAACTTCTTATACCTTTGATGTCCTTGGGACATGGCATCTTTTCAATAGCATCAATCTTAGCTTTATCAACTTCAATACCTCTTTCAGAAACTTTATGCCCCAAGACAATACCTTCATTAACCATAAAGTGGCACTTTTCCCAATCCAAGACAAGATTAGTTTCTTCACATCTCTACAAAACATGATCAAGGTTGCTCAAGCAATCATCAAAAGAGGATCCATAGACGAAAAAATCATCCATGAAAACCTCACAAATCTTTTCACAAAAGTCAGAGAATATAGCCATCATGCATCTTTGAAAGGTAGCAGGTGCATTACATAAACCAAAAGGCATACGTCTATAAGTAGAAGTACCAAAAGGGCAAGTAAAAGTAGTCTTTGATTGATCATTGGCTGACACAGGTATTTGAGAGAAACCAGAATAACCATCTAGAAAGCAAAAATGTGTATGTTTAGATAATATTTCTAGCATTTGATTGATAAAAGGTAAGGGGTAATGATACTTTTTAGTAGCCTTATTTAATTTGCGGAAATCAATTACCATCCTATAACCTGTAATAATTCTTTGCGGGATCAATTCATCTTTATCATTAGGAACGACAGTTATACCTCCCTTCTTAGGGACACAATGGACAGGACTTACCCAATGACTATTAGCAACGAGATAAATTATACCTTCGTCCAGAAGCTTTAGTATTTCTTTTCTTACCACTTCTTTCATCTTAGGATTCAGCCGTCGTTGATGATCACGAACTGGTTTGGCATCTTCTTCCAAATTTATTTTATGTTGACATAGAGTGGGACTAATGCCCTTAAGATCATCAAGAGTATATCCAATAACAGCACGGTGCTTCTTCAAAGTTTTCAATAATATTTCTTTTTCATGCTCTGAAATGTTAGCACTAATAATGCAGATGACCTGAGTTCGAATTCTGTCCTAAAATTTAGCTCTTTTTTTTTAATATATACTTCTTTCGCTACCGTACTGGCAGTGGAACCCACAGAGTACTTAGAATTGAAGATTAAGGATGGATTTGTTTCTTTTTAACTTTCTGTATGAATCTATAGCCAGCCTGCAAGTCATGTACACTGTACTGACAGTGGAACCCACAGGGTACTTAGAATACAATATTAAGGATGCAATTAACTTTTTATAGAGGGAGAATCATACACGCAATTAACTCAAATGGATTGGACGTGACTCTATTATTCTCCAACGGCAACCGGCAAATTTCCTCCCGCGGGCCGGAGTAGGTTTCTCGGTTTGCATGCGGGTTTAACGGAGGGGTTTGATGGAGGCGAGGAGGCGTGTTCAGCCGGGAATGTAGCGGACGGCCCGGTACTATTCGATTTGACAGCTACAACTAGTATATTATAAAAAACAAAGAAGAGTAGTAGAGATAGAGATAAGAATAGAGACTAGGGAGGAGCACCATCTACTGCTTCGTGGGCTACTCCTGCGCTCCATTCGGCAGCCGCAACATCCCCTACAGCCACTCCCTCCTGCGCTCCATTCGGCGGGCGCTATTGAAATTTGGGGAGTGCACTCTCGCGACTGCTGGCAGCGATGGGTTCACCGACGACGACTTCTTCCCCGACCTCGGCAACCTCTTCCTCAACGACATGGGCGACAGCCTCAACGCCAACGGTGCTGCTCCCATTGCACCGTATGTGTTGTTGTCCTTCCTATTCGAAATCATGGTAGAATTCATGTTTCTAGTCTATGTCCTAGATTCGATCTGTTCATCTACTATGCTAGTCCACATGATTAGTTTAATCACTGTTATATTCGTCATGATTTATTTTGTGCTTATTCGGACTAAATTTGGTAGTAACTTGCTCATATATTCAACTAGCGGAACGTCTCCTACAGCCACTCCCATTTCATGGATGGCCTGGTCGATGCCTCCAAGGAGCCCTTCGTCTACTGCTATGAGTGCCCGATGCCATTTTGGGGCTCGCCGGTGGACATCGTGCAGCACCTCACGCAGGCATGCGGCGATCACTACTAGCCCTTGGCGGAGAACATCAAGTACGAGACGTGCTACCCGTTCATCATGCCGGAGTCGCTGGAGGATCACCGCCGCCTGCTAGTCTCGGAGGAGGACGACAACGTCTTCCTCTTGATCATGGGCACCGGAGAGGCCCGCGCAGCCGCCGCTCCGTCTCTGTAGTGTGCGTCAGGGGCGACGCCGCTGACGCTGACACTGACACGAGGCCGACGTACGGGTGCATGCTCACTGTTACTACCCCTCGGAGGTACGTGGGCGGCGACACTGGCTACGTCAAGCAGACTTGGACTCTGCCGAGTTGGGACCTTCCCGCCGATGTGGACATGGAAGACGCATGGTATGATTTGACCCCCAACAATGTGCATGGGGACTCCAACGAGGTTCACCTGGACATCTGCATTACCAAGTTAAATGTCGATCATTTGTCTTCGCTCAATGTAATCTGCTGTCTAAGCATGTGGAGACTTCCATGCATGATCTTTCTCTATTGGAGTGTCGCACATGAATAAAAGTGTATCCATTTATGGTTTAGTCTAGAATATTCCATGTATGAATTTTTACTACAGTACTGGTGAAAGACTTATGATGAACCACTTCTTACATCTCCTCTGCCCCCCTCCAATTCATCCTGATTTAATCCCTCTGTCTAGGTGTATAAGGGCATGGTTAATACTTAAATAGTATAGCCAATTGTTGACTATAAGAAAGTGTCATGTCATCTGTAGTCAACATGTATAACAACGGATACTCAAAAACTAATTCTTGAAGATCATTTCTTGCAAAGCACAATAAGTGTTATTTATTCACAAGTTTGGATGCAGCTTGAACAGTTGAACGCTTTTGTTTGCAAAAGATATTTTTTATCTATTTCACTCGGATGTTTGTGAGCTCTAGAGATGAAATAATATCCGAAGAAACCTATCGATACTGTAGGATCGAGAAGAGGTGTCTAGAGGGGGGGGGGTGAATAGACTCTTAGCAAGAACAGTTGCAGTTTTTAATTTCTTTAAGTTGAAGTGGAGTTTTGGCACAAGTATGAACATTCACAATACATTTCAAGCAAGCATGACAAGAGTATATGAGCAGCGGAAAGTAAATCATGCAAGTTGCAAGAATGTAAAGGGATGGGATTGGAGTGTGCAAACACAATTGGAGACACAGAGATTTTTGGCGTGGTTCCGATAGGTGGTGCTATCGTACATCCATGTTGATGGAGACTTCAACCACGAAGGGTAGCAGTTCTTGTGAGTCCACGGAGGGCTCCACCCATGAAGGGTCCACGAAGAAGCAACCTTGTCTATCTCACCATGGCCATCGACCACGAAGGACTTGCCAGACTAGGGTAGATCTTCACGAATTAGGCGATCTCCTTGCCCGTACAAACTCCTTGGTTTAACTCCACAATCTTGACGGAGGCTCCCAAGTGACACCTAACCAATCTAGGAGACACCACTCTCCAAGAGGTAATAAATGGTGTGTTGATAATGAACTCCTTGCTCTTGTGCTTCAAATGATAGTCTCCCCAACACTCAACTCTCTCTCATAGGATAGGATTTGGTGGAAAGATGATTTGAGTGGAAAGCAACTTGGGGAAGGCTAGAGATCAAGATTTATGTGGTTGGAATGAAGTATCTTGACCTCAACACAAGTGTAGGTGGTTCTCTCTCAGAAAATGTATGTTGGAAGTGTAGGCATGTTCTGATGGCTCTCTCTACGAATGAAGAGTGGGTGGAGGGGTATATATAGCCTCCACTCAAAATCTAACCGTTACACACAAATCACCAAACTCGGTGGGACTGAATCATACAACTCGGTCAGACTGATTTAGTTCATAATGTGACCGTTAGGGTTTTCGGTGGGACCGACTTGATCAACTCGGTGGGACCGATGTGCTAGGGTTAGGGTATAGCCTCATCTCGGTTGGACCGATTACACAAATTCGGTAGGACTGATTTTGGTAATAAGCTAAACAGAGAGTTTGCCAAGCAAACTCGGTGGGACCGATGTCATGTTTCGGTGAGATAGAAATTAATGCAATAGGCAACAGAGAGTTTGCAAGCCCATCTCGGTGGGACCGAGATCCCATCGGTGAGACCGAATTGATTAGGGTTTCTGGTAGTGGCTATGTCAAGAGAACTCGGTGGCGCCGGATAGAAAGTTCCGGTGGGGCCGAGTTTGACTTTTGGTTTGGGACAAATGTGGATATGAGAAAGTGGTTGAGGGCTTTGGAGCATATCACTAAGCACTTTGAGCAAGCAAGCCATTAAGCAACACTTCATCCCCTCTTAATAGTATTGGCTTTCCTATGGACTCAATGTGATCTTGGATCACTAAAATGAAAAATGTAGAGTCCTGAGCTTTGAGCTTGAGCCAATCATTTGTCTTTATCATCTTGAAGGGATGCCACATCCTCTAGTCCATGCCACTCCACTGTTGGACTTATCTGAAATATGCTAGATGAAAGTATTAGTCCAACAAGAGATATGTTGACATTAATTACAAAAATCACCCGGGGAGCACTTGTGCTTTCAATCTCCCCCTTTTTGGTAATTGATGACAACATACATCAAAGCTTTAGATAAAGATATAGAGAATAACAAGTAGAGCTTTGGAAAGACATGTAACATGCATAGGCTCCCCCTATATGTATGCAATCATGTAAATATGGAATATAAGAACATGTGAATGCATAGCATGATAGAGTAAGCAATGTGTTACAAGTATCTTGGCTATATGCATCAGAGCAAAATATGTAAATATAGTAAATGTACCTATATGCTCATGAGTCTTTCTTGCAAACAATATGTACATCAGCAAGAAGTCCTCATGCACATGAGTGTGATGCATATACTTACCTTGTGGTCTTGAGTTGGCTTAGGAGGAATGAACCTGAGTAAACAAGGTTAGATAACACAGATATATCTACTAGCTAGAGTAAACAAAGAAACCACAAGAGTACCAGGACTGGGATGACATGTAGAGAGTGAGTACTGAGTACTCTATTGGATATAGACATGTCGCCAAAGGTAAAGATATGCAATGAATTCAAGCATTTCCTTCCCTTAGATGTCTTGCTCCCCCTGAATCTTGCTTGTGATACTGGGAGAAGATAGGGAACAGAAAATCAGATCAACGAAAGAAAAAGGAGCAAATGCAAACAATAAAATATGAACATGTCTTTCCCCTCTTAAAGACATGTAACTTCTCTCCTCTTGAACACCAAGCATCTGGGGTCTTTCATGTGATACTACTTTCTCATTGAAGAACTCTGTCCCTTTGAGTATTCTCTCTCCTCCTATAGAAACGATTAAGCTTTGATGTGATCTCTCTCTCCCCCTTTGATATCAATTTCCAAGAAGGGCTCTTATGGATGTTTGTTACAAATGGGTTCGGTCCTTGAGTCACAAAGCAAAGCATAAAGTCGAATGTGATGCTGGTAGAGGACAAGAATCATTGAGTGGAGCTATAGCAAAAAGAATGCAGGAACAAGTGGCAAGTTATCTTTCCTGTAGTGAAATTGGTTGCACCGACTGGTGTGTTCCGGTTGCACCGAAAGAGTTCGGTTGGACCGAAAACAACAAAGCGGTGTGACCGAGTTTATCACAGAGAAAACACTTGTCACCTCAGCTCACTAGACTAGAAAGATCTCACAAGGATTTGCAAGGAATTGGATGCAGGGAATGCAGAACAAAACAAGGAAAATAAAAATCTAGATGAAGTTTGCAAAAACTCAAGGAAACACTAGAGAACTTCATCTAGAATTGGGCGGTGACAAATTCACCTATGTTAGAGTATATTGACTGAGGAGTCAAGTAAGAACACTTGATAGTAAGTCATACTCATCGTTTAAGCTCAAAATGGGGTTACCGTTTTTCGTTTAAGCATTTGATGTATTCACATCTTGTTGAGTTGCTTTGGCCTATGCCTTGAGGTAAAGCTTCTCTAAGATGGAATGACATACCTTGGGTGGTGGTGTTGATCTTGATCATGTAGTTGAACTTGCGTGGGGTGCTCAAAGTTGATGTAGCACAAGAATAGTTGGGAGCACCACTTGGAGTTGAGTTCATCTACCTACATGGGTTGGTTTTGCAAGGAAGAGCACTTGTGTATCCAAAGTGACAATCATGAAATTTGATACATATAATTTGTAAAAGGATATGTTGAAGGGTTTCGTGCTTCCTTGTCATCAACCACCGTATTGTAGAGACTTGGTGATGTAGAGATCGCTCAAGATGTGAGTGGGTTGCTATCTCATAGATTTAGATTCATCCAAGTACCTACAAGGTTTAGATAACATGCAAGGGTGCAAATATATCCAAGATATATGAATATCATCATAAGAGAAATATCAAGGATTTTTCATAGATTCATGCCTTGCATGTATCCAAATGGAGTTCCTACTCCAAGTTTGAAGCATCAATGATGTTCAATTCACCTCTCAAACGGCAAAAGACTTTCTCATCAAGCGGTTTGGTGAAAATATCCGCCAATTGCTTATCGGTACGAACATGCTTAAGATCAATGTACCCTTTAGCAACATGATCTCGAATGAAATGATGACGAACTTCAATATGCTTAGTTCGAGAATGTTTCACGGGATTGTGAGCAATCTTAATAGCACTCTCATTGTCACAAAGCAATGGGACATGTTTCACATTGATCCCATAATCTTTAAGAGTTTGGGTCATCCAAAGTAATTGAGCACAACAGGAACCGGCGACAATGTATTCCGCTTCGATGGTGGATAAGGATACTGAGTTTTGTTTCTTGGAAGACCAAGACACAAGAGATCTACCAAGAAATTGACAAGTACCCGAAGTGGACTTTCTATCAACCTTGTCTCCGGCATAGTCCGAGTCGGAATAGCCAACAAGATCAAAAGACAACCTCTTAGGATACCAAATGCCAAAATTTGGTGTATGTATTAAGTATCTCACTATCCTTTTTCACAGCCATAAGATGACATTCTTTGGGAGCCGCTTGATATCGTGCACACATGCACACACTTCGCATAATATCGGGACGAGAGGCACATAGATATAGCAATGAACCGATCATAGAGCGGTAAACTTTTCGATCGACCGATTGTCCTTAGTCAGGTCAAGATGTCCACTAGTAGGCATGGGAGTTTTCATACCTTTGATTTCTTGCATGTTGAACTTCTTGAATAAGTCCTTGGTGTACTTTGTTTGAGAGACAAAGGTGCCTTCCTTAGTTTGCTTGATTTGCAAACCAAGAATGATGTAGCGACCAGACCCGAATGGATCAAGTCTCTGTGCTCAGTGTCATCCCTGGATCGATAATCTTGACACCCACGAGTGCTTGAAGGATTTATAGCGAGTAGCAATCACACACTTATTACATCGTTGTCCACAAAGGAACTTATTACAATAATATGGCTTAAGGCCATCTAATAATAACAGCGGAAGGCTTGGAAGATAAGTGAGTCCATCAACTCCATCAGCATCATCGAGTATAGAACCACGACCTAACACCTTACTCGTAAATCAGAAAAGTGCATAGCGTGAAAGTTGCAGCCAACACGGTCACACATGGAATATCTTGGCAATGTAACACATAGAGAGCAATGAAGGAATAAGCCTATACTACATGCATATATGGCTGGTGGTAAGGCTCTCTGATTTACATTTTGCATAAAGCTAGTTTTTCCCTACAACAAAGGAATAATTTTATTTAACTATCATGGTGGTTGTTAAACATTGAGAATGGTTGTGACATCCTCAATCCCAATTAAAAGTACTCATCAAAATCCCAATAACATGTATTAGAAGTAACATGTTGAGATTCACATGATATTCAATTACCAGATACTCAAAACGTCCATAACCGGGGACACGGCTAATCATGATTAGTTTATACACTCTGCAGAGGTTTGCGCACTTTTCCCCACAAGACTCGATCGCCTCCGCTTGGTTCTCGCACTACATGGTGTTTGAGAAACGGATGGCCGAGACATAGTCTTTCAGAAGCGCTAGCACCTTACATGTGGGTAGACCGTACCAACCTACATCCCCTACATCAGCTAGCCTACCCGTAAGAGTTCGCACAACTTAGTCAACTACGCCAGAGCCCATAATTGGCTTGTGGCTGCACACGGAAGTTTCGGTTTGAATAATCTTATGATCCCTTAGAGCACGGGTGGCGGTCCGAAGAAAATACAGCAAGTCTGATGGAAACCAGGTGCCTCAATCCACCCAGATGTGTGTTTAGGTTGCCACCTTAGATAAACCATTAATTAACAATCTCACATCTGTCATGGATATTCACTCACCCAATCCCGTCTACTAGCATAGCATGGCATAATAAGCAAGCGAGAAGTAACTCCCAAGGTTTCATAAGTAAAAGCAGGTAATAGGTACTACCTCAATCTACTTCCCAACCCACAATTTAATTAGATCCTAAACATGCAAGTGTTTGAGGGTTGATCTAATGCATAAAAACTGGGTAGTAGAAAAGGTATGATCAAGTGTTACTTGCCTTGCGATGATCCATGAGACCTAGAGATTCAAGTAACAAGCGGCGCACTCACGGGTGATCTAACGCAGACAAACAACAAGCATACAATAAGTACTCATCTAATGCACAGGAAATCTCGAATAAAAGATCTAACCAGAGAGTTCAAATTAAGAACCCTGGTTGCAAAAGAATCGAATCAAATAAAGCATCGAAAGTCGAAACTCGAGAGAAACGACTCGGTTTAGCAATCTGAAACTAGGTCAAAATTTTACAGTAGCAAAACTTTGTGTAAGTAGGTTAGTCGGAACGGCGGTTTAAGAACGAAACTCCAGCGCTTGAATCACTGATTCCGATAAGCGGCGAGAAAATAAACAGATTTGAAAATCGAATCGAAATCGAATTCGAGAAAAATAACGGATTAAATCCGATTAAAAGAAAAGCGAACATATTAAACAGCGGACGTTAGTTAACAGAACTAATCCAACGAACACGTTCATTGAAGCGAGCGGTTCGGTGAGCGTTCACTAAATAAGAAAACCGAAAAAATAATAAAACCAACTAGGGTTTTGAAAAAAACCGAACATCACGAGAAAAACGGATCGGGTTTTCTAAAAAACGGACCGGGGGTTGTGGCGGCGGCTACCTCCGGTGGCTCGCCGGTGGGAACTCCGACCTCGTGGCGGTGAGGTCGGGCGAGGCGAGGCGGTGGGTGGCGGCGAGGGGCGGCAGCGGCAGGTGGTGGTGGCGTCCGGGAGGCAAGCGGGCTGGAGGAGGGAGGCGGCGAGGCTCGGGTGAGGCGAGGGCGGCGGGATGAGGAGAGGGGGTGGCGGTATAAAGGAGGAGTGCCTTGGGGAGGGCAAGCCAGTGGCGGCGCTGGTCGAGCCGGACTCGGCCGTGATCTCCTCATGAGCGTCTTGTGAGGAAGGAGGTGGGCAGGCGGTGGCGCCCGGGCGGGTGGGCCTTAGCCCAAAGGGCGTGTGAGATTTTTTTTAAACAAAAACTAAACGAATTTAAAATAAAACCAAACGGACTCCAAAATTAATAAAATTAATTTTCCCTGACTCCTAAAAATGAGTCGAACAAAATGAACTTTAAAAACGGGCAGATATGCATATTTTTTTTAAATGCTCATTTTTGCCTAAAGCAAATGAATCCTCAAAACCAAAATTTGATTTATTTATAATGTCTTCATTTTTCCTAAATGTTGGGAAAGTCATATTATTCCCTCTCTTAACTTTTTATATCGGAAAAACTTTTGAAGATAAATAAATAAATCAAATGATCCTATTTTCAAAATTTGAGAAATCTCAAATATGAAAATAATGAAACTTCAACTCTCTCGAGGGTCCTTGAGTTGCGTGAAATTTTCTAGGATCGGAAAAATGCGAGAAAATATGATATGCATGATGACCTAATGTATAACATTCCAAATTGAAAGTTTGGGATGTTACAAACCTACCCCTTAAGATGAATCTAGCCCTCGAGATTGGGTTGGCTAGAAAATAGGTGAGGTGGTCCTTAAGCAAAACTTCCTCTCTTTCGAGGTGGCTTCATCTTGATGTGGTGGCTCCACTTGAACCTTGCAAAACTTGATAACCTTCTGCGGGTAACTCTGCTAGCATAAGCGAGAATCTTAACGGTTTTTCCTCATATGTTGAATCATCCTTCAATGAATTGCTTCGATGTACTTTGTGTCTCTTAGCGGTACCTCTGCTATCTCGGGGTGACATTTCTTCAAGCGAGAAGCGTGGAATACATCATGAACTCGACAGTTCTTGGCAATTCCAACTTATAAGCGACTTCTCCCATGCGTTGCAAAATCTTGTATGGTCCAGCGAAGCGTGGGGCTAACTTTCCTTTAACTCCAAAACGCTTAACTCCTCAAGCGGGGATACTCTAAGATATACTCTGTCTCCAACTTCATACTCAATCGCTGCGCTTTGAATCTGCATAGCTCTTACATGCGGTGGGCTACCTTGAGCCTGTCTCGAATCAACAACCTTCTGTTCGACTCTTTAATCAAATCTGGTCCAAACAAGCGGCGATCTCGGTTTAGTCCCATGACAACGGTGTCCTGCACCTTCTTCCATCTGAGCCTCAAAAGGTGCCATCTTCAAGCTGGTTTGGTAACTATTGTTGTAGGAAAATTCTGCATCGGCAAATTATCATCCCAACTAGATCCATAATCTAGTGCACAAGCTCTCGACATATCTTCCAAAATCTGATTGACTCTCTCGATCATCCATCGATCACGTGGGTGGAAAGCTGTCTTGAATTCAATCTAGTTCCCAATGTTTAGTGCAACTGGTTCCAAAATTTTGAGGTAAATTGGGTTCCTCTATCCGATCTGATGCTCCTTGGAACTCCGTGTAAACACACAATTCTGGTCATGTATATCTTTGCCAATTTAGCTTTGCTATAGGTAGTCTTATTTGGAATGAAATGAGCTACCTTAGTCAAGCGATCGACTATGACCCAAATCAAGTCATATCCTGAACGAGTCTTTGGAAAACCTGTAATGAAATCCATGGCTAGTTTATCCCACTTCCATTCGGGTATCGGCAATGGTTGTAACAATCCTGCTGGCTTCGATGCTCGCTTTTACTTTCGACATACATCGCAAACTGCTACATATTCCATAATATCCTTCTTCATTCGGTCCACCGAAAGTATTCTTCAAATCCAAATACATCTTGGTATTTCTGGGTGAATCGAATAGGGTGAATCATGAGCTTCTTGCAAAATCAACTTCACGATCTACGGGTTATTGGGCACATAAACACGGTCTTCAAACCATAGGGTATCGTGTTCATCCTCACGAAATCCTTTAGCTTTTCCTTTGCTCATTTTCTCCTTTATAGAGGCAACTTCCTTATCGCCTTTTGGGCTTCTCGATTTTGTCCATCGATGTCATTGAATCTCCAATGCTGCTACATAGCCTCTCGGAACTATTTCCAAACATAGCTCTCGAAGGTCCTCGGCTAACTCATTGGGTATCCCTCCCATCATTAGGGTATTGGCGTGGCTCTTACGGCTCAATAAATCTGCTACGACATTAGCCTTTCGGGTGATAATGCAATCTCATATCATAATCCTTGATAAGCTCTAACCATCTCCTTTGTCCGAGATTCAATTCATACGTGTGAAGATGTACTTCACACTCTTGTGATCGTATATACTTCACAATGATTACCAATGAGAAAATGTCTCCATGTCTTTAAGGCGTGCTGTGGCTGCTAACTCCAAATCATGTGTGGCATAATTCAACTCATGGGGCTTAAGTTGTCGTGAAGCATCTGAAACAACTCTTCCTTCCTGCATAAGCACTGCTCCAAGTCCTCGGCGTGAAGCCGCAATACACCTCATGATCCTTAGTCGATCTGGCGATATCAAAACTGGTGAGGTAACCAATCTTTTCTTCAACTCCTGAAAACTTGCCTCACAGTCCTCGGTCCATATGAATTTGTTATCATACGCAACAATTACATCATAGGCTTGGCAATCCTTGAGAAATTCTCAATGAATCTTGGTAGTATCCTGCGAGTCCAAGGAAACTCGGATCTCTCAAGCTGTCGTTGGTGCTTCCCATTTGGTTACGGTCTCAACCTTTGTGGGGTCAACTGCTATTCCTTCTCCGGATATAACATGCCCAAGAAATCCAACTTCCTTTAGCCAAAACTCACACTTGCTGAACTTGGCATACAAGCTGGTGTTCCTCGGTTTCTCCAAAACCAATCTCAAATGTTCCTTATGTTCCTCTTCATCCTTGAGAAAATCAAAATGTCATCAATGAACACCACGACGAACTTATCCAAAAACTCCATAAACACTTTGTTCATCAGGTTCATGAAATAGGCTGGTGCGTTAGTCATCCAAATGACATAACGGTATACTCATACAGATCCATATCTCGTGGTAAATGCTGTCTTGGGTATGTCTTGCTCCGAATCTTCAAGCGATGGTACCACGATCGTAAACCGATCTTGGAAAACACCTTAGCTCCTTGCAAGCGATCAAGCAGATCATTTATCATAGGTAGTGGGTACTTGTTCTTGATTGTTACTTCATTCAATCCACGATAATCAACAACCATTCTTAAAGATCCATCCTTCTTCTCTACTAACGAGACGGGTGATCCCCAAGGTGAAGAACTTGGGCGAATAAAACCTTTATCCAAAAGTTCCTTAATCGCTTCTTGATTTCTGCCAAATCTCGTGCGGGCATCACATGCGATTCGCTTAGATATCGGGCCTGTTCACGCAGCAGTTCGATCAAAAACTCAATGTCTCTATCCGGTGGCATTCCTGGCAACTCTTCAGGAAATACATCAGGAAAATCCTTCACCACTGGTACTTCTTCCTACACCACTCCTGATAGGCAATTTACTTGCGTTCTCCTCGGCTCATGCCGTGATACATACTTGATCCTTCTTCCTTCTTGTGTGGTGAGCAAAATTGACTTAGTGGAGCAATCTATGTTTCCTCCATACCTTGATAACCAATCCATTCCTAATATCACATCCAATCCTTGGGATTCCAGAACTATTAGGTCTGAGGGGAAAACATAGTGTCCAGACTCGAATGGATCAAGTCTCGTGCTCGATGTCATCCACGGATCGATAATTGACACCACACAAGTACTTGAAGGATTTATAGCAGAGTAGCAATCACACACTTATTGCATCGTTGTCCACAAAGGAACTTATTACAATAATATGGCTTAAGGCCATCTAATAATAACAACGGAAGGCTTGGAAGATAAGTGAGTCCATCAACTCCATCGGCATCACTGAGTATAGAACCACGACCTAACACCTTACTCGTAAATCGAAAAGTGCATAGCGTGAAAGTTGTAGCCAGCAGGTTGACACATGGAATATCTTGGCAATGTAACACATAGAGACAATGAAGGAATAAGCCTATACTACATGCATATATGGCTGGTGGTAAGGCTCTATAGTTACATTTTGCATAAAGCTAGTTTTCCCTACAACAAAGGAATAATTTTATTTAACTATCATGGTGGTTGTTAAATATTGAGAATGGTTGACACATCCTCAATCCCAATTAAAAGTACTCATCAAAATCCCAATAACATGTATTAGAAGTAACATGTTGAGATTCACATGATATTCAATTACGGATACTCAAAACGTCCATAACCGGGGACACGGCTAATCATGATTAGTTTATACACTCTGCAGAGGTTTTGCACTTTTCCCCACAAGACTCGATCGCCTCCGCTTGGTTCTCGTGACTACATGGTGTTTGAGAAAGCGGATGACCGAGACATAGTCTTTCGAAGCGCTAGCACCTTACATGTGGGTAGACCGTACCAACCTACATCCCCTACATCAGCTAGCCTACCCGTAAGAGTTCGCACAACTTAGTCAACTACGCCAGAGCCCATAATTGGCTTGTGGCTGCACGGAAGTTTCAGTTTGAATAATCTTATGATCCCTTAGAGCACGGGTGGCGGTCAGAAGAAAATACAGGCAAGTCTGATGGAAACCAGGTGCCTCAATCCACCCAGATGTGTGTTTAGGTTGCCACCTTAGATAAACCATTAATTAACAATCTCACATCATCATGGATATTCACTCACCCAATCCACGTCTACTAGCATAGCATGGCATAATAAGCAAGCGAGAAGTAACTCCCTAGGTTTCATAAGTAAAGCAGGTAATAGGTACTACCTCAATCTACTTCCCAACCCACAATTTAATTAGATCCTAAACATGCAAGTGTTTGAGGGTTGATCTAATGCATAAAAACTGGGTAGTAGAAAAGGTATGATCAAGTGTTACTTGCCTTGCGATGATCCATGAGACCTAGAGATTCGAAGTAACAAGCGGCGCACTCCGGGTGATCTAACGCAGACAAACAACAAGCATACAATAAGTACTCATCTAATGCACAGGGAAATCTCGAATAAAAGATCTAACCAGAGAGTTCAAATTAAGAACCCTGGTTGCAAAAGAATCGAATCAAATAAAGCATCGAAAGTCGAAACTCGAGAGAGAACGACTCGGTTTAGCAATCTGAAACTAGGTCAAAATTTTACAGTAGCAAAACTTTGTGTAAGTAGGTTAGTCGGAACGGCGGTTTCGTAATGAAACTCCAGGCGCTTGAATCACCTGATTCCGATAAACGAGCGAGAAAATAAACAGATTTGAAAATCGAATCGGAAATCGAATTCAGAAAAATAACGGATTAAATCCGATTAAAAGAAAACGACGAACATATTAAACAGCGGACGTTCGTTAACAGAACTAATCCAACGAACACATTCATTGAAATGAACGGTTCGGTGAACGTTCACTAAATAAGAAAACCGAAAAAAAATAATAAAACCAACTAGGGTTTTGAAAAAAAAACCGAACATCACGAGAAAAACGGATCGGGTTTTCTAAAAAAACGGACGGGGGGTTGTGGGCGGCTACCTCGGTGGCTGCTGGAGGCTCCGACCTCGTGGGCGGCAGTGGGTCAGGCGAGGGCGGCGAGGCGGTGGCGGGGCGGCGACGGGCGACAGCGGCGGCGGCGTCCGGCGGCGAGCGAGGCTCGGGTGAGTGAGGCGGTGTGCGGGGCTCGGGTGAGGCGGGCGGGCGGGATGAGGAGAGGGGGGTGGCGGTATAAAAGGAGGAGTGCCTTGGGGAGGGCAAGCTGGGGCGGCGGCGCTGGTCCGAGCCGGACTCGAGGGCGGGCGGCGTGGTCTCCTCATGGGCGCTGAGGAAGGGAGGTGGGCAGGCGGTGGCGGCTGGGCGGTGGGCCTTAGCCCAAGGGCGGCATGATGGATTTTTTAAAACAAAACTAAGCAATTTAAAATAAAACCAAACGGACTCCAAAATTAAGAAAATTAATTTTCCCCGACTCCTAAAAATGAGTCGAACAAAATGAACTTTAAAAACGTGCAGATATGCATATTTTTTTTAAAAATGCTCATTTTTGCCTAAAGCAAATAAATCCTCAAAACGAAAATTTGATTTATTTATAATGTCTTCATTTTTCCTAAATGTTGGGAAAGTCATATTATTCCCTCTCTTAACTTTTTATATCGGAAAAACTTTTGAAGATAAATAAATAAATCCAAATGATCCTATTTTCAAAATTTGAGAAATCTCAAATATGAAAATAATGAAACTTCCAACTCTCTCCGAGGGTCCTTGAGTTGCGTGAAATTTTCTAGGATCGGAAAAATGCGAGAAAATATGATATGCATGATGACCTAATGTATAACATTCCAAATTGAAAATTTGGGATGTTACAAAAGAACTTGAGTTCACTCATCATAGACATCTCAAACTTCTCGGACATTAGCTTTCCAAACTTCTCACTAAAATGAGGGTTAGTTGAGCCAAATATGATATCATCAACATAAATTTGGCATACAAATAACTCACCATTAACCCTTTTAGTAAAAAGAGTAGAATATATTTTTCCAACTTCAAAGCCTTTTTCAATAAGGAACTTGGTCAAGCATACCATGCTCTAGGAGCTTGTTTAAGACCATAAAGGGCTTTGTGAAGTTTGTAAACATGATCGAGTTTCTTAGGATTGACAAAGTCGGGAGGTTGTTTAACATAAACATCCTCCTCAATTTCACCGTTTAGAAAAGCACTTTTAATGTCCATTTGGTATAAGGTGATATCATGGTGATTAGCATAGGCAAGTAAGAAGGATGGACTCAAGTCTAGCAACGGGGGCATATGTCTCACTGTAGTCCATACCTTCGACTTGAGTGTAGCCTTGGGCGACTAGACGAGCTTTGTTGCGGACGACTTGACCATCTTCATCTTGCTTGTTGCAAAACACCCATTTGGTACCGATGATGTTGTGGTTGTTGTCGGGCTTCTCGACCAATGTCCACACTTGATTTCTCTCAAAGTTGTGTAGCTCTTCATGCATGGCATTTATCCAATCCGTATCTTCCAATGCTTCTTCAACCTTCATAGGTTCGATGCTAGAGATGAATGAATAATGTTCACAAAAGTTAGCCAAACGAGTTTTAGAGCGGGTGATTCTCCCGGTTTGGATATCATAGTAGATTTGCTCGACGGGATGGTATTTGGCAACTCTTGCTCGAACGCATGGAAGCTTTTGCTTGGGTCAAGGTGGAACATCTTCTTCATCTTGTTCTTCTTCTTCTTGGCCTTCTTCATTGTTGACGTTGTCGTTCTCTTGTCGTGGTGGAGAAGGAGGTTGATGAGGTTCATCTTGGTGTACGTCCTTGTTTTCTTCGTCTTGGTGTGTCCCACTCGTGGATGCTTCCAAGTCAACTCTTGGCTCACCTTGTCGTGAGGTGAAAGCTTCCACTTGGACGGATGAGGTACTCTCCTTCACCTCCGCTGGACGAATCTTGCCGATAGACAAGTCTTGAATTGCTTCCGAAGGGTCTTTGTCTCCTACATCAATTGGCAATTGCTCTACTTGTGAGCCGTTAGGTTCATCAAACTTCACATCTACCATCTCTTCAACCTTTCGGGTGAAATTGTTGTAGACCCGGTAAGTGTGAGAGTTTGAGCCATAACCAAGTAGGAAACCTTCATGAGATTTAGGAGCAAATTTAGAACGGTGATGCTTATCAAGAATGTAGCACTTTGAGCCGAATACTCGAAAGTATCCAACTTGGGGTTTGTTACCAGTGAGGAGCTCATATGCCGTCTTGCCGAGTAGCTTGTGAAGATACAAGCGATTTGTTGCATGCCAAGCTGTCTCAACCGCTTCCACCCAAAAGTGTTTTGGAGTCTTGTACTCATCAAGCATCGTTCTTGCGATCTCAAGAAGAGTTCGGTTCTTCCTCTCAACAACTCCATTTTGTTGAGGCGTCAACGTAGCCGAGAACTCATGTGAGATCCCTTCTTCGTCGAGAAAGGTATCCACATTTGCGTTCTTGAACTATGTTCCGTTGTCGTTGTGAACCTTCTTGATCTTCACTTCAAATTGATTTTGGGCCTTCCTAGCAAAGTTCTTGAAGATCTTTTGGACATGCGATTTATCATCAAGAAAGAACACCCACGTAAATCTTAAAAAATCATCAACTATAACTAGACCGAATGAGTTACCACCGAGACTTTTATAGGCATTGGGACCAAAAAGATCCATATGAAGTAGCTCGAGCGGTCTTCGCTGGTCATAATGTTCTTCACGGGGTGACTTCCTCCAACTTTTTTTCCTGCTTGACAAGCACTACAAAGTCTATCCTTGTTAAATATAACATCTTTTACTCCAAGGATATGATCACCTTTAATAAGCTTATCAATATTTCGCATGCCCACATGACCTAGCCTTCTATGCCACAACCAGCCTTTAGAAGATTTAGCAATTAAGCAAGTTCTAGGTTGAGCCTTTTTAGTGAAATCAACAATGTAAAGATCACCTCTACGTATACCGGTAAAGACCATTTTATGGTTATCTCTGCGAAAGACTTGGCAATCTACTTCAATAAATAGGACATTGAAACCAAATCAGCAAGTCTAGATACGGAAAGTAAATTGTAGCCAAGATATTCAACAAGCATAACATTTTGTATGGAGCTATCATGTGAGATGGCCACCTTACCAAAGCCAACCACCTTACCCTTTGAGTTATCAACGAAAGTGACATACTTTCGAGGGCCGTTGTTTTCAGCTAGCTCACGAAACATATCTTTGTCTCCGGTCATATGATCAGTACATCCACTATCAAGGACCCATTCCTTTCCTCCAGCCATGTAGCTGCGAAGATTAGCCATAAGACCAAAGTGTCTAATCGCATCATCAAGATCATAGTCACTATCATCATCCTCATCATAGTATCCATGTTCAACATCGTCATGTGATTGATCAACTCCTAGAGAGGGTAATTAATTAGAAGTATGACCGTAACAATGTTCATCTCTATGGATTCTAATGAAATGATATTGCTAATAATTTCAACATCTCCTTTTGCACTCGTAAGATTAGTAAGCTCAAATAAGCAATCACCAAACTTGGGATCATTAGAACTCATCTTACTCAAGGCAATAGACAAATGAACAATCTCATCTAAAATTTTCAAGGAATAATTTGGGAATCGTTCCTCAAGAAATCTCCATATAGTGTAGGCACAATCAAGAGTAGGTAAGCTAGCAATCAAATTTTTGGGCAATCCTCTAATGATAAGATTGATAGTTCTAAGATTGCGAATCATGTCAAGGTCCTCATTGGGTGTGGGATGCAAAGGGTCAACAATGCAAGCACAAGGGGTAGTAATGTACTTGGTCAAATGATATTCATTGAAGATCTCAAGCATCTCATTTTTCCACTCATGAAAATACTCTCCATCAAGAATAGGCACTCTACGTCTAAGACTCCCCAACGTAGACTCATCCATCTTCCTCCAAAGGTGTTTAAACCGAAACAACGGAGACCAATGCTCTGATACCAATTGTAGGATCGAGAAGAGGTGTCTAGAGGGGGGGGGGGTGAATAGACTCTTAGCAAGAAAAGTTGCAGTTTTTAATTTCTTTAAGTTGAAGTGGAGTTTTGGCACAAGTATGAACATTCACAATGCATATCAAGCAAGCATGACAAGAGTATATGAGCAGCGGAAAGTAAATCATGCAAGTTGCAAGAATGTAAAGGGATAGGATTGGAGTGTGCAAACACAATTGGAGACACGGAGATTTTTGGCGTGGTTCCGATAGGTGGTGCTATCGTACATCCACGTTGATGGAGACTTCAACCCACGAAGGGTAACGGTTGCACGAGTCCACGGAGGGCTCCACCCACGAAGGGTCCACGAAGAAGCAACCTTGTCTATCCCACCATGGCCATCGCCCACGAAGGACTTGCCTCACTAGGGTAGATCTTCACGAAGTAGGCGATCTCCTTGCCCGTACAAACTCCTTGGTTCAAATCCACAATCTTGACGGAGGATCCCAAGTGACACCTAACCAATCTAGGAGACACCACTCTCCAAGAGGCAACAAATGGTGTGTTGATGATGAACTCCTTGCTCTTGTGCTTCAAATGATAGTCTCCCCAACACTCAACTCTCTCTCATAGGATATGATTTGGTGGAAAGATGATTTGAGTGGAAAGCAACTTGGGGAAGGCTAGAGATCAAGATTTATGTGGTTGGAATGAAGTATCTTGACCTCAACACAAGTGTAGGTGGTTCTCTCTCAGAAAATGTATGTTGGAAGTGTAGGCATGTTCTGATGGCTCTCTCTACGAATGAAGAGTGGGTGGAGGGGTGTATATAGCCTCCACACAAAATCTAACTGTTACACACAAATCACCAAACTCGGTGGGACCGAATCATACAATTCGGTCAGACCGATTTAGTTCATAATGTGACCGTTAGGGTTTTCGGTGGGACCGACTTGATCAACTCGGTGGGACCGATGTGCTAGGGTTAGGGTAAAGCCTCATCTCGGTTGGACCGATTACACAAATTCGGTGGGACAGATTTTGGTAATAAGCTAAACAGAGAGTTGGCCAAGCAAACTCGGTGGGACCGATGTCATGTTTCGGTGAGACCGAAATTAATGCAATAGGCAATAGAGAGTTTGCAAGCCCATCTCGGTGAGACCGAGATCCCATCGGTGAGATCGAATTGATTAGGGTTTCTGGCAGTGGCTATGTCAAGAGAACTGGGTGGCGCTGGATAGGAAGTTTTGGTGGGGCCGAGTTTGACTTTTGGTTTGGGACAAATGTGGATATGAGAAAGTGGTTGAGGGCTTTGGAGCATATCACTAAGCACTTTGAGCAAGCAAGCAATTAAGCAACATGATACGTCTCCAACGTATCTATAATTTTTGATTGCTCCATGCTATTATATTATCTATTTTGGATGTTAATGGGCTTTATTTTACACTTTTATATCATTTTTGGGACTAACCTAGTAACTGGAGGCCCAACCGAAATTGCTCTTTTTTTTTTTGCCTATTTTAGGGTTTCGAAGAAAAGGAATATCAAACGGAGTCCAAATGGAATGAAACCTTCGGGAACGTGATTTTCTCAACAAACGTGATCCAGGAGACTTGGAGTGGCCGTCAAGAAACAAGGGAGGAAGGCACGAAGCAGGGGGCGCGCCTACCCCCCTGGGCGCGCCCTCCACCCTCGTGGGCCCTCCGTTGCTCCACCGACGTACTTCTTCCTCCTATATATATCCACGTACCCCCAAACATCTAGGAGCACCACGAAAACCTAATTCCACCGCCGCAACCTTCTGTACTCGAGAGATCCCATCTCGGGGCCTTTTCTGGAGCTCCACCGGAGGGGAATTGATCACGGAGGGCCTCTACATCAATTCCATGGCCTCTCTGGTGATGTGTGAGTAGTTTACTTCAGACCTACGGGTCCATAGTTATTAGCAAGATGGCTTCTTCTCTCTCTTTGGATCTCAATACAAAGTTCTCCTTGATTTTCTTGGAGATCTACTCGATGTAATCTTCTTTTACGGTGTGTTTGTCAAGATCCGATGAATTGTGGGTTTATGATCCAGATTATCTATGAACAATATTTGACTCTCCTCTGAATTCTTTTATGTATGATTGGTTTATCTTTGCAAGTCTCTTCGAAACTAGATTGATCTTTCTTGCAATGGGAGAAGTGCTTAGCTTTGGGTTCAATCTTGTGGTGTTCGATCCCAGTGACCGAAAGGGAACCGATACGTAATGTATTGTTTCCATCGAGGATAAAAATATGCGGTTTATATCATATTGCATGAGTTTATCCCTCTACATCATGCCATCTTCCTTAATGCATTACTCTGTTCTCTTGAACTTAATACTCTAGATGCATGCTGGATAGCGGTCGATGTGTGGAGTAATAGTAGTAGATGCAGGTAGGAGTCGGTCTACTTGTATCGGACGTGATGCCTATATACATGATCATACCTAGATATTCTCATAACTATGCTCAATTCTACCAATTGCTCGATAGTAATTCGTTTACCCACCGTAATACTTATGCTCTTGAGAGAAGCCACTAGTGAAACCTATGGCCCGCGGGTCTATCTTCAATCATATTAATATTCCAATACTTAGTTATTTCCTTTGCCGTTTATTTTACTTTGCATCTTTATTTCTCTTTATCATAAAAATACCAAAAATATTATCTTATCATATCTCACTCTCGTAAGTGACCGAGAAGGGCTTGACAATCCCTTTATCGCGTTGGTTGCGAGGTTCTTATTTGTTTGTGTAGGTCCGTGGGACTTGAGCGTGATCTCCTACTAGATTGATACCTTGGTTCTCAAAAACTGAGGGAAATACTTACGCTGCTTTACTGCATCACCCTTTCCTCTTCAAGGGAAAACCAACGCAGTGCTCAAGAGGTAGCAAGAAGGATTTCTGGCGCTGTTGCCGGGGAGATTCGCGCCAAGTCAAGTCAAGATTTGACTCCCACAATGAGTCATTTCTAGTGCCATTACCAAGTCAAAATATACCAAGTACCCATCACAAACTCTTATCCCTCGCATTACATGATTTTCCATTTGTCTCGTTTTCCTCTCCCCCACTTCACCCTTGCCGTTTTATTCGCCCTGTTTTCCTCTCTCCCTCCTTTTTCCGCTCTCCTTTCTTTCGCCATGTCAGAATCAAAAAGGGTTGGGGGTTCTCTCCCTAGTTTTAGTACTTTTGACAATCCTTCTGTTCTCTCTAAACTCATAAAAATGATGCTATGGAAAGACCTACCGAAGTTATCAATGAGAATCTTAATAATTTTGACGAAGATGATTCCGGAATTTTTCGTTATTTACTCGATGAATCTTTGAAAGATGCTTGGGATAGACTATTAAGGATCCGGGCTAGCTATGTGCCCCAATACCAAATTGAAATTTACTTAAAGAGATTTTATGTTGCCCTACCTTCTTCGTTTAAGCATGTCCTAGATTCTATTTTTGAAGAAGGTTTTCTTGAAGGGGATGCCGTAGATACTTATGAAAAGATGAACACCATATTTGGGCACCCCATGAATGAGAGGGTTGAATCCACATCTCTTTTGCTCTCCTACCAAAACGAATCTATCAAAGAGATGAAAGCTAGCTTAGATGCAAATTTCCGTAAAATGCTTAATCTTTGTTCTACCATTAACAACCATGTGCTTTATCAAAATAGAAAGATTAATGCCATAGATAATAAGTTTGCTCTTTTCTTCCCTAAAACCAAAGATGGCAATACCTAGATCTTGAAGGAATTATGGCCTAGAGGCAATAATAAAGTTATTATTTATTTCCTCATATCATGATAAATGCTTATTACTCATGCTAGAATTGTATTAACCGGAAACATGATACATGTGTGAATACATAGGCAAACTTAAATGTCACTAGTATGCCTCTACTTGACCAGCTCATTAATCAAAGATGGTTATGTTTCCTAACCATAGACATGTGTTGTCATTTGATTAACGAGATCACATCATTAGGAGAATGATGTGATTGACTTGACCCATTCCGTTAGCTTAGCACTTGATCGTTCAGTATGTTGCTATTGCTTTCTTCATGACTTATACAAGTTCCTATAACTATGAGATTATGCAACTCCCGTTTACGGAGGAACACTTTGTGTGCTGCCAAACGTCGTCTGGCGAATCGGGTGATTATAAAGGAGCTCTAAAGGTGTCTCCAAAGGTACATGTTGAGTTGGCGTATTCGAGATTAGGTTTTGTCACTCCGATTGTCGGAGAGGTATCTCTGGGCCCTCTCGGTAATGCACATCACTATAAGCCTTGCAAGCAATGTAGCTAATGAGTTAGTTATGGAATGATGCATTACATAACGAGTAAAGAGACTTGCCGGTAACGAGATTGAACTAGGTATTGAGATACTGACGATCGAATCTCGGGCAAGTAACATACCGATGACAAAGGGAACAACGTATGTTGTTATGCGGTTTGATCGATAAAGATCTTTGTAGAATATGTAGGAGCCAATATGAGCATCCAGGTTCCGCTATTGGTTATTGAACGGAAACAGTTCTAGGTCATGTCTACATAGTTCTCGAACCCGTAGGGTCCGCACGCTTAAGATTTCGATGACAGTTATATTATGAGTTTATGAGTTTTGATGTACCGAAGTTTGTTCGGAGTCCCGGATGTGATTACGGACATGACGAGGAGTCTCGAAATGGTCGAGACATGAAGATTGATAAATTGGAAGCCTATATTTAGATATCGTAAGTGTTCTGGGTGAAATCGGGATTTTACCGGAATACCGGGAGGTTACCGGAACCCCCCGGGGGCTTAATGGGCCTACATGGGCCCTAGTGGAGAGGAAGAGAGGAGGCAAGGGCTGGGCGCGTGCCCTCCCCTAATCTGAATAGGATAAGGAGAGGGTGGGCCCCCCCTTTCCTTCCTCTCTCCCTCCTCCTTCCCCCTTCTCCTATTCCAACTAGGAAAGAAGGGAATCCTACTCCCGGTGGGAGTAGGACTCCCCTTGGCGCGCCCCTCCTTGGCCGGCCGCCCCTCCCCCTTGGATCCTTTATATACGGGGGCAGGGGGGCACCTCTTGACACAACAATTGATCCTTGAGATCTATTATCCGTGTGCGGTGCCCCCCTCCACCATAGTCCTCGATAATATTGTAGCGGTGCTTAGGCGAGGCCCTGCGATAGTAGAACATCAAGATCGTCACCATGTCATCGTGCTGACGGAACTCTTCCCCGACATTCTGCTGGATCGGAGTCCGGGGATCGTCATCGAGCTGAACGTGTGCTAGAACTCGGAGGTGCCGTAGTTTCGGTGCTTGATCGGTCGGGCCGTGAAGACGTACGACTACATCAACCGCGTTGTTATAACGCTTGCGCTTTCGGACTACAAGGGTACGTGGAAAACACTCTCCCCTCTCATTTCTATGCATCACCATGATCTTGCGTGTGCGTAGGAATTTTTTTGAAATTACTACGTTCCCCAACAGATCTATCTTCACTTTTATGCCTAGCTAGGGGCGTTAAACGATAGCGCTTGTTGGGAGGCAACCCAATTTTATTTTTATTCCTTGCTTTTTGCTCCTGTTTAGTAATAAATAATTTATCTAGACTCTGTTTTGGTTGTGTTTTTTGTGTTTAATTAGTGTTTGTGCCAAGTAGAACCGTTGAGAAGACTTGGGGAAAGTCTTTTTGATCTTGCTGTAGAAAACAGAAACATTAGCGCTCACGAGAATTGCTGCCATTTTTATTTGGAAAGTGCTATTTAGTTAATTATTTTTTCAGATGACTAATAGATAAATTCCTCACGTCCAGAAATTTATTTTAGAATTTTTGGGGTTCCAGAACTTGCGTTAGCTACAGATTACTACAGACTGTTCTGTTTTTGACAGATTCTGTCTTTCTTGTGTTGTTTGCTTATTTTGATGAATCTATGGCTAGTAAAAGAGTTTATAAACCATAGAGAAGTTGGAATACAGTAGGTTTAACACCAATATAAATAAATAATGAGTTAATTACAGTACCTTGAAGTGGTGTTTTATTTTCTTTCGCTAACGGAGCTCACGAGATTTTCTATTTTGAGTTTTGTGTTGTGAAGTTTTCAAGTTTTGGGTAAAGATTTGATGGATTATGGAACAAAGAGTGGAAAGAGCCTAAGCTTGGGGATTCCCATGGCACCCCAAGGTAAAATTCAAGGACACCAAAAAGGCTAAGCTTGGGGATGCCCCAGATGGCATCCCCTCTTTCGTCTTCGTCTATCGGTAACTTTACTTGGAGCTATATTTTTATTCACCACATGATATGTGTTTTGCTTGGAGCGTCTTGTATGATTTGAGTCTTTGGTTTTTAGTTTACCACAATCATCCTTGCTGTACACACCTTTTGAGAGAGACTCACATGATTTGAAATTTATTAGAATACTCTATGTGCTTCACTTATATCTTTGAGCTATATAGTTTTTGCTCTAGTGCTTCACTTATATCTTTTAGAGCACGGTGATGGATTTGTTTTATAGAAACTATTGTTCTCTCATGCTTCACTTATATTATTTTGAGAGTCCTTTAGAACAACATGGCAATAATAAAAACTTTCATATAAGTGCATTGAATACTATGAGAAGTTTGATACTTGATAATTGTTTTGAGATATGGAGATGGTGATATTAGAGTCATGCTAGTTGATTAGTTGTGAATTTGAGAAATACTTGTGTTGAAGTTTGTGATTCCCGTAGCATGCACGTATGGTGAACCGTTATGTGATGAAGTCAGAGCATGATTTATTTATTAATTGTCTTCCTTATGAGTGGTGGTCGGGGACGAGCGATGGTCTTTTCCTACCAATCTATCCCCCTAGGAGCATGCGCGTAATACGTTGCTTTGGTAACTTGTAGATTTTTGCAATAAGTATGTGAGTTCTTTATGACTAATGTTGAGTCCACGGATTATACGCACTCTCACCCTTCCACCATTGCTAGCCTCTCTAGTATCGTGCAACTTTCGCCGGTACCGTAAACCCACCAACCTTCCTCAAAACAGCCACCATACCTACCTATTATGGCATTTCCATAGCCATTCCGAGATATATCCATGCATCGTTCCGTTATTATGACACGCTTCATCATTGTCATATTTCTTGCATGATCATGTAGTTGACATCGTATTTGTGGCAAAGCCACCGTTCATAATTCTTTCATACATGTCACTCATGCATCATTGCACATCCCGGTACACCGCCGGAGGCATTCACATAGAGTCATATTTTGTTCTAAGTATTGAGTTGTAATTCTTGAGTTGTAAGTAAATAAAGTGTGATGATCATCATTATTAGAGCATTGTCCCAGTGAGGAAAGGATGATGGAGACTATGATTCCCCCACAAGTCGGGATGAGACTCCGGACGAAAAATTATTTTTTAAAAAAGAGGCCAAAAAAAAAAAAAAGGAAGAAGGCCCAAATAAAAAAAATGAGAGAAAAAGAGAGAAGGGACAATGTTACTATCCTTTTTCCACACTTGTGCTTCAAAGTAGCACCATGTTCTTCATATAGAGAGTCTCCTATGATATCACTTTCATATACTAGTGGGAATTTTTCATTATAGAACTTGGCTTGTATATTCTAATGATGGGCTTCCTTAAAATGCCCTAGGTCTTCGTGAGCAAGCAAGTTGGATGCACAACCACTTAGTTTCTTTTGTTGAGCTTTCATACACTTATAGCTCTAGTGCATCTGTTGCATGGCAATCCCTACTCACTCACATTGATATCTATTAATGGGCATCTCCATAGCGCATTGATACGCCTAGTCGATGTGAGACTATCTTCTCCTTTTTGTCTTCTCCACAACCACCATTCTACTCCACCATAGTGCTATATCCATGGCTCACGCTCATATATTGCGTGAAGATTGAAAAAGTTTGAGAACATCAAAAGTATGAAACAATTGCTTGGCTTGTCATCGGGGTTGTGCATGATTTAAATATTGTGTGTGGTGAAGATAGAGCATAGCCAGACTATATGATTTTGTAGGGATAACTTTCTTTGGCCATGTTATTTTGAGAAGACATGATTGCTTAGTTAATATGCTTGAAGTATTATTATTTTTATGTCAATATTAAACTTTTATCTTGAATCTTATGGATCTGAACATTCATGACACAATAAAGAAAAAATACATTGAGAAATATGTTAGAAAGCATTCCATATCAAAAATTCTTCTTTTATCATTTACCTACTCGAGGACGAGCAAGAATTAAGCTTGGGGATGCTTGATACGTATCCAACGTATCTATAATTTTTGATTGCTCCATGCTATTATATTATCTATTTTGGATGTTAATGGGCTTTATTTTACACTTTTATATCATTTTTGGGACTAACCTACTAACCAGAGGCCCAACCCAAATTGCTGTTTTTTTTGCCTATTTTAGGGTTTCGAAGAAAATCAAACGGAGTCCAAACGGAATGAAACCTTCGGGAACGTGATTTTCTCAACAAACGTGATCCAGGAGACTTGGAGTGGCCGTCAAGAAACAAGGGAGGAAGGCCCGAGGCAGGGGCGCTGTCGGTGTCAAAACCGGCGGATCTCGGGTAGGGGGTCCCGAACTGTGCGTCTAGGCGGATGGTAACAGGAGACAAGGGACACGATGTTTTTACCCAAGTTCGGGCCCTCTCGATGGAGGTAAAACCCTACTCCTGCTTGATTAATATTGATGATATGGGTAGTACAAGAGTAGATCTACCACGAGATCAGAGAGGCTAAACCCTAGAAGCTAGCCTATGGTATGATTGTTCTTTGTCCTATGGACTAAAACCCTCCGGTTTATATAGGCACCGAAGAGGGTTAGGGTTACACAGAGTCGGTTACAATGGTAGGAGATCTACATATCCGTATCGCCAAGCTTGCCTTCCACGCCAAGGAAAGTCCCATCCGGACACGGGACGAAGTCTTCAATCTTGTATCTTCATAGTCCAGGAGTCCGGCCAAAGGCTATAGTCCGGCCATCCGGACACCCCCTAATCCAGGACTCCTCAAGAGCCTGAACCAGGCTTCAATCACGACGAGTCCGGCGCGCATATTGTCTTCAGCATTGCAAGGCGGGTTCCTCCTTCGAATACTTCATAGAAGATTTTGAACACAAGGATAGTGTACGGCTCTGCAAAATAAGTTCCACATACCACTGCAGAGAGAATAATATTTACACAAATTCAATCTGCTGACGTATTCCGCGGCGTGACATCACACCACGGCCAAGTCTTTATTCGAATCGTTTTCTTGTCCCACCTCGGTAGCGTTTAGCGAGGCGGTTTCCTTGGCACGTCTTGTCAAAGCAGAGATCGTGTCCCCTTATTCCGGGATTCTCATCAATACGGGCGTGGATAACCCAATCATGCCCGTCGGCACGTCTCCTCTATCGAAGGCGAGTCCCGAACGGTCACGGGGAAAGCTCTTGGTATTCAACCTCTTTATAAAGAGACCAAGGCTCCGCTTTTTTTCTTTCAATCTCAATCGAACCCGCCCCTCGCCTCGAGCTCCAACACCCAAAGCTCCAGATTCGGGCGCTTCGGACCTTCGACAATGTCCGGCTCCGACCTGCAAGGCCGGTGGATGCCTTCCTCCGTCACGGAAGAAGACGCGCTAAAGCTAAGAGACGCCAGGTATCTAACCGGCGAAATTTCGCATAGGCTGCCTGCCCAAGGGCAGGTTATTCCCACTCCCAAGCCTGGTGAGGCGTGGTGCCGTGTCTCACTTCCTTGAGGCTAGGCTTCCGACGGACCCCTTTGTGAGGGGGCTCATGTTTTATTATGGGTTGGAATTTCACGACCTGGATCCGGAGTCCATCCTCCACATCTCATCGTTCATTGTCGTGTGCGAAGCCCTCCTCCGCATAGTTCAAGATTACTACATTAGATAACCATAGTTCAGAAGTACTCATAGTTCATAGAATTTAAACTACCATCATTACAGCAAATGCCAAACCACACACTGCAAAAGGTCAGCAAATGCCAAATGATATTGCCCATTCTTCTCTTCCACAACCACCTGCTTATCCATTTATGATGGCCTTGACCCCCTGCAGCTTCACATTGCTCTCTTGAACTGTCTTCTTCAGCTCATCAATGTGGTTCTGCAAGTTCTTCCTCTCTTCAACTGTCTTGTTCAGCTCATCAATGTGCTTCTGCAAGTTCCTCCTCTCTTCAGCTAGCTTGAGCTTCATGTTCCTAATGACATTTTCTTGAGCAGCTGCTAGGTTCTTAACCATGTCATACTTCTCCTGAAGCTTGTTGGTTTCAAGATATTTCCTTTCTACCTCTGCCCTCCTTTCCTGAGCATCCAAAAGTCCATTCACATCTTCAACCAACTTCTCATAGTTCTCCTGCAGCTTCTTCTTCTCTTGTGTCAGGTCATGAACAACAAATGAATGCATAAGATTTTCCTCAGTCATGTCTCTCCTACTTTGGTCATACATAAACCATAACTTGGTTAATGCATTCTCAAGGGTGATGGGCCAAGCTGGATCAATCCATTCAACTAATCCACAGTTTCTACCTTCCTGAACAAAATCAGAATTAACATAAACAAATACTTTAACATGTCCTCATGCTACTTAAACAATGTTGTCCTGCTATAAAGTAAACAAAATCAATCAAATGACCTAACATGTCATACTAAACAAGTTGCATCCTCTGTCCTGCTCCAGTAACCCATGCATGTTCTATATTAAATTATTAATAGCATGCTACACTAAACAAAGTGACCTTACTTAACAATGTAGCCAGACAATAAACAAGATGCTGCCAGAGTAAACAATTGTTTCTGATCCATTGTCCTAACAAAGGCAGATCCAAAGAAAACAAATCAAAATATACCTTCAAAGACAGCAAAGAAACCTCCTGCCGGTGTGGATTCCTTGAAAGCAACACGCCTTTCTGCGGCCTTCTGATGTTCATTGCAGAGAACAAGCAACTCCGTTTCAGGTCCCTCGGAATCGGAGTCTTCGGTGGTAGCAGGGATCTGCAGTGCATAGGAATACTAGGCATTTGATCCACATGTCACCAAACAAGCTCATTCAAGAAATCTCCCAAATCACAAACCCTAACCCTAAAAATCTGAACTTACCTTAATTACGCCGTCGCCGGAACTCGAGTGGCGTAGTCCACGGTGTGCTCACTGCTATCGGAATCATCGCTCCAGGACACCATGGCGACGCGGCGGCGGGTGCGACGAGCAAAGCAGAGGAGGAGTGAGCGAAAGAGCAGGAGTGGGGAGTGTGGAGTGGGGGCAGCACCGATGTGTCTTTTGACCGGTCCATCAAACGAGGCATCTGGCGCCGTCAAGCGCCGTCTAACGGCGGTCGGGGACGGCCGACGGTGCCACGTGAGCAAAAATGGGCCCTTTGTCATAAACAAGCTTAACTGACCCCAATCCGCCGATCAGTGCTTTCTGCAAAAAGATTACGGAAGACACGGTGGTTTTTGCAAAAAAAATGTATTGTAGTGGTTTTCGCAACACTTGCCTTCAAAGTGGTGGTTTTATGCAATTTACTCGAAGATACAAGATTGAAGACTTCGTCCCGTGTCCGGATGGGACTCTCCTTGGCGTGGAAAGCAAGCTTGGCAATATGGATATGTAGATCTCCTCCCTTGTAACCGACTCTGTGTAACCCTAGCCTCCTCCAGTGTCTATATAAACCGGAGGGTTTAGTCCGTAGGACAGGAACAATCATACCATAGGCTAGCTTCTAGGGTTTAGCCTCTACGATCTCGTGGTAGATCAACTCTTGTAATACTCATATCATCAACATCAATCAAGCAGGAAGTAGGGTATTACCTCCATCGAGAGGGCCCGAACCTGGGTAAACATCGTGTCCCCCGCCTCCTGTTACCATCCGCCTTAGACGCACAGTTCGGGACCCCCTACTCGAGATCCGCCGGTTTTGACACCAACAGCGGCCCTTACCAGAACGGCGACAACGGCGGCGGCGGTCACTACAACAACTCCAACGCCGGTGGTGGCGGTGGCGGCTACGACAACTACAACAGCAGTGGCGGTGGTGGCGGCCACCACTACCAGAACGCCGACGGTGGTGGTGGCGGTGGTCACTACCAGAACAGCAGCGGCAACAACTGAGATCCGCCGGTTTTGACACCAACAGCGGCCCTTACCAGAACGGCGACAACGGCGGTGGCGGTCACTACAACAACTCCAACGCCGGTGGTGGTGGTGGCGGCTACGACAACTACAACAGCAGTGGCGGTGGTGGCGGCGGCCACTACCAGAACGCCGACGGCGGTGGTGGCGGTGGTCACTACCAGAACAGCGGCGGCGGCGGCGGCGAGGGCGGCGGCGGCGGCGGCGGCGACAACAACAACAACAACAACAACGGCGGCGGCGGCGGCGGCGGCGGCGGCAGCGACGACGGCGGCGGCGGCGGCGGCGACAACGGCGACGGCGATTTATTTATTTATTTACGCATTTACGACAACAACGCGGCGACAACAACAGGGGGGCGTCCCTTCCAAGGGTATGAGGAATATGAAACTAAGTGTCAGATTTGCAAGAAAAATAACCACATCGCCAAGGATTGTGATTGGCGATATGCTGAGAGCAACTCCAAAAAGAAAGTTGCAGCAGCAGCGGACACGTCATACGGAGTTGACACAAACTGGTACGTCGACTCTGGGGCTACGAACCACATCACCAACGAGCTCGAGAAGGTGACGATGAGCGAGAAGTACCATGGCCAAGATCAAGTTCACAATGCCAATGGTGAAGGTATGGAGGTTAATTATATTGGTCATGCAATTGTCAAAGCCCCTAGTCGCAATATCCATCTTAGAAATATCTTGCATGTTCCCACAACAAAAAAAAAAACCTTCTTTCTGTTCACCGTATTGCTCTTGACAACAAAGTGTTTCTAGAATTTCACCCATATTTCTTTTTGATTCGAGTTCAGGTCACGAGGAACATTCTCTACAGAGGTAGATGCATGCATGGGCTCTATCCATTGATCCCCAAATTTACAAGCTTCAATAAACAAGTTTTTGGTGTCATCGGACTCTCCTCGGAGCGGTGGCATTGTAACATCCCAAATTTTCAATTTGGAATGTTATACATTAGGTCATCATGCATACCATATTTTTCTCGCATTTTTCCGATCCTAGAAATTTCACGCAACTCAAGGACCCTCGGAGAGAGTTGGAAGTTTCATTATTTTCATATTTGGGATTTCCCAAATTTTGAAAATAGGATCATTGGATTTATTTAATTATCTTCATAAAGTTTTTCCTATAAAAATATTTTGAGAGGGAATAATATGACTTTCCCAACAATTAGGAAAAATGAAGATTTTATAAATAAATCAAATTTGGTTTTGGAAGATTTATTTTGCTTAGGCAAAAATGAGCATTTAAAAAAAAATTATGCATGTTTGTTATTTTTAAAGTTCATTTTGTTCGACTCATTTTTAGGAGTCGGGGAAAATTTGTTTTATTTAAATCGGAGTTTGTTTGGTATTTTTTTAATTCGTTTGGTTAATTTTATTTAAAAAAAAATCGCGCCGCCCCCCTGGGCCGAGGCCCAGCCGGCCCAGCCAGCCAGGCCCAGCCAGCGCCGCCTCCTCCTCCCTCGCTTGAAGGCCTGGTCTCCCGCTCGGGACGACGCGCCGCCGCCCGAGTCCCACCCGACCCGGCGCGCCTTGCCCCTCCCCAAGCGCCGCTCTCCCCCTCCCATAAATACCGCCCCCCTCTCTCACCTCACCCACGGAGCCGCCTAACCCGCCCCTCCGACCAAGCCGACGTAGCCTTGCGGAACGCCGCCGTCCCGCCGACGCCTGGGAACCCCGCCGCCCTCGCCCCGAGCCCTTGGACCCCGGACCCGCGGACCCCATGGCGATCACCGGAGGTAGCCCCCCCGATCCGGTTTTCCCCTAATAAACCGATCCGGTTTTTTTTTTTAAAAAAAGATGTTCGGTTTTTTAAAAAAAAAAACCTAGATTGGTTTTATTTTTTTAGGTTTTCTTATTTAACGAACGTTCACCGAACCGTTCGTTTCAATGAACGCGTTCGTTGGATTCGTTCTGTTAACGAACGTCCGTTATTTAAACCGTTCGTCGTTTTCTTTTAATCGGATTTAAGCCGTTATTTTTTTCTGATTCGATTTCAGATCCGATTTTCAAAACTGTTTTATTTCTCGCTCGTTTATCGGAATCAGGTGATTCAAGCGCCTGGAGTTTCGTAACGAAACCGCCGTTCCGACTACCCTACTTTCACAGAGCTTTGCTACTGCGAAATTTTGACCTAATTTCAGATTGTTAAACCGAATCGTTCTCTCTCGAGTTTCGACTTTCGGAGTTTATTTTGATTCGATTCTTTTGCAACCAGGGTTCTTAAGTTGAACTTTCTGGTTAGATCTTTTATTCGAGATTTCCCCGTGCATTAGATGAGTACTTATTGTATGCTTGTTGTTTGTCTGCGTTAGATCACCCGGAGTGCGCCACTTGTTACTTCGAATCTCTAGGTCTCGCGGATCATCAGCAAGGCAAGTAACACTTTGATCATACTCTTCTCATACCCAGTTTTTATGCATTAGATCTATACCTCAAACACTTGCATGATTAGGATCTAATTAAATTGTGGGATGGGAAGTAGATTGAGGTAGTACCTATTACTGTTTTACTTATGAAACCTTGGGAGTTACTTCTCGTTTGCTTGTTCATGCCATGCTATGCTAGTAGGCGTGGATTGGGTGAGTGAATATCCATGACAGATGTGAGATTGTTAATTAATGGTTTATCTAAGGTGGCAACCTAAACACACATCTGGGTGGATTGAGGCACTGGTTTCCATCGAGACTTGCTGTATTTCTTGGACCGCCACCCGGGCTCTAAGGGATCATAAGATTATTCAAACTGGAAACTTCCGTGTGCAGCCACAAGCCAATTATGGGCTCTGGCGTAGTTGACTAAGTCGTGCGAACTCTTACGGGTAGGCTAGCTGATGTAGGGGATGTAGGTTGGTACGGTCTACCCACATGTAAGGTGCTAAGCGCTTCGAAAGACTATGTCTCGGTCATCCGTTTCTCAAACACCATCAGTCACGAGAACCAAGCGGAGGCGATCGAGTCTTGTGGGGAAAAGTCATAAACCTCTGCAGAGTGTATAAACTAATCATGATTAGCCGTGTCCCCGGTTATGGACAATTTGAGTATCCTGTAATTGAATATCATGTGAATCTCAACATGTTACTTCTAAATAAAAGTTATTGGGTTTTGATGAGTACTTTTAATTGGGATTGAGGATGCTGTCAACCATTCTCAATGTTTAACAACCACCATGATAGTTAAATAAAATTATTCCTTTGATGTAGGGAAAAATCAGCTTTATGCAAATGTAACCGTAGAGCCTTACCACCAGCCATATATGCATGTAGTATAGGCTTATTTTGCTTCATTGCTCTTTATGTGTTACATTGCCAGCATATTCCATGTCTTCAATTGCTGGCTGCAACTTTTCACGTTAGACTTTTCGAACGACGAGTAAGGTGTTAGGTCGTGGTTCTATACTCGGTGATGCCGTTGGAGTTGATGGACTCGCTTATCTTCCAAGCCTTCGCTGTTATTATTAGATGGCCTTAAGCCATATTATTGTAATAAGTTCCCTTGTGGACCACGATGTAATAAGTGTGTGATTGCTACTCTGCTATAAATCCTTCAAATCTTGTGTGGTGTCGCATTCTTGATCCAGGATGACATCGAGCACGAGACTTGATCCATTCGGTGCAGTCGCTCTGAGAGAATGGTATCGAGCACACTGTTGGTAGAGACACGACCACTAAGATAAAGCCGTAGATCACTACTCTCTTCCCATTTTCTAACTCCTCATCTTTTCTACTCTCTAGGATGACGGACGCGAAGATCAAGTACACCCAACCGGATGAAGGCACACCTTTTGGATTTCACTTGAAGGAAGTTACTAAGTACCGAACATTGGATTACCAAGCTTCACGGGACTTTCAACGCCACTCTGCTGAAGAGGAGCGCTGGAAGATTCATGCTCACGTTCGGGAAGGACATTCGCCCCAATCATCAAGTCTATAGATAGTGTTTTGATTGCACCAACTTGGAGTGCAGGAAAGAGCATGGCAGCTCACATTACCATGGGGCGCATTGGAGAAGTTTATCAAGAAGACCTCAAGGATACCATCTACCAGATTTATGGACGCCGAGATGACAAGCTGGGACGTCGTCAACACCAAGAAGGATAGGTCCATTGCAGCTTTCATCCAGAGTTAAATCAGCACATTCGGCGCCGGAGAACCAAATGTGCAATGACATGTTGGAGTTGCGAAGACAAAGGAAGGATCATCGAATGGAAGAAGAACTAAAGACTACACGCAAGGACTACATGAGCGAGATCGTAGCTCGGCAAGACACAATAACGATCTTAAGTACGAGATCGAAGAACTCAAGAAGAAGTTGGCGCTCAGGAATGAAGACCAAGTATGTCGAATACCCAGCGACTACATTAACATCGGCGACACCGATTCGGATCCAAGTGAACCCGACTTTGAAGACGAAGCTGGAGCGGACATCATGGAGTCTTCCACGGTTCAAATTAGTAGAAGTCCCCACATATTAGTAGTATTCCTCCATGTAAACATTATAGTACACGCACTTTTGCGATAGATAGATCGTTGTAAGCCCTTGTTTGATTGAATGAAGTGATTTTGTGTGCATTTGCTCATGTGCATTTGGGTAGTGATTCCTTAGACCTCATTCTATTCTACATTTCTCTCCTTTTCTAAACCCATCGATGCCTCAGACGCGACCCGGATTCGTTTTCCGCCAGAGATCACCCAATTGATCCAGCAGCAGAATACCTGATTCAAACATTGGTGCGTAACAACAACAACAACAACAACAACAACAACAACAACCCACCGCCACCACCACCACTGCGGATCATCGACTCGTTTCCTTAGATGAACCCGCGGTGTATTCCGATAGCACCGAGCCAATTGTAGCAGATGGTGGCTCCGCAAGATAGGAAGGAGCTGACCACTGCGGGATGCAGATGGTGAAAGAGTGAAGTTTGCAGCACATCAGCTTGAAGGACCCGCAGCAAAGCATGGTGGGAGAATTTCACACCACTTACCCAGAGACACCGTCACATGGGATCGGTTTGACAAGCTTTCCAGACTTGCCCATGTTTCAGCAGGAGCCATGGCCATGAAGAAGCGTGAGTTTCGCAACCTACGCCAAGGAGGAAGGACTGTTGGCCAGTACGTGGATGACTTTAGTAAATTAGCACGTTATGCCCCAGATGCAGCTAAACAGGAGAAGTTTCTAGAAGGACTGAATGATGAGTTCAGCATGCCGTTGATGGTAGCAAGTTTCAACAACTACCAGGAGTTAGTAGACCGAGCTCTCATGATTGAAGGGAAGCAGCAGCAAATTGAGAACCGCAAGAGGAAGTATGGACAAGGGAAGTATAACTCTGGATCCCAGCAGAAGCCTCGTTATACCCCTAAAACAGGAATTCAGTTTCAGCATACCCATGGAGGAGGTAATTCGCACAACCATAATGGCACCAAGAATGGGAACGGGAATGGAGGAAGCAATGGACAGAATCGCACCAACCCGTCAACACCATCCAAGGTAGACCTGAGCCACATTACTTGCTTTAAGTGCCGCAAGACTGGGCACTATGCAAATGACTGTCCAGAAGGCCAGAATGGAAATGGCAATGGAAGCTCTGGAAAGAAGCCCAACCCTTTCAACAGGGGACAGGTGAACCACATTGATGTGGAGGAGGTTGAAGATCAGCCCGATGCAGTAATCGGTAAGTTTTTGGTTAAGTCATTTACTGCAGTTGTTCTTTTCGATACTGGTGCATCGCATTCATACATATCAAGGGGATTTGTGGATAAGTACAAGTTACCAACCCAAGCCCTTAGGTCACCCATGCTAGTAACCTCACCGGAGCAGAGTACATGGCTAGTAAATGGTGTGATCGACTGCCACTACGGATTGGACACTATGTTTTCCCCTCAGACCTAATAGTTCTGGAATCCCAAGGATTGGATGTGATATTAGGAATGGATTGGTTATCAAAGTATGGAGGAAACATAGATTGTACCACAAGGTCAATTTTGCTCACCACACCAGAAGGAAGAAGGATTAAGTATGTATCACGGCACGAGCCGAGGAGAGCACAAGTTAATTGCTTATCAGAAGTGGTACAGGAAGAAGTACCAGTGGTAAAGGATTATCCGGATGTATTTCCGGAAGAGTTGCCAGGAATGCCTCCGGATAGAGACATTGAATTTTTGATCGAGCTGTTGCCAGGAACAGGCCCGATATCGAAGCGGCCGTCTGGGATGCCCGCAAAGGATTTGGCGGAAATCAAGAAGCAGATTAAGGAACTATTGGATAAAGGTTTTATTCGCCCAAGTTCTTCACCTTGGGGATCACCCGTTTGTTAGTGGAGAAGAAGGATGGATCGTTGAGAATGGTTGTTGATTACCGTGGATTGAATGAAGTAACAATCAAGAACAAGTACCCACTACCGATGATAAATGATCTGTTTGATCGCTTGCAAGGAGCCAAAGTGTTTTCTAAGATCGACTTGCGATCGTGGTACCATCGATTGAAGATCGGGAGCAAGACATACCCAAGACAGCATTTACCACGAGATATGGTATGTATGAGTATACCGTTATGTCATTTGGGTGACTAACGCGCCAGCCTATTTCATGAACACGATGAACAAAGTGTTTATGGAATTTTTGGACAAGTTCGTCGTGGTGTTCATTGATGATATTTTGATTTTCTCGAAGAATGAAGAGGAACACAAGGAACATTTGCGATTGGTTTTGGAGGCGAGGAACACCAGTTGTATGCCAAGTTCAGCAAATGTGAGTTTTGGCTAAAGGAAGTTGGATTTCTCGGACATGTTATATCCGGAGAAGGAATAGCATTGACCCCACAAAAGTTGAGACCGTAACCAAGTGGGAAGCACCAACGATAGTTGGAGAGATTCGGAGTTTCCTTGGACTCGCAGGATACTACCAAAGATTCATTGAGAATTTCTCAAGGATTGCAAAGCCTATGACTGAATTGTTGAAGAAGGAAAACAAATTCATATGGATGAGGACTGTGAGGCAAGTTTTGGGAGTTGAAGAAAAGATTGGTTACCTCACCGGTTTGATATTGCCAGATCAAACTAAGGATTATGAGGTGTATTGCGACGCTTCACGTCAAGGACTTGGAGCAGTGCTTATGCAAGAAGGAAGAGTTGTTTTGTATGCTTCACGACAACTTAAGCCCCATGAGTTGAATTATGCCACTCATGATTTGGAGTTAGCAGCCGTTGTGCATGCCTTGAAGACATGGAGACATTTTCTCATTGGAAATCATTGTGAAGTATATACGGATCACAAGAGTTTGAAGTACATCTTCACACAGAAGGAATTGAATCTCAGACAAAGGAGATAGTTAGAGCTAATCAAGGATTATGATATGAGATTGCATTATCACCCCGGGAAGGCTAATGTCGTAGCAGACGCATTGAGCCGTAAGAGCCACGTCAATACCCTAATGATGGGAGGAATACCCAATGAGTTAGCCGAGGACCTTCGAGAGCTATGTTTGGAAATAGTTCCGAGAGGCTATGTAGCAACATTGGAGATTCAGCCGACAATCGATGGACAAAATCGGAGAAGCCCAAAAGGCGGATAAGGAAGTTGCCTCTATAAAGGAGAAAATGAGCAAAGGAAAAGCTAAAGGATTTCGTGAGGATGAGCACGATACCCTATGGTTTGAAGACCGTGTTTATGTGCCCAATGACCCAGAGATCAGGAAGTTGATTTTGCAAGAAGCCCATGATTCACCTTATTCGATTCATCCAGGAAATACCAAGATGTATTTGGATTTGAAGAATATTTTCTGGTGGACCGGAATGAAGAGGGATATTGCGGAGTTTGTAGCAGTTTGCGACGTATGTCAGAAAGTAAAGGCAGAGCATCAGAAGCCAGCAGGATTGTTACAACCATTGCCGATACCCGAATGGAAGTGGGATAAACTAGGCATGGATTTCATCACAGGTTTGCCAAGACCCGTTCAGATATGACTCGATTTGGGTCATAGTCGACCGTTTAACCAAGGTAGCTCATTTCATTCCGATCAAGACTACCTATAGCAGTGCTAAGTTGGCAAAGATATACATGACCAAAATTGTGTGCTTACACGGAGTTTCGAGGAGCATCGTATCGGATAGAGGAACCCGGTTTACTTGAAATTTTGGAACCGGTTACACGAAACATTGGGAACCAGGTTGGAATTGAGACAGCTTTCCACCCACGCACCGATGGATGACCGAGAGAGACAATCAGATTTTGGAGGACATCTTTGAGAGCTTGTGCACTAGATTATGGATCTAGTTGGGATGATAATTTGTCCGATGCAGAATTTTCCTACAACAACAGTTACCAAACCAGCTTAAAGATGGCACCTTTCGAGGCTCTGTATGGAAGAAGGTGCAGGACACCGTTGTCATGGGACGAAACTGGAGATCGTCAGTTGTTTGGACCATATTTAATTAAGGAGTCTGAACAGAAAGTTAAGCTGCGCAAAGCGATTGAGTATGAAGTTGGAGACAGAGTATATCTCAGAGTATCCCCGCTTCGAGGAGTTAAGCGTTTTGGAGTGAAAGGAAAGTTAGCACTCCGTTTCGTTGGACCGTATAAGATTTTGCAACGCATGGGAGAAGTTGCGTATAAATTGGAATTGCGGAAGGACTGTCGGGAGTTCATGATGTATTCCATGTTTCTCAGTTGAAGAAATGTCACCCCGAGATAGCAGAGGTGCCATTAAGAGACACAGTGCCACTGGAAGCAATTCAGTTGAAGGATGACTTGACATATGAGGAAAAACCAGATAAGATTCTCGATTATGCCAGTGAGTTACCCGCAGCAAGGTTATCAAGTTTTGCAAAGTTCATTGGAGCCACCACACCGAGGATGAAGCCACACAGGAAAGAGAGGAAGTTTTGTAAGGACCACCTCACCTATTTTCTAGCCAACCCGAATCTCGAGGGCGAGATTCATCTTAAGAGGTAGGTTTGTAACATCCCAAATTTTCAATTTGGAATGTTATACATTAGGTCATCATGCATACCATATTTTCTCGCATTTTTCCGATCCTAGAAATTTCACGCAACTCAAGGACCCTCGGGAGAGTTGGAAGTTTCATTATTTTCATATTTGGGATTTCCCAAATTTTGAAAATAGGATCATTAGATTTATTTAATTATCTTCATAAAGTTTTTCCTATAAAAATATTTTGAGAGGGAATAATATGACTTTCCCAACAATTAGGAAAAATGAAGATTTTATAAATAAATCAAATTTGGTTTTGGAAGATTTATTTTGCTTAGGCAAAATGAGCATTTAAAAAAATTATGCATGTTTGCTGTTTTTAAAGTTCATTTTGTTCGACTCATTTTTAGGAGTCGGGGAAAAATTGTTTTATTTAAATCGGAGTTTGTTTGGTATTTTTTTAATTCGTTTGGTTGATTTTATTTTAAAAAAAAATTCGCGCCGCCCCACTGGGCGAGGCCCAGCCTGCCCAGCCAGCCCAGCCCAGCCAGCGCCTCCCTCCTCCCTCGCGCCGCTTGAAGGCCGGTCTCCCTTCGGGGCAGCCGCCGCCGCCCCGAGTCCCCCCCGACCCGGCGCCTTGCCCTCCCCCAAGGCACCGCCTCTCCCCCCCCTCCCATAAATACCGCCCCCTCTCTCACCTCACCCGCCGGAGCCTAACAACCCGCCCCTCCCGACCAGCGCGCCTTGCCCGGCGCCTGGCCGTCCCGGCCGACGCTGGGAACCCCGCCGCCCTCGCCCCCTGAGCCCCCCGGACCCCGGACCCCGCCGGACCCTTGGCGATCACGGAGGTAGCCCCACCCGATCCGGTTTTCCCTAATAAACCGATCCGGTTTTTTAAAAAGATGTTGGTTTTAAAAAACCTAGATTGGTTTTATTTTTTGGTTTTCTTATTTAATGAACGTTCACCGAACCGTTCGTTTCAATGAACGCGTTCGTTGGATTAGATTCGATAACGAGCGTCCGTTATTTAAACCGTTCATCGTTTTCTTTTAATCGGATTTAAGCCGTTATTTTTTCTCGATTCGATTTGAGATCCGATTTTCAAAACTGTTTTATTTCTCGCTCGTTTATCGGAATCAGGTGATTCAAGCGCTGGAGTTTAAGAATGAAACCGCCGTTCGACTACCCTACTTTCACAGAGCTTTGCTACTGCGAAATTTTGACCTAATTTCAGATTGTTAAACCGAATCGTTCTCTCTCGAGTTTCGACTTTGGAGTTTATTTTGATTCGATTCTTTTGCAACCAGGGTTCTTAAGTTGAACTTTCTGGTTAGATCTTTTATTCGAGATTTCCCGTGCATTAGATGAGTACTTATTGTATGCTTGTTGTTTGTCCGTGTTAGATCACCGGTGCGCCGCTTGTTACTTGAATCTCTAGGTCTCGCGGATCATCGGCAAGGCAAGTAACACTTTGATCATACTCTTCTCATACCCAGTTTTATGCATTAGATCTATACCTCAAACACTTGCATGATTAGGATCTAATTAAATTGTGGGATGGGAAGTAGATTGAGGTAGTACCTATTACTGTTTTACTTATGAAACCTTGGGAGTTACTTCTCGTTTGCTTGTTCATGCCATGCTATGCTAGTAGGCGTGGATTGGGTGAGTGAATATCCATGACAGATGTGAGATTGTTAATTAATGGTTTATCTAAGGTGGCAACCTAAACACACATCTGGGTGGATTGAGGCACTGGTTTCCATCGGGACTTACTGTATTTCTTGGACCGCCACCTGGGCTCTAAGGGATCATAAGATTATTCAAGCTGGAAACTTCCGTGTGCAGCCACAAGCCAATTATGGGCTCTGGCGTAGTTGACTAAGTCGTCATGAACTCTTACGGGTAGGCTAGCTGATGTAGGGGATGTAGGTTGGTACGGTCTACCCACATGTAAGGTGCTAAGCGCTTCGAAAGACTATGTCTCGGTCATCCGTTTCTCAAACACCATGTAGTCACGAGAACCAAGCGGAGGCGATCGAGTCTTGTGGGGAAAAGTCATAAACCTCTGCAGAGTGTATAAACTAATCATGATTAGCCGTGTCCCGGTTATGGACAATTTGAGTATCCTGTAATTGAATATCATGTGAATCTCAACATGTTACTTCTAAATAAAAGTTATTGGGTTTTGATGAGTACTTTTAATTGGGATTGAGGATCTTGTCAACCATTCTCAATGTTTAACAACCACCGTGATAGTTAAATAACATGCAAGATTAGGACATCCATCTTTTGTTATTGTTCAGCAAGTGCTTAGAAATAATCAGCTCCCATGTGTTGGTGAGCGTAGTCTTGAAACTATATGTGATTCTTGTTAGAAAGCAAAATCTCATCGGCTACCATATCCAATTTCTACTAGTGTTTCTACTAGACCATTACAACTTGTCTTTTCTGATGTTTGGGGTCCTGACCCTATGTCTGTTGGACATCATACTTACTATGTTAGTTTCATAGATGATTTTAGTAAGTATACTTGGATTTGTCTTCTCAAAAAACGTTCTGACGTTTTCCAGGTTTTTCAAAATTTTCAAGCACTTGTTGAACGTCAATTCGATACAAAAATTCTCGCCGTCCAATCTGATTGGGGCGGTGAGTATGAGAAACTTGATTCATTTTTTCAAACCTTGGGTATTTCTCATCATGTATCATGTCCCCATGCACATCAACAGAATGGCTCAGCCGAGCGCAAACATCGACATATTGTTGAAGTAGGTCTAGCCCTACTTGCTGGCGCTTCCATGCCTCTCAAGTTTTGGGATGAGGCTTTCCTTACGGCAGTCCACCTCATTAACATGCTTCCAAGTCGTGTCATCAACAATGATACACCCATGCATAGGCTCCTTAATACTCGACCAGATTATCACTCTCTTCGTGTGTTCGGTTGCGCCTGTTGGCCTAACCTGCGTCCCTACAACAACTGCAAACTCATGTTCCGCTCCAAACAATGTGTTTTTCTCGGCTATAGTGCGAAGCACAAGGGCGTTAAATGCTTAGATATTCCCACTGGTCGCGTATACATCTCAAGCTATGTGGTCTTTGATGAAACGGTCTTCCCTTTTGCTCATTTGCACCCTAATGCTGATGCCTTGCTCCGAAAAGAGATCCTTCTCTTACCCTCTCATTTGACTGGTTTTCAGCATGGGGATGACAATTGTACTGATCGTATGACTAATGCTTCTAACCATGAAAATGAGGATTGTGATGATGCAGGGTCGACTCAGGATGCAACAGAAAAAAATTGAGGCAAAACGGTGAAGAAAATAGTCCAAACAGCCTCAATTTCATGTGGCCGCTACATGCCAATTCTGCACCTGGATCTTCCTCAGGATCAGAAGTTGCAGACCCAATAGCATCCGCTCCGGGATCGATGTTGCAGCAGCAGGCTCGCACCGATGGCGGCGACCCATCTGCGTCCGACATGTGTTAGGGCGTGGACCCGCCTGTCCCCGACCGGTTTGGTGTGACCCCGCGTGTCTACGCCAGGCGCACCAGCCACCCATCCCGCGCGGGCACGAAGGCGCACGGGTCGGGCCCAGCAACCGGAGTGCCTGGATCTTCTGTGCCGAGCACCTCCACATCATGTCCTGGCTCAGCCGCAGAAGATCCCGCAGCTGCCACCACCAGCGAATCTGCTCCGGGATCGCCAGGAACTCCTATAGCGAACCAGTCTTCAGGATCTTCTGCGCCAATTTCTGATTCAATGGTGCAGCAAGTTATAACTCCGCCACGTACAAGGTTAAAAGTTGGTGTAATCCAACCTGTCAATTATAAAGTAAAGTTTGGCTTAACCTGTTCCACAGGAGAACCTAGTTCATTCCAGGAAGCATGCAAGGATGCAAGATGGAGAAAAGCTATGGAAGAAGAATTTCAAGCACTTCAGAAAAATAAAACCTGGCATCTAGTTCCTTCACAACAAGGTAAAAATTTGATTGATTGCAAATGGGTATTCAGAATAAAGAAAAAGTCAGATGGCACCATAGACAGATATAAGGCCAGACTGGTTGCAAAGGGATTCAAGCAGAGGTATGGCATTGACTATGAAGATACATTCAGTCCTGTTGTTAAAGCTGCTACTATACGCCTTGTTTTGTCCATTGCCGTATCCAGAGGATGGTGCCTCAGACAGCTAGATGTGCAGAACGCGTTTTTGCATGGTGTTCTGTAAGAGGAAGTTTACATGGAGGAACCTCCTGGTTTTGAGGATATGAACAGACCCTTTCATATATGCAGGCTGGATAAGTCTCTTTATGGGCTCAAACAGGCCCCTAGAGCATGGTACTCTTGGTTGAGTTCAAAGCTACAAGCACTTGGCTTTGCTCCTTCAAGATCTGACACATCTCTGTTTATTTATAATAAGTCACATACATCTGTTTTTGTGCTTATTTATGTTGATGATATAATTGTTACAAGTTCATCAAATGAAGCAGTGACAGCCTTGTTGAAGGATTTGAACTCATAGTTTGCTCTTAAGGACTTGGGAGACTTGCATTTCTTTCTTGGCATAGAAGTTCAGAGAAACAGGAAGGTGGTCTTCATCATCTCGGAAAAATATGCAATGGATCTTTTAACGAGAGCTGGCTTGGGGATGTAAATCATCACCTACTCCACTACCTAGCATAGAAAAATTGTCTCTGCGAAGGAGAACTCCTGGATCAAGAGGATGGCACAGTCTGAAGTTTAGTTGGTGCACTTCAGTATTTGACTTTGACTCGGCCTGATATTTTCTTTGTTGTAAACAAAGTTTGTCAATTTCTTCATGCACCTACAACATCACACTGGACAGCAGCTAAGCGCATACTGAGATATGTCAAGGGCACCTTGGGGCTTGGCTTGACTTTCAATAAATCATCATCCACATTGGTTAGTGCTTTCTCTGATTCTGATTGGGCAGTGTGTGTGGATGATAGAAGGTCTACAGGAGGGTTTGCCATATTCCTTGGACCAAATTTAATTTCATGGTGTGCAAGGAAACAAGCTACGGTGTCCAAGTCAAGTACTAAATCAGAGTATAAAGCATTGGCAAATGCAACGGCAGAAGTTATATGGGTTAAGTCCATGCTCAAGGAACTTGGGATATATTGTTCTCCAACTCCATGTCTTTGGTGTGATAACCTTGGTGCAACATATCTTTCAGTTAATCCTGTTTTTCATGCACGGACTAAACACATTGAGATTGACTATCACTTTGTAAGGGAAAGAGTTGCAAGCAAGGAATTGGAGATACGGTTTGTGCATTCAAAAGATCAAGTCGCAGATGGCTTTAAAAAAGCACTACCAACCAGGCCATTTGAAGAATTCAAGCGTAATCTTAACTTGACCAAGTTATGATTATGGGAGGGTGTTAAACGTATAGGTACAGGTGGGTCTGCGCTGGTTCGGTTGTAACTAGAGATAGTTGTGATCTCTTTCTTATTCCTATTATCTCTATCTTAAACCCCATGTATTCTCTCATACGGTTGATCCCAACAACCTTTCTTGTATCACAAACCACAATATCAATATATAACATGCGGCTGCCTGTGTATGGGCATTGAGACGCTTCGATACAATTTCACATGCACCAGACAAACTAAGCTAGAATTGGTTCAATCATTAGTAATTATAATATAAGAAAGAAGCGTATCCGTGCTAACTGGTAGCTATATAAAGAGTGCATGTCAAACATTAATTTTTTTTGTTGATATCAAACATTAGTTTCATTCAGCTGTTAATAGAAGGTCATAAGCAAAAAACCAATAGCCACTCTTTAACTTCCACAACACAATACAACTGCTTGGTATGCTGAAAAGCAAACTAAGTGGTATGCTGGAAAAGAAGAAAACAAATAATGTGCAATTGTGCACTTGTCATGAATTTATTATTCTAAATCTCCTAGAACCTCAGTGAGTAGACATCATCCGGCCACTCTACCACTATGCAAAAAGAAACGAACAACTCCAAGGTACATATAAATCCAACTTTGCAAAGAACGCACTCTAACAGTTTCTGTGGAACATCCAAGTACAAGAAGGCAATCAGAACTCCAAACTTTGCAATGAATGTGCTCCTATGTAGTCAGTAGTTTACAAAACATATGTATACTTCTGAAAATATGTCACACCAAACATCACCTTTCACTCATAAGCACAATGTAAAATAATACAGATTAAAAATGAACATGATCAGACAAACACATTGGCATCATGGGTATGTGTTTATCAAAAAGCATTGGATTATTAGCTGGTATATCAGTCTTCGTAGACATGAAGAAGCTCCTAAGGCTCAGCCTTTGCACACACACGCAAGTCCATAAAGGACAATTGGGCCTAGATCTGCAAATAATCCCAGTAACTTAAATTGGCATAGTAGCCCTGTCGCCAGCCGCAAATAAAAGAGCAGTGATTGTTAACTATTGTATTTCTCATGTGTTAAAAAGGCCTGCACTCCATCCTCTTGTCGTTGTAAGCCTGAATTAATGCAAACTAATGATTTCCATGGCATGTACAAGCTAAATCATCATATCCAATCGATAAGTCCCACAACTAGTAGTGTAAATACTACCACGTGATTCTCTGATGCCAAAGATACAGGAGAAAACCTAACTAAAGAATGGACATCAGCACTGTCATAAGCCACACCATGCCGAACCCTAAAATGCAAGCTAAATTCACACTTGAGAAACGAGAATGGAAACCCTCCGCAATGACCTAATGTTGTGCATAAAACCCTGACATCGATGTCTTAAACTTGTCTAAGATCACGAAACTTCCGCCGCAAATCGATGCTGGCAGCGTATATAAGTATAACTAGCAAAAAGGCCCGTGCGTTATCAAACACCCCTTGCCTTTTCGCACCTTATCCTCTTCCCCGCACTTGTCGAGATAGTTGTGATGTATATGTGATCACAATGCACCCAAATGTGATCAATCTCAAGATGATGAGCTGATCCAAAACATAACACACTATCTATGTAGGCTAGCATTAACTGACAAGCTCATGTGAAATCAGTTATCATACACGAACATCATTAATAGCTAATGACCAACATATGACAAGGTTAAAAATATCACCCTAAGGTTGGCTCTAATGCAAGAGCGTTTAAAATCTTGAGCAAATTAACATGCACAATCATACAGCCCTAGGAGCTACATTGTGTATACTTTTTTTAGTGTGTGACTCTAGGTTATGTGTCGAGGCCGAAAGTAGCCGGGACGATGCAAAAGTTGCCAGGATTTTATTCCTAGCGCCTGCATTATACGTGCCCTAACCAAGTTTCAGGTGACAAAAAACACTTTTAATTTTCTGAAAAAAATGAGAAGGTTTTTTTTTGAACTCTTCTTGATCATCTACATCCATATGGCAGAGGGCCTCCCTAAGCTCACAAGCAAAAGAGCAATTGCGGCGAGGCAACATATGTTTGTTTCATTGGGGTCATTTTATTGTGGTGATGAAGAAGCTCCTCGATCTGCATGGGTTGGTTCCGTTGAAAATTGAGCGTAATAAAAATAAAGTTGCTCATAATTTAGCTAATATTGATTGCTACATAGCACCGCTAGTTCGTTGCGCCGGTTTCAACCAGCGTATCTAAGTTTGTACTATAGAACACTATTACATTTATCCCACGAATAAATTTGTTTGTTGGCAATGGGTGCAGGAGGCAACAATGATGACTTGAAAGAACATCAAGGAAGTGAAAAAATATAAGACGCTCAACACAAAGTCTGAGTATGTGCATCATTTACTTTCTTTATTTCTGTCACGCCACTACTCTTTCCTTCTTTTATTTTCATATATGGAAAGCCTTTCTCTCCCTCCTAATTTCTGTCCTCCATTTTATTACATGGAGCGCATATATAGAAGGCCTCTTTCCTTTTATCTTTCCCTCCCTTTCCGGCCTACTCTTTCCTTTTATCTTTCCCTCCCTTTCCTTCCTGCCTTCATCTCCTTCCTAATTTCTGTCCTGAGCGCATATATAGAAGGCCTATTCTTTCCTTTTATCTTTCCCTTCCTTTCCTTCCTTATTTCTGTGACCTTGCTTCTCTTTCCTTCTTTTTATTTCTCATGTAATTGGCCTCATCTCATCCTTCCTCAATCGAGCCAAGGCTGCTTGGTGATGTAGTAAAACTCACAGGCCTATATAAATTAGTGCACTTTAATTGAAAGGGGTAAGGTGGGACTAATTAGTTTGACAATGAACGTCATTTCTTTTTCTAGACCAGGCCCAGCTCGGCCCATGCAAAGGACAAAACAGATGAGGGACAAAAGGAGCAATTGAGATAGGCGTGTGGCCCAGGCTTTGAGAGTTGCATACAAAGAAAAAAGAGTTTCTTTCTGTTGCAAGAAACATCAGCCGGGGGAGTTGTCTAGCGGCTACGTGCTCTTTCCTAGACAACCTGAGTTCGTTAGCAATTTTTTTTGGCATTCCGACAATGACCAAAAGAAACGCCCTGGATCACTGCAGGAGATCGGGATGCACGTGGTCGGACGCGACGCACTTGCCTATCGCTTCCTCGACCTTATGAACCGCAGACTCTGGCCCATACGTAGGCCCAGCAAAGCGACGTAACAACGTGGTACGAACAAAAGCATTAGTACGGCAATTCCTAAACGGCGCCCGTTAATCCTGCCGAACTGGGCTGGCCCGTTTAGATTTTGTTTTTCTACTAAAATAGCAAAAACGAGGGCGCGGCAGGGTGACTCGAACCTTCGATCTCCTAGTGCAAATAAACTGGCGTAACCGCACGAGACACCTCGCCTCTTTTGAAAAGTTCTCCCTTTTTTCTTTCCTTCTTTCTTTTGTTTTTACCCTATTATTTTCTTTCCTTTTTCTTAATGTCGTTAACTTTTAAAATACGTGACTATTATTCAAATCAACAATTTTTCTAGGAATTTGTGAACTTTTTTTCAAATTTGTTTATTTTTCCTGAAAATCGATGAACTTTTATGAAAATCAATTAAAAAATTGAATTTGTGAACTTTTTGCAAAACCGGTGAACTTTTTTCCGAATTTGTGAACTTTTTTTGAAAATCAATGAACTTTTTTTCAAACTCGTTGAACTATTATCAAGTCGATGAACTTTTTTTGAAACTCGATGATTTTTTTTAATTTTGATGAACGTTTTTCAAATCCGATGAACTTTTTTTCAAACTCGATGAACTATTTTCAGGTTGATGAAGTTTTTTGAAAATCAATGAACTTTTTTTCAATTTTGATGAACATTTTTCAAATTTGATGAACTTTTTTTCAAACTCGATGAACTATTTTCAAGTCCATGAACTTTTTTTGAAAATCCATGATTTTTTTCAATTTTGATGAACGCTTTCCAGTTTGATGAACTTTTTTAAAATTCTATGAACTATTTTCAAATTTTGTGTTTTTTGGAAATCCATTATTTTATGAATTATTTTATAGCGCGGCAACATTGTTTGTTACGCATTTGTCGCTTATACAAATCACGAAACTTAGGTAGCTCGAGTGGCTAGAGGGACTGACGGTGACTTCGAAGTGTACGAGTTCGAGACCTATAGATGTGTTTTTTGCGGTTTTTGCGAGCTTTTGCGTCCGTTGTCTGTGCGTTTTTGTGGGCCGGCCCAACTAAGCAGCGTAGCGAGCGCCAGGGAGGAGTTCGGGCGCCTGAAGCGCCCGATAGGAGCTCCCCATTAATACCACCTCGCGTATATGAGAGTACTAATAGCAGAAAGTATAGGGCACGATTCCTGCGCGCATCTTACCTTTGATGCCAAGCGAGGTTTGGCCCGATCCGACGGCCGTGAGCGCGTGCTCGATCTGCACCAGCTTGCCCGACGGGCTGCAACGAAATCGGGGAAAAGTTAGATCAAAGCACGGAGACCGCACCTGATCAGGTCCAATCAAGAGGGGGGGAGGGGAGAGAGCACAAACCTGAAGGTGGTGAGGGAGAAGGAGTACTGGCTGTCGCCCATGGCGGAAGCGCGGGACTACCTCGTCGGCTGTCTCGGGTCGCGGGAGGAGATCGGATGGAGCGAGGCGGCTGCTAGAGAAGAGAGACGGAGGGGGGACAGGACGGAAGTAGTGTCGAATGCGAAGAGAAGAGGAAAACGGAGAAGAGCGGAGTGTTTCGCAAGAAGATGATTCTGGGCCGAGAAAAATTCACTGTAGGTCACTAAACTTGAGCCGGTTGACAATTTAGTACCACTACTTCAAAATACCGGAACTACGGTCCACGTACTTACGCACATGGTTCACTTTGGTCCATTTATACGTTTTCGTGTACGTATTTGCTGACTTGGCCGAGTCAGGGGCCGCCAGCTCGCTTTGACCGCCACCTGGTCGTGCCTAGGGTGAATACTAGTCCATCCGGATTTTTTTTTGCAAAAATGCCACTACCATTAAACCAGCCCACCTGGTCGGACCGCAAGTGTGATAAGAACAGCCCTGCACGGTTTATCACCGTTCTCGACGAACAAGTTTGAGGACGACCTCCCCGCCGACATCGGCCGTCTCGGGAGAACCTCACGTACCTGGCCCTGAACAGCAATGGCCGGTGAGGCCAGGTGCCGCTCGCGCTGTCCAAGCTCAAGAACCTGACGTACGGTCCTCGCTCTGGAACCTCACCAAGATGCAGAAGCTCCGCGACCTCTGGCTCCGGGCTGGACCGCTCCAGCGACGACGATGACAGCCTCTGCTGTGACACGGCACCGCGCCTGCCGCAAATGAACTCGTCCATGAGCTCTAGCCTCTTCTGCCTGATGACCCCCACCTCCGGCACGTGGGACTTGCGGGAGAAGTAGGCATCCTTGCACTACGTGTAGAAAGAGTCGAGCTCGTCGATCTGCTTTGCGAGGCTGCAGAAGACTCCGTGCACGCGCTCTCAGTCCGCGGCCTCCATGTCCGGTAACTGCTCGATGAGCTCGTGAGCTCGCAGTACAGTTGCACGCTCTCCTTCACCAGCGGGTACAGAGGCACCGTCACCACCCAAATCGTCTTCGCCGCACCTGAGACGTGTCGTTCCATGTCAGTGGGCGCTTGGCGAAGGTGTGATCTCAATCCCACACGAGAATGTGAGCAAACAGTTGCTTGCACGCACAGATGGACTCACCTACGGGTAGCAAGGGATGAATCGTTTGAGGAGATGTTGCAGTTGCTGGATCTTGCCGAGGAGCTTCTCTAGCACCATCTCGCTCGTCGGCATCTCCCTCGGCATGATCGCCTCTGCCTTGGCGGCGTCGGCGTCTGCTGCCGCATCCTCCCGTCTACTCCCATTATCGCCGTCGTAGCTGAAGCGGTTTCCTGGAGACATGTAAAGCTCGTCACAGAGCAGCTTCAGCGGTTGGGGCCATCTTCGAGGTAAGCGTCCTAGGAGCAGACATGTAGAGCATGCGCGTGCCCCGCCGCGCGGCGTAGAATAGCTCCTGCTCACCGTCAGCGAGGAGGCGATGCACGATCACCAGCGTCTTGAGCGCCATGTCCAAGCTCGCGACAGCGCGACCACGCTAGCCCGCCCCCGCCGGTGAAGCAGCTGCAGTGCGGGGACGACGTTGTGCTCTCCTCATCGCGAAGAAGCCGCTGCCACCGAGGGGCCGGCTGCTGTAGCCCGTCATGGAGGCGGGGCCCGCTCTGTAAACCTGCCGTGGCGGGACGCTCCCGCGCTGGTGCAACCCGCCGCCGGTGCACGCTTCCGACATTTGTGTGCGATACAAGATTTTTGCTCAGAATTGACGAATGTCTTCAGTTTGAACAACGCAACTAGATTGCATTGCTGGCTGTCGAATAACAATGCAACACACGCATCAGCAAAGTAATCGTTCAGAAAAACTGCCACTACATGCACTTCATTCAGAATTCCAGGATTCAGAACACAGGTTTTCTTCTAAGGTTCACAGCTTCACACAGTAGATTTCACCTACCAAAGTACGTAGTAGGAAACTAAATCGATGGACGGAACGGAAAAGCAAACTAAATCGATGGATGAACCGACGATCATGGCTGGGGAGCAAAGAATTGATGTGGCAGGAGGCAGGCACTCAATCGAGCACCTTGAGGGCGTCGTACTAGGGTGCCGAGATGGCGTCGACCATGATGCGCGAGGGGGTGGGCACGCCGTCGGCCTCCAGGAAGAGGTGCACCAGGTTCTTCGAGTAGCCGCTAACCAGCGCCAAGCCGGCCTGCGCGGTCACCATCGGCGATGCCACATTGGACGTGCCCATGTTCCAGAACACGACCTCCAGCACGGCGAACCCCTCGGTCGTGAAGCATTTGCGGATCGCCTCGTGCTCCGACACCCACGCCTCGCCACCCGTCCACCCGTCGAACTCCATGTCCCTCGGCACGAACATGCGATGCACCATCTGGCCCTTGGCCAGCGCGCCCGCCACCGCCATGTTCAGGATCTTGTTGAAGACCGCATGCAGGTTGGCGCCGCGCTGCGGAGTCATGGCTGCCAGCGGGTGCAGCTTCTCCACTAGCAACGCGCCACACACCTTATGCAGCTGGTGGGTGGAGTCAAAGGTGATGACGCGCCCCTTCTAGGGATCTTGGCTCAGCTCCATGCACAGTGACCACCGCAGCATCTTGAGAATCGATGTCGAGCATGCTGTCGAGGAAGACGGGCCAAAGCGGCGGTCCCAGGCGAAGGTTGCGGGAGACGGAGGCGGAGGTATAATTGCCGTTGGAGCGGTGGAGGGAGTTGGGGCCGAGCTGGAAGAAGTTGCTGAGTAGGTCGGGGCAGCCAGGACCGTCGCCGAGCCAGAGGAGCAGCGGCGTGTCAGCCGGCAGGGTGAGCGGAGCACTGGCCTCCTAGAAAGCGAAGAAGAGCAAAGCGTAGGTGGACGTGTCCACGAGGAGGTAGCCGGAACTGGTCGGGAGCGCCTCCCTTGGCGGACAGCTCTGCCGTGTCCGCGACTTCCACGGCCAGCTTCATCGTGGCGGTGATCAAGTGCCGGGCTAGCTTGATGGATGGCCGGGGCGCGACCCATCACCACTGGCATCACGGCGGCTCAGCACCTGCGAACGGTGATAAGAACGGTTTAATGGTACTGGCGTTTTTGCAAAAAAAAACTCGGATGGACTAGTATTCACCCTAGGCACGACTAGGTGGCGGTCAGAGCGAGCTAGCGGCCGCTGACTCGGCCAAGTCAGCAAATACATACACGAAAACGTATAAATGGACCAAAGTGAACCATGTGCGCAAGTACGTGGGCCGTAGTTCGGGGTATTTTGAAGTAGTGGTACTAAACTGTCAACGGGCTCAAGTTTAGTGACCTACAGTGAATTTTTCTCTTCTGGGCCGGAACCGAAAACTGCAAGGTTTTCAGAAAGCGCTGAGAGCCACTCTAGATAGTACTTCCTTCACAATGAATTTCCTCAGACAGAAACTTTAAAAAATTGCTCAGGAATATTTACTAGAAAAATTAAGTTGAATTTTGGCATGAGGCAATGATATGGACATGAAAAGGTTTCCGAAAAATTTGGGGTCAATCAAGAAAAGATAAATGACACTTCCTTCTCAAAAAGCCACTGAGGGAGAATAAGAAAAGGAATATTTGTGAATTATCTTTAATGATGACAAGGAAAGGGTTTGACATATTTGAGCAAGATATGACCCAAACAATTTACGAGAATTATTTTGTAATTTTGGGAGTGAAAGAATTATAGGTTGCTTCACAACCTAGGGCAATTGGGGTTTTCCCTTTATCAGAGAAAGGAATATTCCAAAGAAAAAAATATTGAGGTTGGTTCAAGATGAATATGGCAAGATCTTGGGAAGGATTTGAGGCTGTATATCATGAGGTCATTCGGCACGGATAGGGCTCGTCATGCGGCGCCGTCCTCCGGACCTCCTTCCCATCAAAGCCTTATGGGAATTGGCTCACAAAGTGATTCTATACTTTAAATTATATCCTTTCTTAATATATGTGCTTGTCCATTCAGGTTTATCTTTGCTTGGAATTGGTGAAAGTGATTTTATCCCCCATTTTCTTTCTCTATATTCTGTTTTCTAAGCAACATAAGTGGTGTCAATAATATGTGATACTTGTGCATTTCTATCTTTAGGAAGGACTTCCTTTTCACAACAAGAGATTAAAATGCCCCTATCGTCCCTTCGCTTTTATGTTGCGTGTGTTGCTTTTGAACCATTACCTTTATGTCGCCATTCATGTAAACTACCAAGGACATATTAATATCTATGACTCCTAAGGCTGATTCATGGTATGAGTGTGTTGCATTTCCACCGTTCTCTTATTGCTGACCATGTAATAACATTGTAAACTACTCCCAGCAACGTGAAAGGGGTGCCTCCTACCTGGCACCGCCCAGCTTTGTCTCAGGCGGCGCCACCAGGTGGCACCCCAACCACTAGTTACACATGTCAAGATGGAACCAACCTAGGTGATACTTGTGCCTTGTGTTCATCTGACAACCCGAGGTTACGTCATACTATTAAAAAATCAACATTTAACTATTGTATTGTTGTTAGGTACATTGCAAAACGCTCTTGATAACCGATGTCGACCGTGAAGACATAACGTATGTTGTCCGATTGGATAAGCAACACTAATGAGATCTTCATTGAGGCCATCTCAAATTGGATCGAAGCCAATGACTTGAGCTCCATAATGACCCACAAGTATAGGGGATCTATCGTAGCCTTTTCGATAAGTAAGAGTGTCGAACCCAACGAGGAGCAGAAGGAAATGATAAGTAGTTTTCAGTAAGGTATTCTCTGCAAGCACTAAAATTATCGGTAACAGATAGTTTTGTGATAAGGTAATTTGTAACAAGTAGCAAGTAATAAAAGTAAATAAGGTGCAGCAAGATGGCCCAATCCTTTTTGTAGCAAAGGACAAGCCTGGACAAACTCTTATATAGAGAAAAGCGCTCCCGAGGACACATGGGAATTATCGTCAAGCTAGTTTTCATCATGTTCATATGATTCGCGTTCGGTACTTTGATAATTTGATATGTGGGTGGACTGGTGCTTGGGTACTATCCTTACTTGGACAAGCATCCCACTTATGATTAACCCTATTGCAAGCATCCGCAACTACAACAGAAGTATTAAGGTAAACCTAACCATAGCATGAAACATATGGATCCAAATCAGCCCCTTACGAAGCAACGCATAAACTAGGGTTTAAGCTTCTATCACTCTAGCAACCCATCATCTACTTATTACTTCCCAATGCCTCCCTCTAGGCCCAAACAATGGTGAAGTGTCATGTAGTCGACGTTCACATGACACCACTAGAGGGATGACAACATACATCTCATCAAAATATCGAACGAATACCAAATTCACATGACTACTAATAGCAAGACTTCTCTCATGTCCTCAGGAACAAACGTAACTACTCACAAAGCATATTCATGTTCATAATCAGAGGGGTATTAATATGCATAATGGATCTGAACATATGATCTTCCACCAAGTAAACCAACTAGCATCAACTACAAAGAGTAATCAACACTACTAGCAACCCACAGGTACCAATCCGAGGTTTGGATACAAAGATTGGATACAAGAGATGAACTAGGGTTTGAGATGAGATGGTGCTGGTGAAGATGTTGATGGAGATTGACCCCCTCCCGATGAGAGAATCGTTGGTGATGACGATGGTGATGATTTCCCCTCCCGGAGGGAAGTGTCCCCGGTAGAACAGCTCTACCGGAGCCCTAGATTGGTTCCGCCAAGGTTCCGCCTCATGGCGGCGGAGTCTCGTCCCGAAAGCTTTCTTATGATTTTTTCCTCGACGAAAGACTCCATATAGTAGAAGATGGGCATCGGAGGGCCACCACGGGGCCCACAAGGCAGGGGGCGCGCCCAGGGGGTAGGGCGCGCCGCCCCACCCTCGTGGCTGGTGGGTGGCCCCCTCTGGTACTTCTTGCGCTCGGTATTTTTTATATATTCTGGAAATAACTTCCGTGAAGTTTCAGGACTTTTGGAGCTGTGCAGAATAGGTCTCTAATATTTGCTCCTTTTCCAGCCCAGAATCCCAGCTGCCGGCATTCTCCCTCTTTATGTAAACCTTGTAAAATAAGAGAGAATATGCATAAGTATTGTGACATAATGTGTAATAACAGCCCATAATGCAATAAATATTGATATAAAAGCATGATGCAAAATGGACGTATCAACTCCCCCAAGCTTAGACCTCGCTTGTCCTCAAGCGAAAGCCAAAATCGAAAAATATGTCCACATGTTTAGAGATAGAGGTGTCGATAAAAATAAAATATGGACATGAGGGCATCATGATCATTCTTAGAACAACAACAACATATATATATATATATATATATATATATATATATATATATATATATATATATATATATATATATTGCCATATGATCTCTTATGCTAAAGTAACAATTCAATCACAATTTCAAGTATGAATCATAAACTTCATTGAGAACCAACAAACTCTAATCTCAGTCATTGAGGCAATTGCAATTTATCATAACATAGGAAAGAGTCAATATAAGAGCTTTTCAGCAAGTCCACGTACTCAACCATCTTTTAGTCTTTCACAATTGCTGACACTCACGCAATATTTATGGGTATGAAGTTTTAATTAGACACAGAGAAAGATAGGGGCTTATAGTTTTGCCTCCCAACGTTTTACCTCAAGGGTAATGCCAACAATAATAGTTCATGAAGACTCACATCCAATTTGCTATATATATCAGGATCTTTCCAACATATTGTGCTTGCCAAAGGATAAAATGTAAAAAGGAAAGGTGAAGATCACCATGACTCTTATGTAAGGTAGAAGATAAAAGTAAAAGATAGGCCCTTCGCAGAGGGAAGCAGAGGTTGTCATGCGCTTTTATGGTTGGATGCACAAAATCTTAATGCGGAAGAACGTCACTTTATATTGCCACTTGTGATATGGACCTTTATTATGCAGTCCGTCGCTTTTATTTCTTCCATATCACAAGATCGTATAAAGCTTATTTCCCCACACTAATAAGTCATACATATTTAGGGAGCAATTTTTATTGCTTGCACCGATGACAACTTACTTGAAGGATCTTACTCAATCCATAGGTAGATATGGTGGACTCTCATGGCAAAACTGGGTTTAGGGATATTTGGAAGCACAAGTAGTATCTCTACTTGGTGCAAAGAAATTGGCTAGCATGAGAGGGAAAGGCAAGCTCAACATGTTGGGAGATCCATGACAATATAATTTATCTCAGATGTAAGAAAACATAACCCATTACGTTGTCTTCCTTGTCCAACGTCAACTCTTAGCATGTCATACTTTAATGAGTGCTCACAATCATAAAAGATGTCCAAGATAGTATATTTATATGTGACTCTCTCTTTCTTTATTACTTCCTATTCATTGCAACGATGACCAAAACTATGTTTGTCAACTCTCAACAACTTTTATTCATCATACTCTTTGTATGTGAGCTCATTACTCTCCATAAGATCCATATGATCTCTTTGTTTCTTTTTTATTTTATTTAATTCCCTCAAGATCATAGCAAAATAATCAAGCCCTTGACTCAACACTAATCTTTATTATATATAGCTCACGGACTCGATTACATAGAAGGATCATAAAGCAAAACTCACAACTAGATCATACTAAAACTTTATTCTACTAGATCAAGATATTATCAAAAGGATCGAACTAAGAAAAACGGTAAAGATAAAAGTTGTGATGGTGATACGATACCGGGGCACTCCCCCAAGCTTGGCAGTTGCCAAGGGGAGTGCCCATACCAAGTTCTTCTTTGTTGGTGAAGAAGGTGGAGTTGTTGATGATGTAGGCTTGTCGTCCCTCTTCCAAGGCATAGGCTCACCATCATAGAAGGATGATCGAGTCTCCTAAATCCTCAAATCTGCAGCCAAACTCATCCTCTTGAATCTATATTCATACTCACAGTCTTGATTTTGCAGGTCATAGATCTGTGCTTGGAGGTGCTCGATTTTCTCATGAAGCTTGAAGATGGACTCCCCAATGTCCTTGACGTCCAGCTTGTGGGTGTTGGTGAACTCCGTGATCATAATGTGATTGGAGTCGAGTCCACGCTCCACCATCTCCTGACACTTGAAAACTTGTTTCTCCAATGCCTCGAACCTTGCCTCCGTGCTTCCGGTCCTCCTTGGTCCCTCAACATCGCGGATGTGCAACAACCCCTCACGCATCTCAATGGTTTGAGGGTGTTGCAGCACCTTCGCGAGGTAGGGGTTGATGACCTTCTCGAAGAACTTGTCCTTGGGGGCACTTGAACACGACATGACGACCTAGATCTGTCCAAAAACAGCTCGAAACAAAGACAAGAGATATTTGCATGATACGGTGGTCAAAACCTTTGGGAGATTATATAATGAATTTTTACCGACCAAAAGAAGTATCGTGCAAGAAAACAGAGTCCGGAGAGCACACGAGGTGCCCACGAGGCAGGGGGCGCGCCCAGGGGGGTAGGGCGCGCCCTCCACCCTCGTGGAAGCCTCGTGTCCTTTCCGGTCTGCTTCTTATTTTCCTATTTTTCTAAATATTCCAAAACGGAGAAAAATTGCCATTAGAACTGTTTTGGAGTCGGTTTACTTACCGTACCACATACCTATTCCTTTTCGGAGTCTGAAACATTCTGGAAAGTGTCCCTTATGTATTCCTCCGGGGTTACGGTTTCAATAATATTAGTTTCAACATTTACGGGATTACCTGAGATATAATGTTTAATTCTTTGACCGTTCACCACCTTTGGATTTGTGCCTTCAAAGTTGTTGATTTTTATGGCACCGGAATGCTAGACCTCCTCGATAACGTAAGGACCTTCCCATTTAGAGAGAAGTTTGCCTGCAAAAAATCTTAAACGAGAGTTGTATAGCAATACATAATCACCTACATTAAACTCACGCTTTTGTATACTTTTGTCATGCCATCTTTTAACCTTTTCTTTAAACAGTTTGGCATTTTCATAGGCTTGGGTTCTCCATTCATCCAGTGAGCTAATGTCAAATAACCTCTTCTCACCGGCAAGTTTGAAGTCATAGTTGAGCTCTTTAATAGCCCAATATGCCTTATGTTCTAATTCAAGTGGTAAGTGACATGCTTTACCATAAACCATTTTATACGGAGACATACCCATAGGATTTTTGTATGCAGTTCGATAGGCCCATAATGCATCATCAAGTTTCTTGGACCAATTCTTTCTGTTGGGGATCGTTGCAGAAATTAAAAAAATTCTACGCATCACCAAGATCAATCTATGGAGTTTACTAGCAACGAGAAGGGAGTGCATCTTCATACCTTTGAAGATCGCGATGCGGAAGCGTTGCAAGAATGCGGTCGGTGGAGTCGTACACGAAGTGATTCAGATCGCGGCCGATTCCGATTTAAGCACCGAACAACGGTGCCTCCGCATTCAACACACGTGCAGCCCGGTGACGTCTCCCGCGCCTTGATCCAGCAAGGAGAGAGGGAGAGGTTGGGAAGACTCCTTCCAGCAGCAGCACGACGGCGTGCTGGTGGTGGAGGAGCATGGCACTCCAGTAGGGCTTCGCCAAGCACTGCGAGAGACGAGGAGGAAGAGGGGTAGGGCTGCGCCAAGAGAGAGGGAGACTCGTGTCTCTGGCAGCCCCAAAACCCCCACTATATATAGGGGGACGGGAGTGGCTGCGCCCCCATCTAGGGTTCCCCCTAGGGGTGGCGGCCAGCCCTAGATGCATCTAGGGGGGCGGCGAGGGGGGGAGAGGGAGGGGCGCACCATAGGTGGGCCTTAGGCCCATCTAAGCCTAGGGTTCCCCCTCTCCCCTTCCCTGCGCCTTGGGCCTCTTGTGGGGGGCGCACCGGACCACCTAGGGGCTGGACCCTTCCCACACTTGGCCCACGCAGGCCTCCGGGACTGGTGGCCCCTCCCGGTGGACCCCCGAACCCTTTCGGTGGTCCCGGTACGTTACCGATAACGCCCAGAATACTTTCGGTGTCCAAAACGGGACTTCCCATATATAAATCTTTACCTCCGGACCATTCCGGAACTCCTTGTGACGTCTGGGATCTCATCCGGGACTCCAAACAACATTCGGTAACCACGTACATCTATTCCCTATAACCCTAGCGTCATCGAACCTTAAGTGTGTAGACCCTACGGGTTCGGGAGGCATGCAGACATGACTGAGACATCTCTCCGGCCAATAGCCAAAAGCAGGATCTGGATACCCATGTTGGCTCCCACATGCTCCATGATGATCTCATCGGATGAACCACGATGTCAAGGATTCAATCAATCCCGTATATGATTCCCTTTGTCTACCAATATAGCACTTGCCCGAGATTCGATCGTCGGTATACCGATACCTTGTTCAATCTCGTTACGGCAAGTCTCTTTACTCGTTCCATAACACATCATCCCGTGATCAACTCCTTGATCACACTGAGCTCATTATGATGATGTCCTACCGAGTGGGCCCGGAGATACCTCTCCGTCATACGGAGTGACAAATCCCAGTCTCGATTCGTGCCAACCCAACAGATACTTTTAGGGATACCCGCAGTGTACCTTTATAGCCACCCAGTTACGTTGTGACGTTTGGCACACCCAAAGTACTCCTACAGTATCCGGGAGTTGCACAATATCATGGTCTAAGGAAAAAGATACTTGACATTAGAAAAGCTTTAGCAGACGAACTACACGATCTTGTGCTATGCTTAGGATTGGGTCTTGTCCATCACATCATTCTCCTAATGATGTGATCCCGTTATCAATGACATCCAATGTCCATGGTTAGGAAACCGTAACCATCTATTGATCAACGAGCTAGTCAACTAGAGGCTCACTAGGGACATGTTGTGGTCTATGTATTCACACATGTATTACGCTTTCCGGATAACACAATTATAGCATGAACAATAGACAATTATCATGAACAAGGAAATATAATAATAACCATTTTATTATTGCCTCTAGGGCATATTTCCAACAGTCTCCCACTTGCACTAGAGTCAATAACCTAGTTACATTGTGATGAATCGAACACCCATAGAGTTCTGGTGTTGATCATGTTTTGCATGTGGAAGAGGTTTAGTCAACGGATCTGTGACATTCAGGTCCGTATGCACTTTAAAAATCTCTATGTCTCCATCTTGAACATTTTCACGAATGGAGTTGAAGCGACGCTTGATATGCCTGGTCTTCTTGTGAAACCTGGGCTCCTTGGCAAGGGCAATAGCTCCAGTGTTGTCACAGAAGAGAGTCATCAGGCCCGACGCATTGGCAATAACTCCTAGGTCGGTAATGAACTCCTTCATCCAGATTGCTTCATGTGTTGCCTCCGAGGCTGCCATGTACACCGCTTCACATGTTGATCCCGCCACGACGCTTTGCTTGCAACTGCATCAGCTAACCGCCCCACCATTCAAAATATACACGTATCCGGTTTGTGACTTGGAGTCATCCAGATCTATGTCGAAACTAGCATCGACGTAACCCTTTACGACGAGCTCTTCGTCACCTCCATAAACGAGAAACATATCCTTAGTCCTTCTCAGGTACTTCAGGATATTCTTGACCGCTGTCCAGTGTTCCATGCCGGGATTACTTTGGTACCTTCCTACCAAACTTACGGCAAGGTTTACATCAGGTCTGGTACACAGTATGGCATACATAATAGACCCTATGGCCAAGGCATAGGGGATGACACTCATCTTTTCTCTATCTTCTGCCATGGTCGGGCATTGAGCCGTGCTCAATCTCACACCTTGCAATACAGGCAAGAACCCCTTCTTGGACTGATCCATATTGAACTTCTTCAATATCTTGTCAAGGTACGTGCTTTGTGAAAGACCAATGAGGCGTCTCAATCTATCTCTATAGATCTTGATGCCTAATATATAAGCAGCTTCTCCAAGGTCCTTCATTGAAAAACACTTATTCAAGTAGGCCTTTATGCTTTCCAAGAGTTCTATATCATTTCCCATCAATAGTATGTCATCCACATATAATATGAGAAATGCTACAGAGCTCCCACTCACTTTCTTGTAAACACAGGCTTCTCCATAAATCTGCGTAAACCCAAACGCTTTGATCATCTCATCAAAACGAATGTTCCAACTCCGAGATGCTTGTACGAGCCCATAGATCGAGCGTTGGAGCTTGCATACCTTGTCAGCATTCTTAGGATCGACAAAACCTTCTGGCTGCATCATATACAATTCTTCCTTAAGGAAACCATTAAGGAATGCCGTTTTGACGTCCATTTGCCATATCTCATAATCATAGAATGCGGCAATTGCTAACATGATTCGGACGGACTTCAGCTTCGCTATGGGTGAGAAGGTCTCATCGTAGTCAACCCATTGAACTTGTCGATAACCCTTAGTGACAAGCCGAGCCTTATAGATGGTTACATTACCATGCGCGTCTGTTTCTTCTTAAAGATCCATTTATTTTCTATGGCTCGCCGATCATCGGGCAAGTCAGTCAAAGTCCATACTTCGTTTTCATACATGGATCCTATCTCGGATTTCATGGCTTCAAGCCATTTGTCGGAATCCGGGCCAGCCATTGCTTCCTCATAGTTCGAAGGTTCACCATTGTCTAACAACATGATTTCCAGGACAGGGTTGCCGTACCACTCTGGTGGGGAACGTGTCCTTGTGGACCTACGAAGTTCAGTAGCAACTTCATCTGAAGTTTCATGATCATCATCATTAACTTCCTCTCTAGTCGGTGCAGGCACCACAGAAACATTTTCTTGAGCTGCGCTACTCTCCGGTTCAAGAGGCAATACTTCATCAAGTTCTACTTTCCTCCCACTTACTTCTTTCGAGAGAAACTCTTTCTCCAGAAAGGATCCATTCTTGGCAACAAAGATCTTGCCTTCGGATATGAGGTAGAAGGTATAACCAATAGTTTCCTTAGGGTATCCTATGAAGACGCATTTTTCTGACTTGGGTTCGAGCTTTTCAGGTTGAAGTTTCTTGACATAAGCATCGCATCCCCAAACTTTCAGAAACGACAGCTTGGGTTTCTTCCCAAACCATAATTCATACGGTGTCGTCTCAATGGATTTCGACGGAGGCCTATTTAAAGTGAATGCGGCAGTCTCTAAAGCATAACCCCAAAATGATAGCGGTAGGTCGGTAAGAGACATCATGGATCGCACCATATCCAATAGAGTGCAATTTCGACGTTCGGACACACCATTACGATGAGGTGTTCCAGGCGGCGTGAGTTGTGAAACAATTCCACATTTCCTTAAGTGCGTGCCAAATTCGTGACTCAAATATTCTTCCCCATGATCTGATCGTAAGAACTTGATTTTCCTGTCACGTTGATTCTCAACCTCACTCTGAAATTCCTTGAACTTTTCAAAGGTCTCAGACTTGTGTTTCATTAAGTAGACATACCCATATCTACTTAAGTCATCAGTGGGAGTGAGAACATAACGATAACCACCGCGAGCCTCAACGCTCATTGGACCGCACACATCAGTATGTATGATTTCCAGTAAGTTGGTTGCTCGCTCCATTGTTCCGGAGAACGGAGTCTTGGTCATTTTGCCCATGAGGCATGGTTCGCACGTGTCAAATGGTTCATAATCAAGAGACTCCAAAAGTCCATCTGCATGGAGTTTCTTCATGCGTTTGACACCAATGTGACCAAGGCGGCAGTGCCACAAGTATGTGTGACTATCATTATCAACCTTACATCTTTTGACATTCACACTATGAATATGTGTAACATCACGTTCGAGATTCAGTAAGAATAAACCATTGACCAGCGGAGCATGACCATAAAACATGTCTCTCATATAAATAGAACAACCATTATTCTCATATTTAAATGAGTAGCCATCTCGCATTAAACAAGATCCAGATACAATGTTCATGCTCAAAGCTGGTACTAAATAACAATTATTGAGGTTTAAAACTAATCCCGTAGGTAAATGTAGAGGTAGCGTGCCGACGGCGATCACATCGACCTTGGAACCATTCCCGACGCGCATCGTCACCTCGTCCTTCGCCAGTCTCCGCTTATTCCGCAGCTCCTGTTTTGAGTTACAAATATGAGCAACCGCACCATTATCAAATACCCAAGAGCTACTACGAGCGCTGGTTAGGTACACATCAATAACATGTATATCACATATACCTTTGGTATTGCCGGCCTTCTTATCCGCTAAGTACTTGGGGCAGTTCCGCTTCTAGTGACCGTTTCCCTTGCAATAAAAGCACTCAGTCTCAGGCTTGGGTCCATGCTTTGGCTTCTTCCCGGCAACTGGCTTACCGGGTGCGGCAACTCCCTTGCCGTCCTTCTTGAAGTTCTTCTTACCCTTGCCTTTCTTGAACTTAGTGGTTTTATTCACCATCAACACTTGATGTTCCTTTTTGATCTCCACCTCCGCTGATTTCAGCATTGAATATACCTCAGGAATGGTCTTTTCCATCTCCTGCATATTGAAGTTCATCACAAAGCTCTTGTAGCTAGGTGGGAGCGGCGAAGGATTCATCAGCGACCGCATCATCCGGAGATTAACTCCCGGCTGAGATAAGCGGTTGTGCAACCCAGACATTTTGAGTATGTGCTCATTGTGAACTATTCTCCTCCATCTTACAACTGTAGAACTTGTCGGAGACTTCATATCTCTCGACCCGGGCATGAGCTTGGAAAACCATTTTCAGCTCTTGGAACATCTCATATGCTCCGTGCTGCTCAAAATGCTTTTGGAGCCCCGGTTCTAAGCTGTAAAGCATGCCGCACTGAACCAGGGAGTAATCATCACTACGCGGCTGCCAGGCGTTCATAACGTCTTGAGTTGCTGGGAAAACAGGTGCATCACCTAGCGGTGCTTCAAGGACATATGCTTTCTTGGCAGCTATGAGGATAATCCTCAGGTTACGGACCTAGTCCGTGTAGTTGCTACCATCGTCTTTCAGCTTGGTTTTCTCTAGGAACGCGTTGAAGTTGAGGGCAACATTAGCGTGGGCCATTTGATCTACAAGACATATTGCAAAGTTTTAAACTATGTTCATGATAATTAAGTTCATCTAATCAAATTATTTAATGAACTCCCACTCAGATAGACATCCCTCTAGTCATCTAAGTGATACATGATCCGAGTCAACTAGGCCGTGTCCGATCATCACGTGAGACGGACTAGTCATCATCGGTGAACATCTTCATCTTGATCGTATCTTCTATAAGACTCATGTTCGACCTTTCGGTCTTCCGTGTTCCGAGGGCATGTCTGTACATGCTAGGCTCGTCAAGTCAACCTAAGTGTATTGCGTGTGTAAATCTGGCTTACACCGTTGTATGCGAACGTTAGAACCTATCACACCCGATCATCACGTGGTGCTTCGGAACAACGGACCTTAGCAACGGTGCACAGTTAGGGGGAACACAATTCTTGATATTTTAATGAGGGATCATCTTATTTATGCTACCGTCGTTCTAAGCAAATAAGATGTAAAAACATGATAAACATCACATGCAATCAAATAGTGACATGATATGGCCAATATCATTTTGCTCCTTTTGATCTCCATCTTCGGGGCACCATGATCATCATCGTCACCGGCATGACACCATGATTTCCATCATCGTGTCTTCATGAAGTTGTCTCGACAACTATTACTTCTACTACTATAGCTAATGGTTAGCAATAAAGTAAAGTAATTACATGGCGTTTTCATTGACATGCAGGTCATACAATAAATTAAGACAACTCCTATGGCTCCTGCTGGTTGTCATACTCATCGACATGCAAGTCGTGATTCCTATTACAAGAACATGATCAATCTCATACATCACATATATCATTCATCACATCCTTTTGGCCATATCACATCACACGGCATATGCTGCAAGAACAAGTTAGACGTCCTCTAATTGTTGTTGCAAATTTTTTACGTGGCTGCTATAGGTTTCTAGCAAGAACGTTTCTTACCTACGCCAAAACCACAACGTGATATGCCAATTTCTATTTACCCTTCATAAGGACCCTTTTCATCGAATCCGGTCCGACTAAAGTGGGAGAGACAGACACCCGCTAGCCACCTTATGCAACTAGTGCATGTCAGTCGGTGGAACCTGTCTCACGTAAGCGTACGTGTAAGGTCGGTCCGGGCCGCTTCATCCCATGATGCCGCCGAATTAAGATAAGACTAGTAACGGCAAGTAAATTGGCAAAATCGACGCCCACAACAATTTGTGTTCTACTCGTGCATAGAAACTACGCATAGACCTAGCTCATGATGCCACTGTTGGGGATTGTTGCAAAATTAAAAATTTCTACGCATCACCAAGATCAATCTATGGAGTTTACTAGCAACGAGAGGGAGTGCATCTTCATACCTTTGAAGATCGCGATGCGGAAGCGTTGCAAGAACGTCGTCGGTGGAGTCGTACACGAAGTGATTCAGATCGCGGCCGATTCCGATCTAAGCACCGAACAACGGTGCCTCCGCGTTCAACACAGGTGCAGCCCGGTGACGTCTCCCGCGCCTTGATCCAGCAAGGAGAGAGGGAGAGGTTGGGGAAGACTCCGTCCAGCAGCAGAACGACGGCGTGGTGATGGTGGAGGAGCGTGGCACTCCAGCAGGGCTTCGCCAAGCACTCCGAGAGACGAGGAGGGAGAGGGGTAGGGCTGCGCCAAGAGAGAGGGAGACTCGTGTCTCTGGCAGCCCCAAAACCTCCACTATATATAGGGGGAGGGGAGGGGCTCCGCCCCCATCTAGGGTTGCCCCCCTAGGGGTGGCGGGCAGCCCTAGATGCATCTAGGGGGCGGTCAGAGGGGGAGAGAGGGGGGCACACCATAGGTGGGCCTTAGGTCCATCTGAGCCTAGGGTTTTGTAGCGACCTGACCCAAAATCGGTCAAATCTCTGTGTCTGTACCATCCCAAGATCATGCTGGTACTCACAGTACATCGATAAAGTAATCAAAGTTCAATCACACCTGAATATCATTAATCGATTCTCATATAGAGTCTTTATTACAAGGGAATAAATTCGGCTCAAGGCCAACTCATGAGAAATAAACTATAAATGCCGCGGAAGCGTCGAAGATAAGCGAGTCCATCCGACTCCAAAGGGCAATCGCCAAGCGCGGAGCGTAGCCTCACTCCTGATCGGAATATATCTCTGCAACATAATACGTTGCAGCCATGTAGGTCAGCTTTTGGAATAAGCTGGCAAGTCATGAAGAATAACAATAATAAAATTACTAACACTATATGCATTTTGGCTGTGGAGCTCTAAGTTTCATCATTTTGCGTAAAGCCAATTTTATCCTACTACAGTGGACTTATTTGCAAAATTACTACAAATTGTTGGTAGTTATTGAGATGGTTCCACCAACCAATATCTCGTTCCCAAATTATTATTAAGTCATAAACCCATCAAATTAATCCATTAATTTTAGTGTTGAGATATCCGAATACTTCCAAGGTCCAGAGGCTCAAATGTCCGTGAATCGGGACACGGCTAATCGATTAGGTTATAACACTCTGCAGAGGGTTGCGACTTTCCCGCAAGAATCATTCCTCCTTTAAAGTCTTCGCACTTCATGGTGTTTGAAGACGGACGAATGAAACAGGGTCTTCCAAAGAGTTCTTCCGCCACGCCGGTACCCATCCAATCCTACGTTCGTCTACTTCTCGTAGTACCGCCCAGCCAGCGTCACTACTAGGGTCAACCCAGCCAGAGCCCATAATGGCTTGCGGCTGCATGAGTAAGCTTCGGTCATGGGGCATCCATCCTTCTCTTCGTGGCTGGGTGAAGCTTTCCGCAGGATGTCATGGCGCTTCTCCATGCATCCCGCCACCACTGGGTGCTCCAGGTGCCGTCAACAAATCCTCCACCCAAAGAGTGATTTTCCAAGTCCATCTTGATCATTGTAGTCCATGGGTTATCATCATCATTGACTCTCACATCTTGCTTATGAATTTCACTCATCCCAAATCCCGTCTACGAGCAATAGCAAAGTAACTACTACGTCCCGGGGTCATGGTAACAAGGGGATTGGTTCATCCTACCACATGATACTACTCAAGTTTAATGACTTCAAGATTTCACTACTGCATGCAATGGTGGGGTGGTGACAACTACTAATGCACAAAACATAGGTATAGAAATAACATGATCAAAACTTGCCTTGCTGATGATCCTCGTAAGCTAAAGAGTCGTAGTAGCAAGCTTCGCACTCCGGAAACTCTACCGAGACAAACAATAGCACAATAAGCATAATGCAAGAGGATCACACAAGATAACAATAGTAACATAGCACAACAAAACAATCAAAACCAAATCCAAAAGAAAAACTCAAAGAAATCAACTCAAAGTTTTTCCCTACTCCAAACAATAGCAAAAATAGTTTTTATATAACAAAAATTCCTTAAAATAACCTAATCATGGTTTTAGGTTAACTTAACAGAAAAGGATTCACTAAGCAATTAGGAGCAAAAAGAATTAATTAAAAGCTATTATAAAACTCATTTTAGGCCTAATCCAATTTCTATTAAGAAAATAATTTAAAACTTTTATTAATTATAAATAAAAGTTCATCTAATGGAGTGACAGAAACTAACCTAGAATAACTAATCACAAGTTAAAAATAAATTAATTTACTAATTAATTAATTAGGAAAACAGGAACTAGTCAATTAATTAGGATTAATAGGATTCTGCCTAGAATTAATTATCCTAAAATACCAAAGTTAATTTCTAGGGTTTGGCAATGTCAAAATAAAGTGGTGACAAAAGAATCATGCAAAATAATTTTTCTAACTAAAGTTATAGCAGATTTGCTATTCTGACTAAAACAATATTAAAGCATTTTTAATTATTTTAACATAGCTAAATATATATTTTTCAGAAACTACATAAAATTTGCAATCCAACAAAAAAGAATCACTCAAAAATATTAAACAGAATAAAAGATATACATTTTGAAAATTGAAACTATTCGCTAAAACAGAAAATCAAAATAAAAGAAAAAGGCCTAATGGGCCTATATCGTGCCTCTGTGCGTAGTTTAGTCTAAACAGGCCTAGGGTTTAAACTAACGAACCGGCCTAAAAATAAAACCTAACTAATAAATAAACCGATCGGGCGGCCGGTTTTCTAACTAAAACCTATTCTTTGGGGCTTCTAATCCTAACCCTAGATCTAGGATCGAACGGTGGAGGGGAATGCCGGGGGGCTTACCGGACTCCGGCGACGGCGGCGGCGGCGGCGAGAGTGCTCCGAGGCGTCCGGACGTCGGCGAGCTTCGGCGAGTCGTCGGGGAGACGCGCACGAGCACGGGGAAGGGTTCGGTGGTGTTGGGGAGGGTCGGGGTGGACCAGGGTGGCGTCGGCGGCGACTTTGGCGGCGGTGGCGAGCTCGGGACTCCGGTGAGCTCGGGAGGGAGAGGGAGAGGGGGTCCGGCGAGGCTAGGGGGGAATGGGGTGCGGGGCCTCTGGCTTTTATAGCCATGGGGTCGGGTTGCTCGGAAGGGCATCGGGTGGTCGGGATCCGGATCCTTCGGGATCCGGTGGACCTCCATGAGCGTGGCGTGGGCGAGGGGAAGAAGAGGGGCGGGGCCACGGGTCGATGAGAGGAGAGAGGCGAGGGGGTCGGGTGGCGAGGCCTAGGCCTTTCGGCGAGAGGGGGAGGTGGGTGAGCTGGCGGGCTGGCCGGGCTGGCCTGGTTAGGCGGGCTATTTGGGCGCTGGGGCGAGGGGTGAGGGGTGTGGCTGGCTGGGCTGGGTGGCTTTGGGCGCCCTTTTTTTTTTTTTTTTTAAACTAAAACAAAAATAAAACCAAATCTAGAAATAATTTATATAGGGTATATATATACCAAAATGATCAGGGGAATATTCCCTTTCATTTGAACATTTTTCCAAAGTCAAAATCCAAACTTCATAAAAATCTATTTTTTTCAAATTCAAATAAAATTCATATTTGAATTCCAAATCTTTTGGCAATGTTTCCTCTGATATTTTTGGAGTGTCATGTTTGCTCCTCTCATACTTTTGATCAAGTATTTATCAGGCTTAGTTTTTGAATTGTTTCCCACATGCCAAAGTTTCAAATTCAAATTCAAAACTCAAATGCTCTGAAACTTCAAATGGCATTCAAATTCAAACAGGATGCATAGGATGCTTATCTATAATTGTAAAACATTCCAAATAGGGAAATTTGGGATGTTACAAACCTACCCACCTTAAGATGAATCTCGCCCTCGAGATTCGGGTTGGCTAGCAAATAGGTGCGGATGGTCTCGACGAAGATCTTCTTGGCGTTCCTGTGTGGCTTCTTCCTCGGTGTGGTGACTCCACACCTTGCAAAACTTGATGATCTTGCTGCGGGTGACTCGCTTGCAGTCTCGAGAATACGGACGGGTTTCTCCTTGTAAGTTAGATCACCGTCTGCTGTATGGCCTCTAGGGCCTTGTGTCTCTCAACGGAACATCGGCCATGTCGGCATGGCACTTCTTCAAGCGAGAAACGTGGAAGACATCATGAACTCCGGACAATCCTTCCGCAATTCCAACTTGTATGCAACTTCTCCACGACGTTCGAGGATTTTGTAGGGACCAATGAATCGGGTGCTAACTTTCCTTGACTCCAAACCTCTTGATTCCACGAAGCGGAGACACACGAAGATATGCTCGGTCTCCCACTTCGTAAGTCACCTCCTTGCGCTTCATCGTCGGCATAACTCTTCCGTCATGTTGTGCTATCTTGAGCCTGTCTCGAATCAGCTTGACTTTCTCTTCGAATCCTTGATAAGGTCGGAACCGAAAAACGATCGATCTCAACATTATCCCACAAGAATGGTGTCCTACACCTCCTTCCGTATAGAGCTTGAAGGGGCCATCTTCAAACCGGATTGATAACTGTTGTTGTATGAGAACTCTGCGACGGCAAATTATCATCCCAGCTAGACCCATAGTCTAGCACACAAGCTCTCAACATGTCCTCCGAATCTGGTTGACTCTCTCGGTCTGTCCATCTGCTGCGGATGAAAAGCTGTCTTGAATTCCAGCCTCGCACCCAAAGTTTCATGCAATTGCTTCCAAAACTTTGAGGTAAACTCGTTCCTCTATCGACACGATTTTCCTCGGAACTCCATGCGGACATACGATCCTGGTCATGTATATCTTGGCCAACTTGGCACTGGTATAGGTAGTCTTCACGGAATGAAGTGAGCTACCTTAGTCAAACGATCAACTACTACCCAGATAGAATCATAACTGAACGGGTCCCGGTAATCCTGTGATGAAATCCATACCAAGTTTCTCCCATTTCCAATCGAATCGGCAAAGGTTGAAGTAACCTGCTGGCTTCGATGTTCGCCTTTACACGTTGGCAAACATCGCATACGGCCACGTACTCGGCAATGTCCTTCTTCATACCGCCCACCGAAACTTTGCTTCAAATCCAGGTACATCTTGGTGTTGCCGGGTGAATTGAGTACTGGTGAATCATGAGCCTCTGAAGAATTAGCTTCTGAGCTCGGGATCATTGGGCACATAATACGATCCTCAAACCATATAGTTCCATGTTCATCCTTTCGGAATCCTTTAGCTTTTCCTTCCTCCATCTTTTGCTTTATCTCATCGATTTCCTTGTCCGACTTCTGGGCTTCACGAATCCTTTCGGTCAAGGTGGACTGAACTTCGTGGTTGCAACAAATCCTTTCGAACTATCTCCGATCGGAGATCTCTCGAGGTCATCGACCAACTCTGGGTAATCCTCCTGCTGTAAGAGTATTCACATAACTCTTACGGCTCAAAGCATCTGCTACAACATTAGCTTTACCGGGGTGGTAGTGCAATCTCATGTCGTAGTCCTTTATCAACTCTAGCCATCTCCTCTGCCTGAGGTTCAATTCCTTCTGCGTGAAGATATATTTCAAACTCTTGTGATCTGTATAGACATCACAACGATTTCCGATGAGAAAATGTCTCCAAGTCTTGAGTGCATGCACTACAGCTGCTAACTCCAAATCATGCGTGGCATAATTCATCTCATGAGGCCATAGCTGTCTGGAGGCATAAGCTACAACCTTGCCTTCCTGCATCAATACTCCTCCGAGTCCTTGACGAGAAGCGTCACAATAGACCTGGTATTCCTTATGTATGTCCGGCAATATCAACACTGGAGCTGTGACCAACCGTTTCTTCAACTCCTCAAAACGGCTTCACATTCCTCGGTCCAAACATACTTGGCTTCCTTCTTCAACAACTCCGTCATGGGCTTGGCAATCTTCGAGAAGTTCTCAATGAACCTCCGATAATATCCTGCGAGTCCGAGAAAACTGCGGATCTCCTTGGTCGAGGTGGGTGATCGCCAATCGGTGATGATTCAACCTTGGCGGGATCAACTGCTATTCCTTCTCCTGAAATAACATGTCCGAGGAATCCTACTTCCTTCAACCAAAATTCACATTTGCTGAATTTGGCATACTGGTGATGTTCTCAAGTTTCTCCGTAACTAGACATAAATGTTCCTTATGCTCTTCCTCGCTCTTGGAGAATATCAATATGTCATCGATGAACACCACGACAAACTTGTCCAAATACTCCATGAACACCTTGTTCATCAAATTCATGAAGTATGCAGGAGCATTAGTCAATCCAAATGACATGACGGTATAATCGTATAAACCATACCTAGTGGTGAATGCTGTTTTGGGTATATCCTTTTCACGAATTTTCAATCGATGATACCTCGATGAAGATCAATCTTAGAGAATACCTTGGCTCCAACAAGCTGATCAAACAAGTCATTGATCATCGGCAGAGGGTACTTGTTCTTGATGGTTACTTCGCTCAATGCACGATAATCCACAACCATCCTCAAGCTTCCATCCTTCTTCTCTACCAAAAGAACTGGGGCTCCCCAAGGTGATGAGCTTGGACGAATATATCCTTTCTCCAATAACTCATTTATTTGATCCTTGATCTCTTTCAACTCATTCGGTGGCATCCGATAAGGTCTCTTGGATATTGGGGCTGTGCCGCAATAGTTCAATCGAAATTCAATGTCCCGTCGGTGGCATTCCTGGTAATTCCTCCGGAACACATCGGAAATTCTTGCACTCTCGGCACTTCCTCTGAACAACTCCCGTGAGGGAATGCACTGATTCTTCATCTGGCTGTGCGGGCTACATACTTGATCCTCTTACGCGCCCGGTGGTGAGCAGAATAGACTTCTCGGCACGATCAATGTTCCTTCATACTTTGACAACCAATCCATGCCTAGGATTACATCCAAGATCTGAGTTTCCAACACTATGAGTTCCACGGAAATTTGTGGTTCCCGATGTTGAGGGTTGCAGGACAACTTAAACCTGCCATCATTTCTCCTCCTGCGAACCGACGGAGGGGCTTCTAAGGGTTCTAGTGCGTAATCCGTACTTATCCACAACTACCCTTGATATGAATGAATCGTTGCACCGTAATCAAAGAGAACCAAAACTGAACGTGAATTCAATAAAACTTACCAACCACGTTGTTCGGCTGATCATAGACGTTCTCCACGCCGATGTGATTCACTTGAGCACGAGGGAAGGATTGGGCTTCTTCATTTGAGCCTCCATTGCCATTCCTGTTCCTCCGCTTGGCCTCCGGGCGTCGGTGGCGTAGTGCCTGTCTTCTTCGGCACTTGAAGCGGTGATGTGGCTCAGATCCTTGGAGCCGGGCAGAACGGTGCTGATTGCCATTACCATTGCCATTGCCATTGCCATGGCCCGACTTGTTGTCCTGGCTGCGGTTGTTTCCATTTCCACCATGGTTATGACCTCCATGGTTGTGATGGGTGTGCCCTCCGAGTACGGTGCATAGCGGGCTTCTGCTGAGCTCTGAGTTGTGCTTCCCCGGCTGTACTTCCGCTGCGGCTTTCTATCTGCTGCTGCTTGCCTTCCGTGATGGTGGCCTTGTCTACCAGCTCCGGTAGTTGTTGAAAGTAGCCACAATAAGCTGCATGCTCAGTTCATCATTGAGTCCCTCAAGGAACTTCTCCCTTGGCGGCATCTGTGGCCACATCATCGGGGCATAGCGAGCAAGCTTGCTGAATTCCTCCACGCATCGTGCCACAAGACGATTTCCTGGCGTAAGTTGCGGAACTCACGCTTCTTGAGACTCATGGCTCCAGATGAGACATGAGCGGTCTGAAGGCCTGCTGGAATTGATCCCAAGTGATGCCACCCAAGGGAAAAGTGGCGGTGTAATTCTCCCACCAAGAAGCTGCAGGTCCATCCAATTGATGCGTGCAAAGCGCACCTTCTCGAGATCGGTGCATCCAACGGTGACTAGCTCTCTTCCAATCTTGCGGAGCCAATCGTCACCACAATCGGCTCGGTGCTACTAGAGAACACTGGCGGATTCAACCTCGTAAATCGAGTCAAGTTGTCCACGGTGGGTGGTGGTGGTGGCGGTGGATTGTTGGCGGTGTTGTTACGATTCGAATCGGGAGCTGCATCAGTGCATTCTCTTTGGAGCAGCTGGGTGAGCTCGGCGGAAACCGGTGTCACGTCCCGGAGGCATCTGGTGTTTTGGAGTGGGAGAAAAGATTAGAATAGAACAATGGTCTATGAGAAATACACTACCCATATGAATGCACAATCATAACACACCAAACATTTATTCATTCCACTCAAACATGGTTCAAACTCGATTACAAAAGCTCATGACTAATCGAAGGAAAACATCGGCCTAACTGATCGATTTAAAAGGAAATAAAAGATAACATGGTGGTCGACTAAAAGTCTTCATCGATGGCGCCTCCTCTTGGGGTTTCCTTGGTGGTACTCCTTCAAATCCTGATCATTGCTCACGAGGGTGCTTCATCTCCACTCGGGTAAAGGTCCTCTCCCAAGTCCATCTTTTCCTCAATCGCGGCAAGCTTCATCTTCGGTCGTCGACTATCTCCATGAAGTCCGTGATTTCTTCCTCATGGCCAAGGAAGTCTGCGTGCCTTCTCCTCCAGTTCTAGTTCGCGGAACAAAAGCTTCCGGTGTGTCTTCGAGTTACGGCGAGCCTGAATCTCCCGTTTCCTGAGAAGACATTCCAAGTCCTGGATGTACGAGAGGGTGGAATCGTCCTTAATGGTACGGATGATATCTCCATTCCTTGCCTGCGAGAAACCATGGCGAGGTGCGAGTGATCGAGCTCGGCCTGTACTCCTCTCGGAGATGTCCAAGTGCTCGGTAGATCGCCACGCCCCTTCCGATGATCCAGCTTGAACTCGGTGAACTCAAAGTTGATAGGCTCCGTGTGTCCTCCAAAGGTTCTCCACAGGATATGCACCTCAATCCAGTAGCGGGTGTCCGCGGAAGTGCATTAGTGGGTTTCCGGTGATCGAGGGCGAGCAATCTTCAGCAGCTTCACCATCTGGACCAGCTTCCTTCCGAAGGGCATCGTCTCATCGGTTTGGCAGTAACTCCGTAGCAAAGCGGGGTGAACTCGACGGCCATCTAGAATGTTGCAAAGGGAGAAGAGTCGAATAGATCGGGGAAGAATTATAGAATGAAAAAGGGTTCAAAGTAAATGGTCTCGCTATGGCTTTCCGATCCTAGGGGTTACGATCCTCACGGTCGCGTGTGCTCGATACCATCTCAGAGCGACTGACCCAAAATCGGTCAAATCTACGTTCTGTACCATCCCAAGATCATGCTTTGGTACTCACAAGACATCGATAAAGTAATCAAAGTTCAATCACACCTGAATATCATTAATCGATTCTCATATAGAGTCTTTATTACAAGGAATAAATTCGGCTCAAGGCCAACTCATGAGAAATAAACTATAAATGCTGCGAAGCGTCGAAGATAAGCGAGTCCATCCGACTCCAAAGGGCAATCGCCAAGCGCGGCGTAGCCTCACCTCGATCGAATATATCTACGCAACATAATACGTTGCAGCCATGTAGGTCAGCTTTTGGAATAAGTCGGCAAGTCATGAAGAATAACAATAATAAAGTTACTAACACTATATGCATTTTGGTTGTGGAGCTCTAAGTTTCATCATTTTGCGTAAAGCCAATTTTATCCTACTACGGTGGACTTATTTGCAAATTACTACAAATTGTTGGTAGTTATTGAGATGGTTCCACCAACCAATATCTCGTTCCCAAATTATTATTAAGTCATAAACCCATCAAATTAATCCATTAATTTTAGTGTTGAGATATCCGAATACTTCCAAGGTCCAGAGGCTCAAATGTCCGTGAATCGGGACACGGCTAATCGATTAGGTTATAACACTCTGCAGAGGGTTGCGACTTTCCCGCAAGAATCATTCCCTCCTTTAAAGTCTTCGCACTTCATGGTGTTTGAAGACGGACGAATGAAACAGGTCTTCCAAAGAGTTCTTCCGCCACCGCCGTACCCATCCAATCCTACCGTTCGTCTACTTCTCGTAGTACCGCCCACCCAGCGTCACTACTAGGGTCAACCCAGCCAGAGCCCATAATGGCTTGCGGCTGCAGTAAGCTTCCGGTCATGGGGCATCCATCCTTCTCTTCGTGGCTGGGTGAAGCTTTCCGCAGGATGTCATGGCGCTTCTCCATGCATCCCGCCACCACTGGGTGCTCCAGGTGCCCACAACCGTCCTCCACCCAAGAGTGATTTTCCGAAGTCCATCTTGATCATTGTAGTCCATGGGTTATCATCATCATTGACTCTCACATCTTGCTTATGAATTTCACTCATCCCAAATCCCGTCTACGAGCAATAGCAAAGTAACTACTACGTCCCGGGGTCAAGGTAACAAGGGGATTGGTTCATCCTACCACATGATACTACTCAAGTTTAATGACTTCAAGATTTCACTACTGCATGCAATGGTGGGGTGGTGACAACTACTAATGCACAAAACATAGGTATAGAAATAACATGATCAAAACTTGCCTTGCTGATGATCCTCGTAAGCTAAAGAGTCGTAGTAGCAGGCTTCGCACTCCGGAAACTCTACCGAGACAAACAATAACACAATAAGCACAAAGCAAGAGGATCACACAAGATAACAATAGTAACATAGCACAACAAAACAATCAAAACCAAATCCAAAAGAAAAACTCAAAGAAACCAATTCAAAGTTTTTTTCCCTACTCCAAACAATAGCAAAAATAGTTTTTTATATAACAAAAATTCCTTAAAATAACCTAATCATGGTTTTAGGTTAACTTAACAGAAAAGGATTCACTAAGCAATTAGGAGCAAAAAGAATTAATTAAAAAGCTATTATAAAACTCATTTTAGGCCTAATCCAATTTCTATTAAGAAAATAATTTAAAACTTTTATTAATTATAAATAAAATTTCATCTAATGGAGTGACAGAAACTAACCTAGAATAACTAATCACAAGTTAAAAATAAATTAATTTACTAATTAATTAATTAGGAAAACAGGAACTAGTCAATTAATTAGGATTAATAGGATTCTGCCTAGAATTAATTATCCTAAAATACCAAAGTTAATTTCTAGGGTTTGGCAATGTCAAAATAAAGTGGTGACAAAAGAATCATGCAAAATAATTTTTCTAACTAAAGTTATAGCAGATTTGCTATTCTGACTAAAACAATATTAAAGCATTTTTAATTATTTTTAACATAGCTAAATATATATTTTTCAGAAACTACATAAAATTTGCAATCCAACAAAAAAAGAATCACTCAAAAATATTAAACAGGATAAAAGATATACATTTTTGAAAATTGAAACTATTCGGCTAAAACAGAAAATCAAAATAAAAAGAAAAAGGCCTAATGGGCCTATACTGTGCCCTGTGCGTAGTTTAGTCTAAACGGGCCTAGGGTTTAAACTAACGAACCGGGCCTAAAAAATAAAACCTAACTAATAAATAAACCGATCGGGCCGGCCGGTTTTCTAACTAAAACCTACCCCTTCGGGGGCTTCTAATCCTAACCCTAGATCTAGGATCGAACGGTGGAGGGAATCTTGGGGCTTACGGACTCGGCGACGGCGGGCGGCGGGCGAGAGTGCTCGAGGCGTCCGGACGTCGGCGAGCTTGGCGAGTCGTCGGGGAGACGCGCACGAGCACGGGAAGGGTTCGTGGTGTTGGGAGGGTCGGGGTGGACTGAGGTGGCGCCGGGCGACTTTGGCGGCGGTGGCGAGCTCTGGACTCCGTGAGCTCGGGAGGAGAGGAGAGGGGTCCGCGAGGCTAGGGGGGAATGGGGTGCGGGGCCTCGGCTTTTATAGCCTGGGGTCGGGGTTGCTCGGAAGGGCATCGGGGATCGGGGATCCGGATCCTTGGGATCCGGTGGACCTCCCGGCGGCGGCGGGTGGGCGAGGGGGAAGAAGAGGGGCGGGGCCCCGGGTCGCTGAGAGGAGAGAGGGGCGAGGGGTCGGGTGGCCGAGGCCTAGGCCTTTCAGCGAGAGGGGCGGGGTGAGCTGGCTGGCCTGGCTCTGGGCTGGCCAGTTGGGCCGGGCTTCACTGGCCGGGCGTGGAAATTTGAGGGGTGAGGCGGGTGGCTGGGCTGGGTGCTCTGGCTGGCGCCCAGGGTTTTTTTTTTTTTTTTTTAAACTAAAACAAAAATAAAACCAAATCTAGAAATAATTTATATAGGGTATATATATACCAAAATGATCAGGGGAATATTCCCTTTCATTTGAACATTTTTCCAAAGTCAAAATCCAAACTTCATAAAAATCTATTTTTTTCAAATTCATATTTGAATTCCAAATCTTTTGGCAATGTTTCCTCTGATATTTTTGGAGTGTCATGTTTGCTCCTCTCATACTTTTGATCAAGTATTTATCAGGCTTAGTTTTTGAATTGTTTCCCACATGCCAAAGTTTGAAATTCAAATTCAAAACTCAAATGCTCTGAAACTTCAAATGGCATTCAAATTCAAACAGGATGCATAGGATGCTTATCTATAATTGTAAAACATTCCAAATAGGGAAATTTGGGATGTTACAGGTTTCCCCCCTCTCCCCTTCCCCGCGCCTTGGGCCTCTTGTGGGGGCGCACCAGCCCACCTAGGGGCTGGTCCCTTCCCACACTTGACCCACGCAGGCCTCCGGGGCTGGTGGCCCCTCCCGGTGGACCCCCGAACCCTTTCGGTGGTCCCGGTACGTTACCGATAACGCCCAGAATACTTCCGGTGTCCAAAACGGGACTTCCCATATATAAATCTTTACCTCTGAACCATTCCAGAACTCCTCGTGACGTCCAGGATATCATTCGGGACTCCGAACAACATTCGGTAACCACATACATCTATTCCCTATAAGCCTAGCGTCACCGAACCTTAAGTGTGTAGACCCTACGGGTTCGGGAGGCATACAGACATGACTGAGACATCTCTCTGGCCAATAACCAATAGCGGGATCTGGATACCCATGTTGGATCCCACATGCTCCATGATGATCTCATCGGATGAACCACGATGTGAAGGATTCAATCAATCCCGTATACGATTCCCTTTGTCTATCGGTATATCATTTGCCCGAGATTCGATCGTCAGTATACCAATACCTTGTTCAATCTCGTTACGGCAAGTCTCTTTACTTGTTCGTAACACATCATA
>CM038678.1:512126075-512570055 GCA_021605205.1 Aegilops longissima | reverse complement strand
GCGCCTTAGGCCCCTATGGCCCTATGACACATGGGCCCCGCCCAGATAACATTTTAATTAAAAAAAGGGAATAAAAAATAGATAATAATAATTAAATTAATTAATTAATCAACGAATTAATTAAGTTAATTAATCACAATTAGATTAACCTAATTAACTGTTAGTTAATTAATCAAACAATGACAAAGGGGGCCCACCCCTAATTAATTATGATTAGTTTAATTAATCATTAATTAAAATGTGTCACCGACCAAAGCTGGGACCCATTGGCCAGTTGATCACCAACTCTGTTGATCGCCGATGTCAAGATGACATCATATCGATGTCATTAAATCATTTTCAATTAATTAAATAATTAATTAAATTCCAGAAATTAATAAAATCTTTAGAAAATCATATATTTTAATCCGTAACTCGGATTAAAATATTTTCAACATGAAAGTTGCTCAGAACGACGAGACGATTCCGGATACACAACTCGTTCGTCCGCCGCACCCCCCTAACCTATCGAACTCGCAACTTTCCCCCTCCGGCTCCTCTGCGTGAAAACGCGAAACACCGGGAATACTTTCCCGGATGCTTCCCCCTTCACCGGTATCAACTCATACCGCGTTAGGGCACCCCTAGCACCGTTACTTGTCTTGTCATGCATCATTATGCATCTGCTTGCATCGTATTCATTGTTTCTTCCCCTCTTCTTCCGCTAGACACCGACACCGACGCCGCTGCCGCATAGCTCGACTACGAGTTGATGACCCTCCTTGTCTCGAGCAACAGTGCAAGCCCCTTTGATCACCGAGATATCGCCTACTCTTCTCTATACCGCTTGCATTAGAGTAGTGTAGCATGTTATTGCTTTCGCTAATCCTATATCGCTGCATAGTTCCGTCCTTGCTACTACTGTTGTTACCTTTACATGCTATCCTATCGCTTAGTATAGGATGCTAGTGTTCCATCGCTGACCCTACACTCTTGTCCGTCCCGCCATGCTATACTATCGGGCTGTGATCACTTGGGAGGTGATCACGGCATATACTATATACTTTACATCGTTACATTACCCGTGATCTTCGCCGGAGATGGGGTGAAAGGACAGTGGCTCCATCCCGTAGAGGTGGGCTGGGTTCCCGACGGCCCCGATCGTTACTTTTATGGCGGAGCGACAGGCAGGTTGAGACCACCTAGAGAGAGGTGGGCTGGCCCTGGTCGGCGTCATGGATACTTAACACACTTAACGAGATCTTGGTATTTGATCCGAGTCCGCCATTTGGTCTATACGCACCAACCAACCACGCAGAACAGCTTATGGGCACTCGACGCCGTGGTATCACCGGCACTTCGTGACGCCGGCCGATCGAGCGGGCGCGCCGGATTGGACCGAACGCCGCTAGGCTAGGTCTGCTCCGCCGCCCACGCAACATGCAGGTGTGCTAAGGGCGATGGGCCTGCACCCTGTGGCGCCAGTTTAGACCGCGGTCGACCTCTCTGTTGTGCCTAGGTGGGCTGCGACGTGTTGATCTTCCGCGGCGGGCATGACCCAGAAAGTGTGTCCGCCAAATGGGATCAAGCGTGTTGGGTTATGTGGTGCACCCCGCAGGAAGTTAATCTATTCAATAGCCGTGATCTTCGGTAATGTGACGACTTGGAGTTGTACCTTGACCTTATGACAACTAGAACTGGATACTTAATAAAACACACCCTTCCAAGTGCGGATATAACCCGTGATCGCTCTCAACACAGGCAATGAGGAGGGATCGCCGGTAGGATTATGCTATGCGATGCTACTTGGAGGACTTCACCTCTACTCTTCTACATGCTGCAAGACGGAGGCTGCTGAAGCGTAGTCTTCGATAGGATTAGCTATCCCCTCTTATTCGGCATTCTGCAGTTCAGTCCACCGATATGGCCCTTTACACATATATCCATGCATATGTAGTGTAGTTTCCTTGCTTGCAGTACTTTGGATGAGTACTCACGGTTGCCTTGTTCCCCATTTTCCCCTTTCTTTACCCGATTGCTGCAACCTGCATAATGGAGCCCAGAGCGACGCCACCGTCGATGACGACTACTACACCGGAGGTGCCTACTACTACGTGCAGCTCACCGACGACGCGACCAGGAGTAGTTAGGAGGATCCTGCAGGAGGCCGCGCTTCTTTTGATCTCAGATCCCGGTTTGTGCTAGCCTTCTTAAGGCAAACTTGTTTAACATATGCCTGTACTCAGATATTGTTGCTTTCACGACTCATCTATGATCGAGCACTTGTATTCGAGCCCTCGAGGCCCCGGCTTGTATTATGATGCTTGTATGACTTATTTATGTTTTAGAGTTGTGTTGTGATATCTTCCCGTGAGTCCTCGATCTTGATCGCATACATTTGCGCGCATGATTAGTGTACGTTGAATCGGGGCGCCACACCGGACGCCACCGAGGTTCGACCGCAAGGTGATGCTCGTTGTTTCGCCGCTAAGGCGTTGGTGTATATGTTGGTGCCGAGGGAAGGTTCGGCCTAGCCATTAACCGTGATGACACCACGTGGACCGGGCATCTTGAGCTTATGGTAGGCATAATGTGGCACCGCGTTGAATCGAGCGAATGCGGTTCGTCCGAGCAGTGCTTGATAATCACTACGGAAAGGGATGATTTCGAAGATTAACTCTTCGATACGGTAATTTTCTGGTGATCTGAAGACTACCTCAAGGGTAATGGGGCCTGTACAGCGAGCCTCCTCACCTGGTATAATGCCTCTGAAAGTGGCTTTAGTGGGTTCGATCGCCGAATGATCGATGCCCATCATGCGCACTGTGTCTTGGTAAAGCAAATTTAGACTGCTACCGCCGTCCATAAGGACTGGAGTGAGGTGGAACCCATCTATTATTGGGTCGAGGACTAGTGCGTCTGGATTGCCCTGATTGGCATTAACTGGACGATCCGTGCGGTTGAAGGTGACCGGCCCTAGTTTGTATTGTGGGATGACTGGTTCCATTGAGTCGCCATCCCTAAGGATGCATATCCGGTCCGAGTTGGTAATTTGGGTGGTATTTACCACATTCACCGATTGAATATGTGGTGGAAATTTCTTTTGCCCTCCTGTGTTCGGTGATTTGGGCTCTTCGTCGCTATCGTCTCTTTGAGACCCCCTTTGTCTTTGGCGCCTGCCCTGCCGGCTTGTTTGAAGACCCAACATTCTCTCGCTGGTATGGGTGGTCTGGCGCTTCGGGTGCCATGAATTTGGCATTGGCGATCGAGTATGCGGTCCAGATCGATGAACCCGGATTTTTATTTTGGGTGGCCCTTTCCACGACCGGACTTTGAGCCCCGAACCCGCATTAATCGCCAGATTTTCGTGTTTTCACCATATTTGCGGCGCTTTGTGTTTGTTGCGCTGTGGTTTGCCGTTGCTATCCCTCGGCTTCGATATGCCAGTTTGCTTGTCAGATTGGTACCACGAGCCAACCAGTTATCTTCGCCCGCACAAAAGCGGGTCATAAGTGTCGTGAGGGCTGCCATGGATTTTGGCTTCTCTTGGCCGAGGTGCGGGCGAGCCATTCGTCATGGATATTATGCTTAAATGCCGCTAAGGCCTCTGTATCCGGACAGTCGACTATTTGGTTCTTCTTGGTTAGGAACCGGGTCCAGAATTTCCTGGCCGATTCCCCTGGCTGCTGAGTTATATGGCTCAAGTCATCAGCATCCGGTGGTCGCACATAACTGCCCTGGAAGTTTTCAAGGAATGCATCTTCCAAATCCTCCCAACTGCCGATGGAGTCTATTGGCAAGCTATTCAGCCAATGCCGAGCTGGTCCTTTAAGTTTTAGTGGGAGGTACTTGATGGCATGTAGATCATCACCGTGAGCCATGTGGATGTGGAGGAGGAAATCCTCAATCCATACCGCGGGATCTGTTGTACCATCATACGATTCGATATTTACGGGTTTAAAATCCTCCGGGAATTCGTGATCCATAACTTCATCAGTGAAGCATAGGGGGTGTGTGGCGCCTCTGTGCCGGGCTATATCACAACGCAGTTCATATGAGTCTTGTCTGCTGTATTCGGCCCGGCCGGATTTACTTTTAGTGTATCCGGCGTGACTGTCATCGTCCCGCGTTGGTGCACGCCCCCGTGACCCGTATATCGATCTTGCATGTTTTGCCCTGCTTTCCAATACGTCTCGCAGGTCCCGCATGTTGCCCCGGGCCTTGGTATTTTTGTTTGAGTAGCGGCGGGGTGCAGGCTGAACTTTAGGCTGAAACGCGTCTCTGTCTTGGCCACGAGGTGGCCGGTTAGCCGCATCGTGCGCTGGTGATGTAGGTTTCAATGCTTCCTCCTCGAGTCGGGGTAGCGACCTGCGCTTTGGGTAACTCTTGGAGGGGCGTTCGAGTTCATATTCCTCGACCGCAAGGACTTCGGTCCATCTGTCTGCTAGCAAATCTTGATCAGCTCGAAGCTGTTGTTGCTTTTTCTTCAGGCTATTTGCTGTGGCTACAAGCCGGCACTTGAAGCACTCCTGCTCGATGGGATCCTCAGGCACGATAAATTCTTCGTTGCCGAGGCTCACCTCGTCTTCGGAGAGAGGCAAGTAATTGTCATCCTCCATTTCTCCATCTGCTGCCTGTTCTGGAGGGCTAGCTTGTTCACCCTCCCGCTCTAAATCGTGCTGGAGGGGATTGTTGTTGTCTTCGGCACTGCCCAGAGTGCTATTGTCTCTTGTGCCGGTATCACTGCTTTTGCTATGGCGGGACTTAGAGCGGCGCCGCTGACGTCGGTGCTTGGGTTGCTTCTTGGAGGGGTCATCCTCCGCTGTCTTATCGCCATCGCCTTCTTTGGGGGTATCCACCATATATATATCGTATGATGAGGTGGCAGTCCAGCGCCCTGTGGGCGGTGGTTCTTGTTCGTCTCCTGCATCATCGTCTATACCGTCGATGTCTTCGGAGTCGAAGTCGAGCATGTCGGTTAAGTCGTCGACAGTGGCTACTAAGTGGGTGGTGGGTGGGCAGCGAATTTCTTCGTCGTCCGCATCCCATTCTAGCCGGACATAGTTCGGCCAAGGTTCTCCTGACAAGGAGAGAGACCTTAACGAGTTTAGCACGTTGCCAAAGGGCGAGTGCTGAAAGATATCCGCGGAGGTAAACTCCATGATCGGCGCCCAATCGGATTCGATAGGCACGGATGCAGGCGGCTCGGAGTCCGTGGCCGAAGACGAATCCAGTGGTTCGGCAACACGGCTCTCGTAAGGGGTGAAGTCAGTATCCGACTCTAACGCCACTGAGAGTGCAGCCTCCATGGTGGGGTCTATCCCCCTGTCCTTGGATGGCACAATTTTCTCCGGATTAAGGGCCGGAGTAGCTGCAGGTGTGATCTCCCGAACACTGTCCAGCAACAGAGCTAAATCATGCTCGTCGTGATCGTGCGGCGCACCTGACATGGGCTCGAATCCGTCGAAGATCAAATCCCCGCGGATGTCGGCAGTGTAGTTCAAGTTTCGAACCTCGACACGGTGGCTGTGGGCGAGGTCTCGATCTGCTCCAGATGGTCAAGCGAAGTTAGCCCGCAGCGCGAAGCCGAATCACGAAGATCTGTCCGGGAGGAAAACCTCACTGGACCGCATCGTTACCGATGATCAAGGAGCCATCAAGCCTTATAGTGATTTACACGTGGAACTTTCAACGAAAGCACCAATGTCGGTGTCAAACCGGCGGATCTCGGTAGGGGGTCCCGAACGCGCGCCTAAGGCGGATGGTAACATGAGGCGGGGACACGATGTTTACCTGTGTTCGGGCCCTCTCAATGGAGGTAATACCCTACTTCTCGCTTGATTGATCTTGATGATATGAGTATTACAAGAGTTGATCTACCTCGAGATCGTAGAGGCTAAACCCTAGAAGCTAGCCTATGGTATGATTGTTCCTGTCCTACGGACTAAACCCTCCGGTTTATATAGACACCGGAGGGGGCTAGGGTTACACAGAGTCGGTTACAAGGGAGGAGATCTACATATCTGTATTGCCAAGCTTGCCTTCCACTCCAAGGAGAGTCCCATACGGACACGGGACGAAGTCTTCAATCTTGTACCTTCATAGTCCAACAGTCCGGTTGTCCGGAGACCCCCTAATCCAGGACTCCCTCTGTCACGCCCAATATGCGATACTATCCTAAAGTGACTCGAAGGTCCCACCAAGGATAGAACCGCATATTGAAACGCTTTTGCAAGGTGGATATCATTACATCAACATTACATAATAGATGGGGATACATACAAAAGGCATACAATGCCACACGAATACAACATTATATACAAGATCAACATCGACTACGGATGAAACATAAACAGAAACTCAAACAATATCCCACTGCTAGCCCAGGCTGCCGACCTGGAACCTATCCCCGATCAAGAAGAAGCGGAAGAAGAACTCCAAACAAGCAAACATCGCTCTCACGTCATGATCATCGCATAACCTGCACCTGCAACTGGTGGTGTAGTAATCTGTGAGCCACGAGGACTCAGCAATCCCATTACCATGGGTATCAAGACTAGCAAAGCTTAAGTAGGAAAGGAAGGGATAAAGTGGTGAGGTTTCAGCAGCGACTAAGCATGTATGGTGGCTAACCAACACAAATAAGAGCGAGAAGAGAGCAAGCGGAACGGTCGTGAAGCTAGCAATGATCAAGAAGTGATCCTGAACTCCTACTTACGTCAGACATAACCCAGAAACCGTGTTCTCCTCTCGATCAACCCCGAAAAGAGACACTCACGGTTACGCACACGGTTGGTGTATTTTAGAAGAGTTTACTTCAAGTTTACTACAACCGGATATTAACAAATTCCCATCTGCCACATAACCGCTGGCACGGCTCTCGAAAGTTTATACCTCGCAGGGTGTCCCAACTTAGCCCATGATAAGCTCGCGATCAACGAAGGATATTCCTTCTCCCGGAAGACCCGATCAGTCTCGGTATCCCGCTACAAGACATTTCGACAAGAATAAAACAAGACCAGCAAAGCCGCCCGATGTGCCGACAAATCCCGATAGGAGTCGCACGTACTCGTTCTCGTGGCACACCGGATAGGTCAGCCCACGAGTAAAACCAGCCCTCGAGTTGCCCCTGGTGGCCCCTGATCTGCCTGCGTTCGGGCCAACACTCGAAGGAGCACCGCCCGGGGCTAAATAAAGATGACCCTTGGGCTCCTAAACCCAAGGGAAAAAGGGGTAGGTGAGGCAAATGGTAAAACCAAGGTTGGGCCTTTGCCGGAGGAGTCTTATTCAAAGCGAACTATCAAGGGGTCCCATAAATCACCCGACCGCGTTAGGGACGCAAAATCCGGGAACATAATACCGATATGACGGAAACTAGGGCGGCAAGAGTGGAACAAAACACCAGGCATAAGGCCGAGCCTTCCACCCTTTACCAAGTATATAGATGCATTAATAATATAAGAGATATTGTGATATCCCAACAAAATCCTATTCACCATGGAGCAATCTTCAACTTCACCTGCAACCAGCAACGCTATAAGAGGGGCTGAGCAAAAGCGGTAACATAGCCAAACAACGATTTGCTAGGAGGGGTGACAAAGGTTAGAGGTTCATGGCAATTTGGGAGGCTTGAGCAGCAAGTGATAGGTAACGCAGCATAGCGAAAGAACGAAGCAACTAGCATAGCAATGATAGTAGTGAGATCCGTGGTAGCGGTCATCTTGCCTGAAATCCCGCTAGGAAGAAGAACGAGTCCATGAAGAAGACGAACGGATGAAGCCGGACCAAGCGTAGACGAACGAATCCTCACGATCGCAACGAAACAGGAACTAACAAGAAGAAGCACACAACATAGTAAACACACCACACATGAACATGACAAGATGCACAACAAACATGATGCATGACAAATCTAGATGAGGCTACTCATGGCAAGAGATGATGCAAACAAGAGCAACACATCAAGGCAAGTTTAAATGAGGCCGGGAACAACATATAACAATTCCGGTAAGTCCTCATATGCAAATTTCGAAATTGGTCCAGATCTGAATAAACCTTAAGTTCCCGTTGTTAAACATCAAGTTAAGATGCACCAACATGATCTACACGAAATTCTAGTCAAGTTACATATAAAGTTCATTAGGTTCGGCTACGGTCTAGAAGATATGAGCAAAACAAGTTAAACATAGCATTGATGCAAAATGCATACAAACCTCAAGAAAACACTCTCAAAACAAGGATGCAACATGATAATATGAAGCTACATGCAAAATCAAGCAAGTTTCATATAGAGCACACTCAAAACGGAGCAACGGTTCAACACACACACCCTATACAAGTCATGACAACAATCTGCCCAAAACAGCAACTAGGCATATTGCAAACATCAAACCAATATGCTACAGCACCTCAATATGAAAACAAAAGGCATGGTCCAGATGTACAGGTAAAGCATGACAAAACATGAACACTGAGCTATCTCCAGAAATCACTAGAACATGCTCAAAATGACATGGCAAGATTGCAAATACTAACAGTTTCAGACTTTGCAGAAATAACATCAGTTTGCAATGTTTAGAGCTATCAAACAACATGTTACAGGAACTTATCATGGAAAACAAAGGCATGGCATGAATCTACTAATTTCATAGAACAAAAGTCCTTTAGTTACCATGAGCCAAAAATGGATCAGAAGATATGATGGCACCCATGTAAACATGGCAAGTTATATTACAGATTCAAACATGGCAGGAACAACAATAAGTAGGCATGTTGGTGAGCTTGAACCACTCACCACAGAGCAATACATGGCATGGCAAGGCAACTCACAGTAATAAGACATGTTTATTAAGCTAAGCATGGCAAGAGCAAGTTCATAGGGTGCATGGATCACTAGCAAAGCTCATGGCAAAACTGAACTTAAAGTTAACAGGCTAACAGCAACATTATTTAGCAACTTTGGAGCAAGATTACAACAAGCTACAGCAAGCTATAAATGCAACCAGGGGCATGGATGGATAGAGCAAGACATTTAGAACAAAACATCCTTAGTGAACATCTCCAGATTATGCATAGAATGACTTGTAGCAGCAGGTTACAATAGCATCATGATATAGCAGATTCAGACATGCAAAACAGTAACAGCAAGTACCCTACTTAACAAGCTTGATGCACTCACTACACAACTCACAAAAATACATGGCAAGCACCCCTGTAAAGATGACATGACATAGATCAAAACAATGTAGACATCAACCTCATAGGATAGACACATCAATCATGGCAAAAATGACAAATCACCAAGTTATACCAGTTCCAGCAGGTTAACATCATATAGCACTCTTGCGACGATGATTCAGGCATCAAGATGAGCTCAAATGAATATGATGCAATGTAAATAAATGATTTACTCGTCGAGACGAACAATTTGACATATTACACGCATGAAACGGAGCTACGGATGCAGAGATATGATGGCATGAACATGGCATGCAAATTACTGCAGATTCGGGGACTTGGTGGATTTTCATCTCCGGGAGAAGTCAACGGTGGCGCGGATTTCGAGGTTCGCCGGAGATGTCGGGGACGGGGCCGGGGAGGCCGAAACGGGACGGGGAAGGGGCGGATCCGGCCGTTCCCCGACCGGATCTGGCCGGAGACGAAGCCGGCTGGGGGTGGCGCGGGCGGCGCGGAGGTCCGGCCAGACGGGGCGGTCGGGAGGAGCGGCGCCGGCAGTACCATGGGCGCGGCGGAGCGAGGCGCGCGCAGGGGCGGCGCGGCTCTCGCGCCGGGAGGCGCGGCGCCACGGCGCGAGCGGCGCGTCCCGCGGCGAGGGGCGACCGGCGGAGGCGGGAGACGCGGCGGCGCCGGGCGAAGTTAGGGCGGCGGGTCCGTCGCGAACTCGGACGCTGGCCGGAACGCTGCCGAAAGCAAAGCGGACGGGCGGCGGCGGCGGATGGGCCCTGGCTGGCTCGATCCGGCCCGCGGGCCTGGCGCGCGCGGGACAGCGAGGAGGCCACGTGGCGGCGTGGGACTGGCTGGCGCGGCGGCGCGGACGTGTCCGGTGGCGCAGAGGAGGTGGATCTAGGGTTTCGGGCGATTTAGACGGGGAGGAACACATATTTATAGGTAGAGGGAGCTAGGAGAGTCCAAATAAGGAGCGGTTTTCGGCCACGCGATCGTGATCGAACGACCGAGAGCATAGAGGGGAGTTTGCTGGGTTTTGGGCCACTTTGGAGGGGGTGTTGGTCTGCAAAGAGAAGGGGGATTTTGCGGTTACCCGGTTAACCGTTGGAGTATCAAACGACCTCCGAATGATACGAAACTTGACAAGCGGTCTACCGGTGCTATACCAAGGACACTTGACAAACCTCGGGCCATTCCGAGAAAGTTTAACACCCGCACATGAAAAGAGGTAAAAGGGGGCGCCGGGGGACACAGGAGTGCCGGATGGCGAAACGGACAACGGGGAAAATGCTCGGATGCATGAGACGAACACGTATGCAAAATGAGATGCACATGATGACATGATATGAAATGCAGATGATGACATGGCAAAGTGCAACACACAAGCAAATGACATGGCAACGCTGACGAATAACTGTCGGACACCTGGCGCATCGAATCCGGGCGTTATAACACTCCTCCACTAACAAGAGATCTCGCCCCGAGATCTTAGGACCGAGACGGAAGGGAAAAGGGATGAGGTGAAACAAAAACTCAAGAGAAGAAGCAAAGAATCGAGAGCACTCGAGAAGAAGAGTGGAATGACGAGAATACCGAGATTCGAAAGCTCACGGAATCAGATAGACTATGAAACGACTCCGGTTAGAACGAGATAAGAAACGAATAAGACTGAAAGGATTTAGGCAACACTCCAACTGAACATGGAAAGAATAGAACATGAACTTGAGAGGATGGAATCATAGTTGACGAGAGGAACAACACAATGCCTCCGGAAGAATTGAAAGAATTGAATGAAAAGAACTTAGAAGGAAGGATTGAACGGAGTTGTTGAAAAAAATCACCAACGAAAAGAATAAGATTGTTGTGGACTTATGGATAACCTCTCAAAATTATGAGGTGATAACCAACCACAATCAGAAAAGATTAAATAGCTGAAAAGAACGAAGAAATGCAAAACTCCGCTTCAAAAGAATACGGAGATTTAATTGCTCTTCGAGATGCAAGAAGAAAAGGTACTTGAATTCCTCCAAAAGAATCTTGATGAACACTTGAAGAATGAATTAAATCATGAAGAACTCCGGTGACAAAAGGATGATGAGATAGAATGAAGGAATAAAGAATAAGATGGGCCTTGCGGTGATTTAGATGGAGGTTCCTACGAGATGGTCGAGGGAAATTGAACTCCGGAAAAGAAAAGATGAAAACACTTGGAACTAGAATTTATTCATCAAGAACAAACTCCGAAGGAAGGGATTACTCACTTGGATGAAATAAGAATAAGATTTATTGTATGCTTATCCTTCATCAATTAAATTGATGACAAGCAATGGATTTGGCATACTACTTATTCTTGTTGAAAAGGATTAAGGGGAATATGGCGCAAAACTTGAGAAAGTCTTCATGAACCACCGGTATGATTGAAAGAAGGAATGGATTGAATGATAATCAAGGGAAAAGAATCTTGAACTAACACCGTAAGAATTTGGAAATGACTGACGAAAGAATCGCCGGGAAAAATTAGAAGAACAAATAAGCTAGAGGGGATTTAGATGCAAAGAACAAAGAGATCACGAGTTGATTAAAGAACACTTGAACGAGGCACCGGGATAAATAGAGAACGATAACTGGAATGATGGCCTCCGGTGAAAAGAAATGAAAAAAAAACAACTCCTGACATACTTCGAATGGTTGAGAAAAAAGAATTTTCCGACAAACAGAATAATTCGAGAGGGTAACAAGAAGCTAGAACCACGAATCTTCGAGAGAACGGGCAAGATTTAGAAGGAACTCTACTTCGGTCTTCAAATGACGACGATAAACATCATCAAAATTGTTGAGATACTCCGGTCGAATGAAAAGCGAAGAGGTTGAGCCAATAATGAAAAGAATTTGAAGACTCCGTATGAATGAAATTGATGGTCGAAATAGACTCAGGCTCCGGGAAGAAGAGGGTGGGAGGGCGGGAAAAAAGGCAACTTGGAAGGGGAAATCGACGAATATCTTGAAGAGGCAACACCGGTTGAAATCATTAAGGAAAGAAAGCAAAGACTTCGCACGAGTAGGATGGATACTTGATTACGGACTCCGGTTCCGAGAGGAAGAAGGGAGGGCGGGTGGGAAAAACAAGGACAACTTCGGACAGGAAAACAACATCGATTGAAAAGAACTGAGGATTGATCTCCCAAAGCCAAAGAGGTTTGAGTCGATTGACGAGAGACACACCGGACAAAAGAGGATGGACAACTCACGAAACTAACCAAGTGATCCTAAAGAAAAATTGAACGGGAAGAGGAGTAATTCAAAACACCTACGTCAAGATTCCTCACCAGAGCGACGAAGGGGCTGAGGAGTAAAAAGAATTCCTACTCTCCGATATAACTAGACTCTGAAAACAGTTTTTTTTCTAGACTCAACAACGGCCAAGCCCAAAATACACGATCAATCAAGGGGGCTCCTAGGGTCGGTCGAGGCTCTGATACCAACTTGTCATGCCCAATATGCGATACTATCCTAAAGTGACTCGAAGGTCCCACCAAGGATAGAACCGCATATTGAAACGCTTTTACAAGGTGGATATCATTACATCAACATTACATAATAGATGGGGATACATACAAAAGGCATACAATGCCACACGAATACAACATTATATACAAGATCAACATCCGACTACGGATGAAACATAAACAGAAACTCAAACAATATCCACCCTGCTAGCCCAGGCTGCCGACCTGGAACCTATCCCCTGATCGAAGAAGAAGCAGAAGAAGAACTCCAAACAAGCAAACCTCACTCTCACGTCATGATCATCGCATAACCTGCACCTGCAACTGGTGGTGTAGTAATCTATGAGCCACGAGGACTCAGCAATCCCATTACCATGGGTGTCAAGACTAGCAAAGCTTAAGTAGGAAAGGAAGGGATAAAGTGGTGAGGTTGCAGCAGCGACTAAGCATGTATGGTGGCTAACCAACGCAAATAAGAGCGAGAAGAGAGCAAGCGGAACGGTCGTGAAGCTAGCAATGATCAAGAAGTGATCCTGAACTCCTACTTACGCCGACATAACCCGTAAAACCGTGTTCTCCTCTCGATCAACCCCAAAAGAGACACTCACGTTACGCATACGGTTGGTGTATTTTAGAAGAGTTTACTTCAAGTTTACTACAACCGGATATTAACAAATTCCCATCTGCCACATAACCGCTGGCACGGCTCTCGAAAGTTTATACCTGCAGGGTGTCCCAACTTAGCCCATTATAAGCTCTCGCGATCAACGAAGGATATTCCTTCTCCCCGGAAGACCCGATCAGCCTCGTATCCCGGCTACAAGACATTTCGACAAGAATAAAACAAGACCAGCAAAGCCGCCCGATGTGCCGACAAATCCCGATAGGAGTCGCACGTACTCGTTCTCGTGGCACACCGGATAGATCAGCCTACGAGTAAAACCAGCCTCGAGTTGCCCCTGGTGGCCCCGTAGTCTTCCGTTTCGGCCAACACTGGCGAGCACCGCCCGTGGGGGCTAAAATAAAGATGACCCTTGGGCTCCGAAACCCAAGGGAAAAAGGGGTAGGTGAGGCAAATGGTAAAACCAAGGTTGGGCCTTTTTGGAGGAGTCTTATTCAAAGCGAACCGTCAAGGGGTCCCATAAATCACCCGACCGCGTTAGGGACGCAAAATCCGGGAACATAATACCGATATGACAGAAACTAGGGCGGCAAGAGGAACAAAACACTGCATAAGGCCGAGCCTTCCACCCTTTACCAAGTATATAGATGCATTAATAATATAAGAGATATTGTGATATCCCAACAAAATCCTATTCACCATGGAGCAATCTTCAACTTCACCTGCAACCAGCAACGCTATAAGAGGGGCTGAGCAAAAGCGGTAACATAGCCAAACAACGATTTGCTAGGAGGGGTGACAAAGGTTAGAGGTTCATGGCAATTTGGGAGGCTTGAGCAGCAAGTGATAGGTAACGCAGCATAGCGAAAGAACGAAGCAACTAGCATAGCAATGATAGTAGTGAGATCCAGGGTAGCGGTCATCTTGCCTGAAATCCCGCTAGGAAGAAGAACGAGTCCATGAAGAAGACGAACGGATGAAGCCGGACCAAGCGTAGACGAACGAATCCTCACGATTGCAACGAAACAGGAACTAACAAGAAGAAGCACACAACATAGTAAACACACCACACATGAACATGACAAGATGCACAACAAACATGATGCATGACAAATCTAGATGAGGCTACTCATGGCAAGAGATGATGCAAACAAGAGCAACACATCAAGGCAAGTTTAAATGAGGTCGGGAACAACATATAACAATTCCGGTAAGTCCTCATATGCAAATTTCGAAATTGGTCCAGATCTGAATAAACCTTAAGTTCCCGTTGTTAAACAGCAAGTTAAGATGCACCAACATGATCTACATGAAATTCTAGTCAAGTTACATATAAAGTTCACTAGATTCGGAGGTACGGTCTAGAAAATATGAGCAAAACAAGTTAAACATGGCATTGATGCAAAATGCATACAAACCTCAAGAAAACACTCTCAAAACAAGGATGCAACATGATAATATGAAGCTACATGCAAAATCAAGCAAGTTTCATATAGAGCACACTCAAAACGGAGCAACGGTTCAACACACACACACCCTATACAAGTCATGACAACAATCTGCCCAAAACAGCAACTAGGCATATTGCAAACATCAAACCAATACGCTACAGCACCTCAATATGAAAACAAAAGGCATGGTCCTGATGTACAGGTAAAGCATGACAAAACATGAACACTGAGCTATCTCCAGAAATCACTAGAACATGCTCAAAATGACATGGCAAGATTGCAAATACTAACAGTTTCAGACTTTGCAGAAATAACATCAGTTTGCAATGTTTAGAGCTATCAAACAACATGTTACAGGAACTTATCATGGCAAACAAAGGCATGGCATGAATCTACTAATTGCATAAGAACAAAAGTCCTGGCAAAACTGAACTTAAAGTTAACAGGCTGACAGCAACATTATTTAGCAACTTTGGAGCAAGATTACAACAAGCTACAGCAAGCTATAAATGCAACCAGGGGCACGGATGGATAGAGCAAGACATGTAGAACAAAACATCCATAGTGAACATCTCCAGATTATGCGTAGAATGACTTGTAGCAGCAGGTTACAATAGCATCATGATATAGCAGATTCAGACATGCAAAACAGTAACAGCAAGTACCCTACTTAACAAGCTTGATGCACTCACTACACAACTCACAAAAATACATGGCAAGCACCCTTGTAAAGATGACATGACATAGATCAAAACACATGTAGACATCAACCTCATAGGATACACACGTCAATCATGGAAAAAATGACAAATCACCAAGTTATACCAGTTCCAGCAGGTTAAAATCATATAACACTCTTGCAACAATGATTCAGGCATCAAGATGAGCTCAAATGAATATGATGCAATGGAAAGAAATGATGTACTCGTCGAGGCGAACAATTTGACATATTACACGCATGAAACGGAGCTACGGATGAGGAGATATGATGGCATGAACATGGCATGAAAATTACTGCAGATTCGGGGACTTAGTGGATTTTCACCTCCGGGAGAAGTCAACGGTGGCGTGGATTTCGAGGTTCGCCGGAGATGTCGGGGACGGGGCCGGGGAGGCCGAAACGGGACGGGGAAGGGGCGGATCCGGCCGTTCCCCTGCCGGATCTGGCCGGAGACGAAGCCGGCTGGGGGTGGCGCGGGCGGCGCGGAGGTCCGGCGAGACGGGGCCGACCGGGAGGAGCGGCGGTAAGCGCCATGGGCGCTGTGGAGCGACGCGCCGCGGCAGGGCGGCTTGAGCTCCTCGCGGCCGGGAGGCGGGCGCCACGCCGGAGCGGCGCGTCCCGCGGCGAGGGGCGACCGGGCGGAGGCGGGAGACGCGGGCGGTGCGGGCGAAGTTAAGCGGCGGGTCCGTCGCGAACTTCGGACCTGCTGGCCGGAACGCGCCGAAGCGGGCGGACGGCGACGGCGGCGGATGGGCCTCTGCTGGGCTCGATCCGCCCGGCGGGCTCGGGCGCGAGGGACGGGCGAGAGGCCACGTGGCGGCATGGGACTGGCTGGGCGCGGCGGCACGGACGTGTCCGGTGGCGCAGAGGAGGTGGATCTAGGGTTTCGGGTGATTTGGACGGGGAGGAACACATATTTATAGGTAGAGGGAACTAGGAGAGTCCAAATGAGGAGCGTTCTTCGGCCACGCCATCGTGATCGAACGACCGAGAGCATAGAGGAGAGTTTGCTGGGTTTTGGGCCACTTTGGAGGGGGTGTTGGGCTGCAAAGAGAAGGGGGCTTTTGCGGTTACCCGGTTAACCGTTGGAGTATCAAACGACCTCCGAATGATACGAAACTTGACAAGCGGTCTACCGGTGCTATACCAAGGCCACTTGACAAACCTCGGGCCATTCCGAGAAAGTTTAACACCCGCACACGAAAAGAGGTAAAAGGGGGCGCCGGGGGACATAGGAGTGCCGGATGGCGAAACGGACAACGGGGAAAATGCTCGGATGCATGAGACGAACACGTATGCAAAATGAGATGCACATGATGACATGATATGAAATGCAGATGATGACATGGCAAAGTGCAACACACAAGCAAATGACATGGCAACGCTGACGAATAACTGGCGGACACCTGGCGCATCGAATCCGGGGCGTTACAACACTCCTCCACTAACAAGAGATCTCGTCCCGAGATCTTAGGACCGATACGGAAGGGAAAAGGGATGAGGTGAAACAAAAACTCAAGAGAAGAAGCAAAGAATCGAGAGCACTCGAGAAGAAGAGTGGAATGACGAGAATACCGAGAATCGAAAGCTCACGGAATTAGATAGACTATGAAATGACTCCGGTTAGAACGAGATAAGAAACGAATAAGACTGAAAGGATTTAGGCAGCACTCCAACTGAACATGGAAATAATAGAACATGAACTTGAGAGGATGGAATCATAGTTGACGAGAGGAACAACACAATGCCTCCGGAAGAATTGAAAGTCTGAGCTAGTATTGCTGAGCTAGTATTGTTGTGTTTGTTGCTACATTTTTTCACTTTCATCACTGATGAGCTGGTTGTATATATAAAGGATAAGATGAACAATTTGTTTGAAGGTTCCTCCCTTTATCCATTTCACCTTATATGTAGATGCCCCTGAAAAGGCAAAAATTTAAAATACCTGTACAAAGTATGCAAGGGAACCAGCTCAATCAAACGTAAGGTATCTGGGAGAAAACATGAATCATTCACCCTTTTTAGGCGACATGATGAATGGGCAAGCAGGGTTGTCATTACCAATTTACCATGCAAACTAGTACTGGTGCGGGTTTTACCTAGATCATTACTTGACCACAGAAGTGCACATTGGAGATCAACAGCTAGACTTGTAGTGCCAACAGCTAAGCTATCAGAATAAACCACACCTTTTACAAATTGTTTATTAAATCTCCCGACTTGCCACCATGGCTCCATTAATCTATTTTCTAGTTGATGTTATTGAAATTTGGTGTTTCTTGCAATTTCCAATTGTCTCTTGTTGCATGTATGTGCACTTACCTACTTGTTGTTTCCAGTGGGATGGGTCCAGATTTCCGTGTTCTTGTCAGAAAAAGCCGGAAGCAAGCACAACAGTATTATCGGTTGTACAAGGTAAGATGCTATTTTAATAAATTGCCACTTTGTATAATGTACAGGTCACCTGTAGCCATGTTCTGTTAGTTTTCCCTAGCAAATATATGTTTTCTGATTATTATTCATTTCCAAATACAGGAAACCATCCCGGTGACCCAGCTTGTCCGAGAGACTGCTGTTATGCAGGAGTTCACACAATCTGGGTATGCTACTATACTTGCACTTTCTATTTATTATACTACTATGAAGTTATGAAATTGTTTAAATCAGTCACTTGTTATACCTAAATTACTATTAGAACAATATAAGTTGCTTGATAGTTTTACCTAAAGCTTCGCAATGCCATTTGACGTAACTTGTTTTTGTTAACAAGAATTCAAATATGAAATATAACTTCAATGTCTGTTGATTTTGTCACTTAATTGTGAAACACAACAATGTATAGGGCCAGAGTTCACTATGTGCAACTGATTTGTTAGATCTTCACTTAATAGGTGACTCAATAAACTGAGGTTTTAAAATGCTAGTCACGATGCAATTCGACACTCATACATATAATATTAGAGAAGATTTGATTTGTCACATGCGTTTTGATTTGTTTTACATGTGCCAGCCAAATTGCATAAGTCCATTTCAAAACTAAATAGAAATATATGTTGTACTCATAACCTTATTTGTTGCAGTGGTGTAAGACCATTTGGTGTATCACTGTTGATTGTTGGGTATGATGACAATGGTCTGCAGTTGTATCAGGTATGTGCAAAGAGCTACATGATAGAGATCTTGTTATTTCCCTTCCCACTATTTCAGATTCAGTCGCTTGTTAGTTTGCACCAATTTTTTGTTACTTTTGACTGATATTTCACATGTCATAGGATTTGTATTACTTTTGACTGATGTTTCACATGGCATAAACTCATATTGTTAGGGTGTAGTAGTTAATAGTTACAAAAATGTTGGCTTTCTCATTGTTGATTATTTCTATAGGTTGACCCATCAGGATCTTACTTCTCCTGGAAAGCATCAGCGATGGGGAAAAATGTGTCAAATGCAAAGACATTTCTTGAGAAAAGGTACATGAAGGATCTATCTATCCTACCATTACTATTGGTCACTGTTAATGTTTTGGTGTTATTTATCTCAATCTGATAATCATACTAAATTGCATTCTATTGTTGTCCATCCCTTCACTAATACAAGCAGCATGCATGTATGTTGTCAATATTTTTTCCCTTTTTGCAAGGTCATGATTTAACTGACATAGCTTTAACTTCTAGATACACCGAAGATATGGAGCTTGATGATGCCATTCATACTGCAATTTTGACTCTGAAAGAAGGGTAGCTATATCTTTATTGTAGTTGGCTTATGCTGCCAATTCGGTTGCTTATTGAGTACTGACTGTTTCCAGACTTGCAGATATGAAGGTCAAATCTCTGCCAACAACATTGAAATTGGAGTTATCCGGGCTAACCGTGAATTCAAGTATGTATAGAAAGTCAATTATGTTGTTTTTACTGCAACATAGTTATCGATACAATTTTTCCTTTTGCCTCTTTTTTCAACCCTTACTAACTTCTTAACATTGTCACATTAACTTTCATTTGCTCGCTAAAAACTTGTGCTACTCTTAACTAATCTGTTCATTTTTCTCTTGGTCGTCTAGTTGGTATTTGCCTGCAATTTTTAGTATGTGTCCAATATTTGTGCGCTTCTACTCCTATTTTATCGGTTGTAACTGTCATAGGATGTTTGATTAGAGTACAAATTCCTTTATGCATTCTGACTAGTAACACTTCTCGTTCAAAATGCAGGGTTTTAACTCCAGCAGAGATCAAGGATTTCTTGGAAGAGGTGGAGTAAGTTGCCCGTCGACAGTTTACTGTCTCAAACAAGAAAAGTTTCCGGTCCATGAAGCTTGTCTCATGTTTTTAATTGGTCACTTAAACATATTGTAAACTGATTCGCTCCAGTGACACTGGAAGAACTTACATTTGAAGCTTTGTGGATGGCATTGTGGACATGGAAGATAACCTAATGTTAGGTGTATGTTTTGTTTGGCCAATCTCTGGATTTGCTTGGTCATTTGAATCTGGCCCATCATGATTATCAGCTTGGAAACAAAGCACGAAAGAAAGTTGCTGTTGCCAATGGTAAATTTAAAGAAAGGGGGGAAATGAAGGAGATAGGAGGGAGAAAATAAACAGGAAGAAATTTAACCTCACCACCTCAAGAAGACAACAAGAATATGCGTTGGATCGACACCTGGAGGACAAACTCGAAGAAGTGCTGCCATCCGCTCGAGCGCCGCACCTGTTAGGATTAAAAAACTCTAACCTAAAATACTAACCGGAGAAGAGACACTGGGACTTCCGATGGAACGGCAAGCAGAGGGGACGGAAATCAATAGGCTTGCCGGTGAAGCCTGAAGGGAAAATTTTGGGCTAGCTACCTAGGGAACGAGAGGAAATCGTCCAACACTACTTCAGTGGCCCCTGTTGACCTGATCTTCTCCCGGCCAAAAGAAAGTCCGACAATGCTTGTCGATCTTGTTCAAAGAATCGATTGGAAGGATAATAGTGACTATAGCATAATGGCCCGACATCTGATGGAGACCATTTTCCACGCCAACTGTGAGACAACAATTGATTTTGGAAATAAATGAAAAGGAGGATAGTGTTTACGATTTTGTTAAAACACGTCTAGATATGCCCTAAGTATTACACACCTAAGTCCTATGCCATTGATTTTACACAAAGATTTATGTGGGTATTTTCTTGTTGTCTTTTTTTTATGTTTGATTGAGTCACTTAGATATGCAATAAATAGACCACATCTAGATGTGCCCTAGATAGATCAGTGTGTTTATAGCATGATAGGTCGGCCTTTGATGAAGATAAATTTTCCACACCAACCGTGAGACGACAATTGATTTCAGAAATGGTTGGGACGAAAGATGCCAAACAAAACTTAGAGAGATGAGATGAAGCTAACTGAAAAGGTTGCAAGACTCGAGGTCGACGTTGGCCGTAGTAACAACGAATGTCGCTGGTGGAGAGGGGGGATGCGGCTTTGTGCAATGGCTTTCCCCGTTGCACTACATATGTTACAATGTTATCATAATGAATGTTTTTGTTGACCCACATTTTTTGACATATATACATGTCCTGTTAAACATGTCATGTTAAATAGAGACAATGATAATTACTCCTCCGTCCCATAATATAAAACATTTTCGCAAGCAAAAAAACTTGCAAAAGCATCTTATATTGTGAGACCGAGGGAGTATTTGTTCAGTATTCCATCTGTTCAAGTCATATTATGCAAATTTTGATCAAATTTATATTAAAAAATATCAAGATCTACAATACTAAAGTTATATAGTATGAAAATTGATTTCATATTGTGAATGTTATTTTTCCTATAAAATTGTCAAACTTTATAAAGTTTGATTTTAAACAAATTTAATGTGCAGGCTAAAAAGAAATGAAGGGAGTATCATGTTTGCCGATGCCGCAAATATAATTGAAATGTTTGCCGAGAATTGGACAATTTGTTGTTTATAAAACACAAAGAGTTGTAAATGCTCATAACGCACAATTTACACATGGGGGATAATCTCACAATTGCTTCCAAAGAGGCGAGCTATACCAAATATATTCTACTCCATCTCTTCAACCAAACATAGAAACCTAATGATTATATTCTACGGTACCTAATTGGCCCTAAGAGCATCTCCAGCCGCGCCCCCAATAGGCCCCCAGGCCATTTTTTAGCGCCAGCGCCCAAAAAACGGCCAGTCGCGCCCCCAGAAGCTCATTTTTCGCCGGTTTGAGCCGAAACTGGCGCCGGCGGACCCAGACCAAACCCGACGCTGGGGGCGCCGGGAAATCCGACTTTGGCGCGAACAGGAAATGGGCGGCCGAGTTAGCGACACGCCGCTTTGTCGTCCTCATCGCCTCAGTTCCCGCGGGAATCAATGCCAAGGCTGCCGCGCCGGTCAGCCTCCATTGATGCCTCACGGGCGGCGCAGTGAAGGCGTCGTGACGCGCGTCCCGCCCGCGCCCGCCACGAGTCACCCGGCATGCAGGCTCTTGAAGGAAATATGCCCTAGAGGCAATAAAAAAGTTGTTATTTATATTTCCTTATATCATGATAAATGTTTATTATTCATGCTAGAATTGTATTAACCGGAAACTTAGTACATGTGTGAATACATAGACAAACAGAGTGTCCCTAGTATGCCTCTACTAGACTAGCTCGTTAATAAAAAATGGTTAACTTTCCTAACCATAGACATGTGTTGTCATTTGATGAATGGGATCACATCATTAGAGAACGATGTGATGGACAAGACCCATCCGTTAGCTTAGCATAATGATCGTTTAGTTTTATCACTATTGCTTTGTTCATGACTTATACATGTTCCTCTGACTATGAGATTATGCAACTCTCGAATACCGGAGGAACACCTTGTGTGCTATCAAACGTCACAACGTAACTGGGTGATTATAAAGATGCTCTATAGGTGTCTTTGATGGTGTTTGTTGAGTTGGCATAGATCGAGATTAGGATTTGTCACTCCGTGTATCGGAGAGGTATCTCTGGGCCCTCTCTGTAATGCACATCACTATGAGCCTTGCAAGCAATCTGACTAATGAGTTAGTTACGGGATGATGCATTACGGAACGAGTAAAGATACTTGCCGGTGACGAGATTGAACTAGGTATGATGATACCGACGATCGAATCTCGGGCAAGTAACATACCGATGACAAAGGGAACAACATATGTTGTTATGCGGTTTGACCGATAAAGATCTTCGCAGAATATGTAGGAACCAATATGAGCATCCAGGTTCCGCTATTGGTTATTGATCGGAGATGTGTCTCGGTCATGTCTACATAGTTCTCGAACCCGTAGGGTCCGCACGCTTAACGTTCGATGACGATTTGTATTCTGAGTTATGTGATTTGATGACTGAAGTTTGTTCGGAGTCCCGGATGAGATCATGGACATGGCGAGGAGTCTCGAAATGGTCGAGAGGTAAAGATCGATATATTGGAAGGTTATATTCGGACACCGGAATGGTTTCGAAGTGTTTCGCGTATTTTTCGGAGTACTAGGAGGTTACCGGAACCCCCCGGGGAAGTAGTGGGCCTTAATGGGCTTTAGGGGAAAGGAGAGAAGGGCCTCAAGGGGTGGCCGCGCCCCCCCATGGCTGGTCCGAATTGGACTAGGAGGGGGCGGCGCCCCCCTCTTTCCTTCTCCCCTCTTCCTCCTTCCCTCCTTCTCCTTGTTGGAATAGGAAAGGGGAGGGGGACCGAATCCTACTTGGACCGGGAGTCCAAGTATGACTCCCCCCTTGGCGCGCCTCCTTGGGCCAACCTCCTCTTCCCCCCTCCTTTATATACGTGGGAGGAGGGCACCCCAAAGGCACACCAAGTCTTCTCTTAGCCGTGTGCGGTGCCCCCCTCCACAGTTACACACCTCGGTCATATTGTCATAGTGTTTAGGCGAAGCCCTGTGCCGGTAAGTTCATCATCACCATCAACACGCCGTCGTGCTGACGAAACTCTCCTTCGTCCTCAAGCTGGATCAAGAGCTCGAGGGATGTCATCGTGTTGAACGTGTGCTGAACACGGAGGTGCCGTACGTTCGGTGCTAGGATCGGTTGGATCGTGAAGACGTTCGACTACATCAACCGCTTAACTAAACGCTTCCGCTTTCGGTCTACGAGGGTACGTGGACACACTGTCCCCTCTCGTTGCTATGCATCTCCTAGTAGATCTTGCGTGATCATAGGAAAATTTTGAAATACTGTATTCCCCAACAATGGCATTCGAGCCAGGTCTATGCGTAGATGTTATATGCATGAATAGAACACAAAGAGTTGTGGGCGATAATAGTCATACTGCTTACCACCAACGTCTTACTTTGATTCGGCGGTATTGTTGGATGAAGCTGTTGGGGAACGTAGTAATTCCAAAATTTTCCTACGCACACGCAAGATCATGGTGATGCATAGCAACAAGAGGGGAGAGTTTTGTCTACGTACCCTTGTAGACCGTAAGCGGAAGCATTATGAAAACGCGGGTGATGTAGTCGTACGTCTTCACGATCGACCGATCCTAGTACCGAAAGTACGGCACCTCCACGATCTGCACACGTTCGGCTCGGTGACGTCCCACGAACTCACGATCCAGCAGAGTGTCAGGGAAGAGATTCGTCAGCACGACGACATGATGATGGTGATGATGATGGTACCAGAACAGGGCTTCGCCTAAGCACCGCTACGATATGACCGAGGTGGATTATGGTGGAGGGGGGCACCGCACATGGCTGGAAACAATCAACTTGTGTGTTCTAGGGTGCCCCCTGCCCCCGTATATAAAGGAGCAAGGGGGAGGCCAGCCGGCCTAGGGGTGCGCCAAGGAGAGGGAGAGTCCTCCTCCTAGTAGGAGTAGGACTCCCCTTTTCCTAGTCCAACTAGGAAGGGGGAAGGGGAAAGGAAGGAGAGGAGAGAGGGAGGAAAGAGGGGGCACCTCCCCCTCCTTCTCCAATTCGTACTCCCATGGGGGGCGGCCAGACCTAGGCCCCCTCCTCTCTCTCTCACAAGGCCCATGAAGGCCCATTAGTTCCCCCGGGGGTTCCGATAACCCCCCGACACTCTGATAAATATCCGGTGACCCCGAACTCATCCGGTGTCTGAATATAGTCATCCAATATATCAATCTTTATGTCTCGACCATTTCGAGACTCCTCATCATGTTCGTGATCACATCCGGGTCTCTAAACTATCCGCGGTACATCAAAACACATAAACTCATAATACCGATCGTCACCGAACGTTAAGCGTGCGGACCCTACGGGTTCGAGAACTATGTAGACATGACCGAGATACGTCTCCGTCAATAACCAATAGCGGAACCTGAATGTTCATATTGGCTCCCACATATTCTATGAAGATCTTCATCGGTCAAACCGCATAACGATATATGTTGTTCCCTTTATCATCGGTATGTTACTTGCCCGAGATTCGATCGTCGGTATCTCAATACCTAGTTCAATCTCATTACCGGAAAGTCTATTTACTCGTTCCATAATGCATCATCTCATAACTAACTCATTAGTTACATTGCTTGAAAGGCTTATAGTGATGCGCATTATCGACAGGGCCCAGAGATACCTCTCCGACAATAGGAGTGAAAAATCCTAATATCGATCTATGCCAACTCAACAAACACCATCGGAGACACCTGTAGAGCACCTTTATAATCACCCAGTTACGTTGTGATGTTTGGTAGCACACAAAGTGTTCCTCCGGTATTCGGGAGTTGCATGATCTCATAGTCATAGGAACATGTATTAGTTATAGATAAAGCAATAGCAACAAACTAAACGATCATCGTGCTAAGCTAACGGATGGGTCAAGTCAATCACATCATTCTCTAATGATGTGATCCCGTTAATCAAATGACAACTCATGTCTATGGTTAGGAAACATAACCATCATTGATTCAACGAGCTAGTCAAGTAGAGGCAAACTAGTGACACTCTGTTTGTCTATGTATTCACACATGTACTAAGTTTCCGGTTAATACAATTCTAGCATGAATAATAAACATTTATCATGATATAAGGAAATATAAATAATAACTTTATTATTGCCTCTAGGGCATATTTCCTTCAGTCTCCCACTTGCACTAGAGTCAATAATCTAGATTACATTGTAGTGATTCTAACACCCATGGAGTCTTGGTGTTGATCATGTTTTGCTCGTGAGAGAGGCTTAGTCAACGGGTCTGCAACATTCAGATCTGTATGTATCTTGCAAATCTCTATGTCTCCCTCCTTGACTTGATCGCGGATGGAATTGAAGCGTCTCTTGACGTGCTTGGTTCTCTTGTGAAATCTAGATTCCTTTGCCAAGGCAATTGCATCAGTATTGTCACAAAAGATTTTCATTGGACCCGATGTACTAGGTATGACACCTAGATCGGATATGAACTCCTTCATCCAGAATCCTTCATTTGTTGCTTCTGAAGCAGCTATGTATTCCGCTTCACACGTAGATCCCGCCATGATGCTCTGCTTGGAACTGCACCAACTGACAGCTCCACCATCTAATAAAAACATGTATCCGGTTTGTGACTTAGAGTCATCCGGATCAGTGTCAAAGCTTGCATCAACATAACCATTTATGACAAGCTCTTTGTCACCTCCATATACGAGAAACATATCCTTAGTCCTTTTCAGGTATTTCAGGATATTCTTGACCGCTGTCCAGTGATCCACTCCTGGATTACTTTAGTACCTCCCTGCTAAACTGATAGCAAGGCACACATCAGGTCTGGTACACATCATTGCATACATGATAGAGCCTACGGCTGAAGCATAGGGAACACCTTTCATTTTCTCTCTATCTTCTACAGTGGTCGGGCATTGAGTCTGACTCAACTTCACACCTTGTAATACATGCAAGAACCCTTCCTTTGCCTGATCCATTTTGAACTTCTTTAAAACTTTATCAAGGTATGTGCTTTGTGAAAGTCCAATTAAGCGTCTTGATCTATCTCTATAGATCTTGATGCCCAATATATAAGCAGCTTCACCGAGGTCATTCATTGAAAAATTCTTATTAAGTATCCTTTTATGCTATTTAGAAATTCAGTATCATTTCCGGTCAACAATATGTCATCTACATATAATATCAGAAATGCTACGGAGCTCCCACTCACTTTCTTGTAAATGCAGGCTTCTCCAAAAGTCTGTATAAAACCATATGCTTTGATCACACTATCAAAGCATATATTACAACTCCAAGAGGCTTGCACCAGTCCATAAATGGATCGCTGGAGCTTGCACACTTTGTTAGCACCTTTTGGATCGACAAAACCTTCTGATTGCAGCATATACAATTCTTCTTTAAGATATCCATTAAGGAATGCAATTTTGACATCCATTTGCCAAATTTCATAATCATAAAATGCGGCAATTGCTAACATGATTCAGACGGATTTAAGCATCGCTATGGGTGAGAAGGTTTCATCGTAGTCAACTCCTTGAACTTGTTGAAAACCTTTTGCAACAAGTCGAGCTTTGTAGACAGTAATATTACCGTCAGCGTATCAGTCTTCTTCTTGAAGATCCATTTATTCTCTATGGCCTGTTGATCATCGGGAAAGTCAACCAAAGTCCATACTTTGTTCTCATGCATGGATCCCATCTCAGATTTCATGGCCTCAAGCCATTTTGCGGAATCTGGGCTCATCATCGCTTCCTCATAGTTCGTAGGTTCGTCATGGTCAAGTAACATGACTTCCAGAACAGGATTACCGTACCACTCTGTTGCGGATCTTACTCTGGTTGACCTACGAGGTTCGGTAGTAACTTGATCAGAAGTTTCATGATCATATATGGAACTACATTATGGAACGGAGGGAGTAGTTATTACCACTGTATAATTTTTTGGACACCACACAAACGGTGGAGTACATATACAAAGAGAAGAGGCGCACACACGCAGTCGGTCTCTCGTTGTCTCGCACACATGAGAGTTACGTAAAGGCACCGTTAACAAATAAACCCTAAAACCCTAGGTGCACGATCGCTTCATGCGCGGGTACCGGCTACGTGGTGGAGCGCACCTTTGTAGGAATAGTCAGCTCGCGTGATAATTTGATCCGTAGGAGTTGATGGTCGGGGCCACACGTGAATGACCTGGAGGCGGTGGCTCGCCAGTTGCCACAGATCGAGTAGCCACGTTTAAAATATCATTTTTTAGCGGGGTAAGAGTTCGATATTCAATAGCGCGTTATAAGTACCAAGTAGTTTTTAGAACGATTGGTATGGAGCGAAAATGGAATTCACAACTACTACCTCCTTGGCGTATGGTTGTATGGGTTTATGTTGCGAGATGTTGAACCTGGTAGTTCTAGGGCAAATACTATGGTTTAGATGTTGGTTTTCAGTAATGAAAATCAGAAGGGGGAAACCCTTCTTTGATTAAAAAAACTACTACCTCTGTTCCAGTTTACTAGTCCCCATCGTAGTTTGGGTCAAAGTTTGTCCATGAATTTTACTTGTAAAATGTGAATGGAAAACAAAATTTTGTTATACCCAAACAAAAAAGGACTGGAGGGAGTGATTGCTCTGACACGGACACAACCTCTCATAGCGCAGGCATTGAGCCGACGCACCGGCCAAGAGGGCCTCACTCGCTGCAGGCCCGGCTGAACACGCCTCCTCGCCGCATGCACAATGGGGAGTAACTTAGACTAGTAACATCACATTTTAGTAGGCTATGTTACTACCTCCACAGTGGGTAGTAACATATGTGTGGTGTCATGTCAGGTTCATTTATTAGCCTATAGACTCATATTGTCTTGGTATGTGTGATGTTATAGTAACTAGCTAAGTTACCACCATCACTTCTCTCATCATTTAATATGTGCCACATAAGCAAAATTATCTTGAAAAGTGTGATGTTACTAGTGATGTTACTCCCACTATGGACAGCCTCAGACTGCCCCGCCTGCCTCCATTGAACCCGCGCGTGTGCGGGCAACACGTCCTTCCACGAGCCGGCCGGCATTTCAGAACACAAAAAATGACCAAAATATAATTAATTACGCATGGTCTTGACTTGTTGTGCTCGCAGTGGTAGCAGGAACTAGAGGTTTTTCTTTATTTATAACTCTCCTCACATTTTTTTGGCTTTGAAGTGAATCATGGTTGTGGACATTATCTATGAATGTGCAGATATCTGTGAACATGAGTTTGATGTGGAAGTTGAACTTGGAATGTCGGGCTTGCGCGTGAACTATACCATGTCCAATGCTTCATCCGTTATTGTTTGGAAAGTAATTGCTGTTATTACATGACCCGAAAAAAATTATTTTGTGCCACATCAGTAGATGCACGGACATCACAACAGGCATGCTGACTGGATAAACATTTGAACCTAGCTATTATGAAGGAAATTTTGTATTGACAATAGTTTTAGATAGCAGGAGACGCCTAGCCTGCTCTGCCTCTGCTAGCTTATTTCTGGCTTCTCCCATCTCTTCTTTGGCTTGGGTGAAGAGAGCATCTGATTGCTAATTTCGCTTCTTCAGGAACTCAGCTACATTCTCAAGGGCTGCTGCACGCTTTCTTTCAGCCTTTACTAGAGCCACGAGGACACGAACAGCTGACGACTCCACCTGGCTTGTGCGTAATCCAGCATCATCTGGGAATTTGCACCTTGTGTCTAATCCAACATCATTAGGGAACTGGCACCTTGTGTGTAATCCAACCTCATTTTGGAAACATGATCTCGAGGTTGACCATACTTCCCTCCTCGCAGGAACTGCATCCTGACATGAAGTTACTTCTTTTTTAGATCAATACTCAGAGCAACCCAGATCCATTTAGTAGAAGCCAGATAAACAGGACTCGCATAAGTGAATTCAAAAGGAAAAATATAAAAACTGACTACAAGGTGAGAACACCCACTTCCTACATCAAGCTAAAAACGAAAGCATTAGGACGATTAAGACTCTTCTTATTACACATCGAAGAACACGAGGCTAAGAGAAATAGAAACTACAACATACACACATCACAAGAACACGAGGCTAAACGAAAGTAATTGAAAGGGTGTTACTTACCAAAGCTCGTTTTACAGGTTTGATGCAGCTCCTCTTTAACTTGCCATGCTCCTTGAAGATGTCCCCAATATCCCGTGTTTGGTCTTCATTGCTCCTCTGCATGTTCGCACTCGTCGTCTTAAAATCTCAACATGGCAAGAAAAATATACCACTAGTAATACTCACGCATCTTGTGGGCAACATTAAAGCACTCGTCTGCCATGTTAGAGCATCTCCAACAGAAGCGCAACGCGCGGCGCTTTAAAAAGTGTTTACAGTGCTGAGACCGAGAAGTAGAGATAGAGAGTAGAGGATAGTTCTCAGCATAGATATAGCATAGATAGATAAAAATAGATAGTTCAACTACTCCTCGTCGTCCGACGACTCCTCGGTGATGTCCTCCTCTGATGTCTCAATGTAGGCGTGAAGATACCGATCGTCGTCGGATTCCCAGGGCGACGCTGCTCCTAGCCTCATGTTGAATTAAGCGTCCGCTTTTCGCGCACGCTTGTCCTCGCGATAGGCGGCTCACTCCGCCCTCCTTTGCGCGTAGAACTCACGCTCGTTGATGATGTCCTGCGGGAAGCGTTGGCGCCACAGCGCCATGGCTTCCTCGTCTATCTCGACGATGCCGAGATGGTGCTCCCGCCTCCAGTTGTTGCAACGATCCTCGTCGGTGATAAGCTGCGGCAGAGGCGCGAGCTCCTGCGCCCCCTCCTGCATCGGCACGTTGGGGAAGTTCAATGTTCTATGAGGCCACCGGAGGCGCCACGCCGCCGCGTCGTACACGTGGGAGGCCTTGTTGGCGGTGTCGAAATTGCCTAGGCCGAGGCGCATCCCGCGGAACCGGATCTCGGCGGAGAAGCCGCCGGAGGGGCGCGCGCGAACGCCGCGGTATCCCCAAGTTTCCCGGTGATGCGGCGGCATGGTGGCGCGGCGGCGGCGAGGCGAGAAAAAGTGGGGAGAGAGCGGTGGTAAGGCACAGAGCGGGGAGAGAGCGATGGCAAGGCACAGAGCGTTGGGAGGGCGTTGGATTTTATAAAGCGCGCAGGACGCCGCGCGCCAAAACTAGCACGCGCCCGGCCGATTATTCCCGCGCGCGCGCGATCCTTTCCCGACTTCCCTGCTATCTCTACTCTCTTCTCTACCGTTATATTTATTTTATATTTTATATTTATCTCTACTTCTCTACTCTCTACTCTTTTTTTCTCTACTCTTATAAAAACAGAGTTGGTGATGATGGTGTGCCTGCCATCCTGCAATATAGGCCGTCCGATTTTTATCCGACGGATAGGAAGGAAACTATGGCAATTTTGCAGAAAGATACCCACACCCCTCTCAAGATTTGCAAATAAGGCCTTCCCTCGTTCATCCATTTCTCCCACAAGATAAACTACTCATACAAATGCATCTTGATACGTGCAACGCATGGGCATCTTGCTAGTTCTAAAAAACTTCTCATCATTTGCCACACTACTGGTTACAGATGAAGAACCTACCCAAGCACAGCGCGATACAGGAGCGATGCACAATTACAAGCTGATATTCTGTTGGACAATGGAGGCTATAACCAATTGCTTTTACGGGAACAATAGCAACCAGGAAATTTGAAGGGTAGGTGCTGTCAAGCGTGCTTTCGTGGGAGTCATCCACGGAGACCGTGAGGGCGGATCAGCATCCGCGGCGAAACCGTTGTCTACTCGTTGACGAAGTCGTCGACCGGAGAAACCGAGTCTCTGTACCAGCTGCAAGATGGCCAGATCGGGGGCTGTTCCGACGGTGAGAGTATTCCGGACCCCTTTGATCTACCCAACCAGGTTGGAATCTTCATGGCCGGTACACAAGCGACGCTTCACTCTTCGACCGCGGCGCCGATGGTCGCCGGTTCAGCAGCGGTGATGGCAGCCGAGGAAGGAGGCCCTATGCGCCCGCCGGCTCAAGTTTTATCAGAGCTATTCGACGCATTGGTTGTGCTCATGGCAGAGGCTAATCCGGCAGACCAGGACCTGCACAACGCGGAGATTGCAAAGGTGAAGGAACAAATCACTAAGGCTAAAGCGGATCTGGCAGCCGCGGACGTGAGGATGGCAGCGGAACGGGCCGCTTTGGATGCGCAGGCTTGTAGGCTCATCTTTGGATCGTACGCGTCACATGAAGTCATGAAAAGAAAGTCTGATCCCGTTTGCCTTGGTTTTCGAGGAAGAGAGCTCTTCAATACCCGAGGGCAGGGACCAGTAATCCGCCGCCAGTGGTAAACCGGCCGGAAGCACCTGGGACGGGCGCGCCGATTCAGCCCCGTATGATAGATCTGCCTCGCCATCATGCCGGCGCGCCCCAGGCTGTGCAGACACCTCCGGGTCACTACTCCAACCCGATGGATAACCTTGTTGCGGCTGCGGCACGGTTGGAGGCAATTCCAATCGGCGATTCACCGCAGGCGGTAGAAACACGCCGGGCGAAAGAGCTCCTCAGGACGACCCTAGCTCAACAGGAAGCGTATTCATACAGTCGGGATCGGATCCACTCCACCCCCCGCCCAAGCCGGAGTTATAGCCGCGCCGCCACGAACCGGCAGATCAAGCAATGCGCAGCGCGTCCGCCAAGGGTAACAACCCGGCGGTGGCTTCAAGACGCTCAAGTGGTGGTGGACCGGGCCAGGCACGTGGGGAGGCCGAGTTAGCAGCACAACATGAGGATCATCACCGCGCGGTTCGACCGACCATCTTGAACCTGGGGTCACGTCTCGCTCTTTGGGGTGCCTTGCCTCGCCCCCGCTTTATGCAATGTACGCTGCCCAAGGACTTCAAAGGGCCACATAAGGTGCCCAATTATACCGCCGATTTGGCTCGTAAGCGTGGATAGAAAGCTATGAGATGGCCATGGAGATCTTTGGATGTGGACGGAAGCGGCGTGCGCGAAGTATTTCACCATGATGTTAGAAGGTACGGCCCGCACTTGGTTGAAGAACTTGCCGCCTAACTCCATCGGTTCGTGGACCCGATTCGCGGACCCGATTCATTCAAAATTTCAAAGACACTGTAAACAGCCCATGTCTGTGGTGGATTTGGCGGCTTGTGTCGAGGCATAGGGAGAATCCACAACCCATTGGGTGCGCCGCGTTTCGGAAGTTTTACATTCTTCGACCGGATCAACCCTGATTCCGCGATCTTAACCCTAGAAGGCAATTGCCGGTTCAAGCCGTTAAAGTTGAAGCTGGGGTCGCATGAAGCGTTTTGCAATGACATGGGCACTCTCATGGGCGTTTTGGTAAAGTATGCTGATTACGATAGTACCAAGGATCCCGAGTCCGAGGAGGATGACGAAATAGGGAAGGGAAAGCGAACAGCAACTCCAGAGGCCAGCAAAGATCATCGGCGGGTAATGGAGGAAACAAGCGAAGGCAAACGGTAACATGGGTTTCAGAGCCAACACCAATGCACAGGACAAGGGTCAACGGCGCAAGGGTAAGCAATCAAACCGGGCGGTGCGCGAATCACAATCCGGATCGCTTGAATTACCTATTGAATCAACCCTGTCCCAAGCATGGGACGAAGGAGGCGCCGACAAACCACCTCTGGAAGGATTGTTATATTATGCAGGAGTTCAAAAGTTCTAACGCTTTCGGTATGATCAAGGGGCGGCGGCGGTTCAGATCCGCCGGGTTACGGTGGAGGAAATTCGGCCCGTGGTTCGTGGTAATCCGGCGGCGGGACAATCGAGCAATCGTAACAATCAGAACCAAGGGGTTACAATCAACAACAGCAGCGATCGGGTTATCAAAGTAATCCAGCAGGTTGAGCGGTGGACGATACCATGTCTTTACCACCGGTTTGGACAAGCGAGACCGAAAACTTCAGAAGCGGGCAGTCAATGTTGTTGAACCGGCCGCACCGCATTACCTGCGCTGGTCAGAGCAGCCTATTGTATGGAGCAGAGAGGATCATCCTCCCCGGGTTTACAATCCGGGTCAGCTAGCCCTAGTGGTGGCACCTCAGGTGGGAGGATACAAGTTTACTAAGGTGCTTATGGATGGAGGGAGCATCATCAACATCATGTACTACGAGACCTTCCGACGTATGTGGTTAACGGATAAGCATCTCAGGCCGTCCAGCACAGTGTTTCACGGTGTGGTGCCTGGCAAGTCAGCATACCCGGTCGGTAAGATAGCTCTGGAGGTGGCCTTTGGGGATGAACATGACTCCAGATCGGAAACATTGACGTTTGAGGTGGTGAAAATTCAAAGCCCTTACCACGCCCTATTTGGGCGGCCGGCTTATGCTAAGTTTATGGCACGGCCTTGTTATGTTTATTTGTAGCTGAAAATGCCGGGTCACAAAGGGACGATAACGGTTCATGGGAGCCACCGGATCGCTTTGGAGTGCGAGGAAGGTGATGCGGCTTACGCAGAGTCGGTTTGTGCCACTGAAGAGCTAAGGTATTATAAAGACAATGTTGATCCGGCGGATATGACCCCGTTGAAGAAGCCAACTACAGAGCACAATCCGGATTTGAAGTTTAAATCGGCGGCTGAGACTAAACTTGTTGATTTTGTGCCCGGCGATTCATCCAAGCAGTTCACCATCAGTGCTAACTTGGATCCTAAATAGGAAAGCGCGCCATCGAAGTTCATCCGTGAGAATCGGGACATTTTGCATGGAAGCCTTCGACATGCCGGTGTACCGAGGGAACTCGTGAGCACACTCTTAATGTTGATCCCAAGTACAGACCGTAAAGCAGTTTCTTCACGGTTTAACGAGGAAAAGCGCAAGGCCATTGGAGAGGAAGTTGCCGTGCTCTTAGCAGCAGGGTTTATCGTTGAAGTTTTCCATCCGAGTGGCTTGCTAATCCGGTGTTGGTCCTTAAGAAGAATGACACTTGGCGCATGTGTGTGGATTACGAGATCTTAACAAGGCTTGTCCGGCCAGATCCTTCGCCCTCCCCGCATTGATCAGATTATTGATGCTACGGCGGGTTGTGAGCGTTGAGCTTTTGGATGCGATTGGATATCATCGATTAAGATGGCGGTTAAGGACCAGGAGAAGACGGCGTTTATCACTCCTTTCGGAGCCTTCTGCTATGTATCTATGCCTTTTGGGCTCAAAAGCGCCCAAGCAACTTATCAGCGTTGCGTACAGAATTGCTTGCACGAACAGATCGGCCGTAACGTGCATGCTTATGTGGATGATATTGTGGTTAAGTCAAGGAAGAAGGAGACGTTGATTGAGGATCTAAAAGAAACCTTTGACAACTTGCGGGTGTACAGGATGATGCTTAACCCGGCCAAATGTGTCTTCGGTGTTCCGGCAGGCAAGTTATTGGGTTTTCTTGTGTCCAACAGGGGGATTGAAGCTAATCCGGATAAAATTACGGCTATCACCTCCTTGGCTAAGCCAAAGTGCATCAATGATGTCCAGCGCTTGGCGGGTCGGATTGCCGCGCTAAGCCGGTTTATCAGCCGCCTCGGAGAGAAGGCCATTCCTTTGTATCAGATGTTGAAGAAGACGGATCAGTTTGTCTGGAGTGCAGCCGCCGATGAAGCATTGGAGGATTTGAAGCGCCAGTTGGCCAACCCGCCTGTTCTCGCCGCTCCCATTGACAAGGAGCCGCTTCTGCTATATGTTGCTGCTAATGCCAGGGCAGTTAGCGTCGCCATTGTGGTGGAACGGAAGGAGGCAGGGAAGGAATATCCGGTTCAACGGCGGTTTATTACATCAGCGAGGTGCTCATTGAGTCTAAGCGAGATATCCGCATTGGCGAAGCTGGTATATGGAGTTTTATGGCAAGCGGAAGCTGAAGCAATATTTTCAAGGGCATCCTATCACGGTGGTCGATTCAGCTCCCTTGGGTGATATCATACTGAACCGAGAAGCAAGCGGGCGGATTGCTAAGTGGGCCATAGAGCTTGGGCGCACGGTTTCTGATGACGTACCTCGGACGGCAGTAAAATCCGAGCACTTGTGGATTTCATTAATGATTGGACGAAGTTGCAAGCGCTGAAGAAAAGCGGATCATACCTATTGGACCATCCACTTTGACAGGTCCAGCAATTGGAGGGCTCGGGGCTGGAGTTGGGTTGACTTCCCACGAGGTGAAAAGTTTTATTCGTCCTCCGCTTAATGTTCCCTTGTACTAACAATGCAGCTGAGTATGAAGCTTTGCTCCATGGTCTCCGGATGGCTAAGGAGATGAATCTAAGCCGGGTTAAGTGCTTTGGTGACTCAGACTTGGTGGCCCAGCAAGTATCAGGTACTTGGGATTCCAAAGATCCACTCATGGCTGCATATCGTCGGGAGGTGGATGTTGTTGCAGGCCACTTTAAAGGATATCAGGTGGACCATGTGGATCGTCGGAAGAACGAAGCGGCAGATGCATTAAGCCGGCTGGGCTCTCAAGGTAAACCGGTCCCGCCCAATGTCTTCCTTGATGTACTGCACAATCCGTCAGTCAAGCTTCCTGATGAAGTAGATTTGGCTATTCCTGATCCGGAGGCTCAGCTGGTGGCAGCCTTACATGTCATTCCGGATTGGACGCTCCCTTATTTGGCATACATGACCCGGGGCGAGTTACCAGAAGATGAGACGTTGGCCCGACAGGTAGTTCGGCGGTCTAAGTCTATGACCATTGTTAATGGCGAGTTGCATCATTGCAGTGTGTCAGGGGCGTTTCAGCGTTGTGTGTCCCCTGAGGAAGGCTGTGAGATATTGCGTGAGATCCATGAAGGGGACTGTGGTCACCACGCCGGTTCAAAATCCTTGGTTGCCAAAGCGTTTCGCCATGGTTTTTATTGGTTGATTGCCCATGCTGATGCGGAGGATCTGGTCAGCGATGTGATGGTTGCGAAGTTTTCTAGGCGTGCTCACATACGGCCCGGGAATTGAGGATGATTCCAATTACTTGGCCATTTGCAACTTGGGGCTGGACATGGTGGGGCCTTTTAAAGGTCCAGGACAAGAAAACACACTTGCTGGTAGCCGTTGACAAATTTACAAAGTGGGTCAAGGCGAGCACGTTAGCAAGTGTGATGCGCCACGGCGGTTCAGTTCATAAAAGGGTGATCTTCGGTTTGGATTTCCACATAGTATCATCACGGATAATGGCACCAATTTGTCCAAGGGTGCCATGAAGGAGTTTTGTGAGCGTGAGCACATCCGGCAGCGTTTCTTGGTGGCCCACCGCAGTCCAATGGTCAAGCGAGCGAGCTAATCGGGAGATCTTGAGAGGTATCAAACCCGGCTTATGGTCCCTTTACGAGGGCGCCGGGCTGTTGATAGAAGAGCTACCATCGTGATATGGAGTATCAATACTACCCGTACAGATCCTTTGGATACACACCGTTCTTTATGGTCTATGGGCGGAGGCGGTCCTTCCAGCGATATCCGTCATGATTCACCTCGTGTGGTAGCCTATGTTGAGGCGGATAAGCGAGGCTGCACGGCGGGGCGCTTTGGATCGATTGGATGAAGAGCGAGATATGGCGGCTGCTCGTTCGGCGATTTACCAGCAGGATCTTCGTTGGTATCACAGTCGGCGGGTTAGAACCAGAACCTTTCAGGAAGGAGACTTGGTGCTTCGGCTCATTCGAGACCAAACAGATATGCACAAGCTATCCCCACCTTGGGAAGGGCCTTTGTGGTCAGCAAGAATCTGCACAACGGGTCATACTATCGATTGATGTTCAAGAGCGAAAAAGACTCACATACGTCGAAGAGGAGACCAACAGGCCATGGAACATAGCTCATCTTGACCTTATTATACCTGAGCCATCGGCTCTACTTATGTACATATTATGACAATGTATATATTATGAATAAAAGCAATAAACCGGAGCCTCGGCTAAAGCGGGGTATCCGTTCTGTAAAAATCCGGTTTGGGTACATGGAGTTGTTGCCGCAAAGCAGCCTCGGTTTAGCCCTTGATCTTGCTTTTGAAGTTTTTGTCATCTGGGGCTTGGTGGTGTCCGAACCAATGCAACACCTTTTGATGGTAAAGCCACCAGATCACTTGGGGACATGGTCACATCTGAACTAGTCACGCCTCTTGGTCGGCCTAAGGTCATAGAGTCACTTAGGGGCTTGGTCGAACCCGAACCATTGCCATGCCACTTGATCGGCATAATGCCACGGTTTCAGTTGGGGGCTGGCTGACTTGAACCATAGCTACACCTTATGGGGAGCTTGGTCTGTCCGACCATGGTGACACCATCGATCGGCTCAATAAAGCCTCTTCTTGCAAGCGGTTTTATCATTGCCTTTGCTTCCATATTGTTTTCATAAGCTGTTATTTGATTTTTATTGGCCTTTTAAACCGATAACCTTTTAAACCGGTTCAAGCTGTCAATTAACGGAATTCGGTCCATTTTAATCCGGAGATATTTGTTTCGGTTTGACTTTTTCATTAACATCCCATTATGGAGTAACAGGGGCTTGTCATGACCCGACCACGGTTTACGGTAAACCGGCATTATAAACACAGGAGTTGTTTTCTCCTTTGACGGTAATGGTTTATACAACCTCCGCCGCAAGATTGGCTAAGCCAACTGCATGCCCGACGCTGGCAGGTATTTTTGTATCACAAAGTTTTGATCATATACATCAATATTTTCTTATATAAATATATAGGCGTCACAAGCCGCCGTGGCGGTTTAAAGAATTTGTGATCGCAGGCAAAATGCATTGAAGGTTTTCCATTCTTCAAACCAAAGTATCAGCACCTCCGCGCGAAGGTTACAGACTGAGGGCATAAAGGCATGTTCAAAAACAAAGTGCTGGCTATTCTATTACAAAGCCTTCCAAGGCCGGTGTTTCGCATGGCGTTATGACTAGCAACTTCGATGCATCACCGGCTTGACAGATTAAGCTTCCTCGCCGGGTTGGCGTGAGGAAGAGGCGTCTGGCGTCGGTTCAACTTCTTCCTCTTCATCACCCAAAGGCGGAAGTCATTGGTAGACGGTCAATCCGGGTTAAGGCACGAAGACAGCCTCTTCACTTATAAGCTCAGCGGATCAACGTCGGGGCATAAGTGTGCTTACGGATTGGAGGAACAAGGCTCGCACTTCGGAATGACAAACTCCACCCGCTTGTTGTTCGCATCGTAGAAAGAGCGGTGAACCGCCAGGTTGGCTTCTGCTGCCAGTTGGCTCGCCAGAGGACGCATCTCCTTTGTTATTCGTTTTAGGGCGTCATTATCAAAGGCTTCAACGTTCTCTTGAGCGCTGGGGAAACCCTTGGCTATGTCAGCCGGATCAAGGTCCGGTATCCACGCCTTAGCGCGGGTTAGAGCCAGTAAAGTGCCAGCCCGGGCCGCGGATCGTTTCAACTCTTCAAGCTGTGCGGAATCATGGATAGCCGGTCCAGCGTATCTTTGATCAGGGCGGAGCTGTGTTGTCGTGCGATGTGGCACATATGACTCGCTGGGCGCGGTATCAGCTGCTCAATCAGCGTGTAAGCGGCCTTGAGCTTCTTCCGCACATCGAGCCCGGATGAGCAATACGCTTCCCTGTACGGGTTTCAGACAGTTCAGGTTAAACCGGAGGAAATATTGAAACAGGGGTAATCAGTGCAAATTTTCTTACCAAAGATGGCAGAGGTCATGGCGTGAATCTGGCGCTTTAGTCCAGTAAGCTCTTACGTCACCGGTTTAAGAGCCGTTTCAAACATCTTCCGCCCGTTTTTCAAACCGGCCTTCTCGATGTCCCAGTTGGCCTGCTCGGATTTGTACCACTCCTTCAGCTGTTCCATAGTGGCCAAGGCGGTTTTCAATTCATCCTTGGCCTTGGTGGTCTCTGCTTGTTGAGTTTCCAGATTGGCATGAAGGTCCTTGAGTTGTACGGTTTGCTGGTATATCTCACTCTGATAAAAAGGGGAGCACGTTAGTTGTTTCATTATAAAGTCCCAAGCTCAATACAAATATTCAACTTGGCACTTGGGGGCTAATGGCTAGTTGATCTCAGTTTGCTATGGAGTTACAAAAATTAAGTCCCGGTTTAACTATGCTAAGTTGAACCGACCCTTGGGGGCTACTACACAGCAAAAGTACAAGAGAGGCATAACTCCTTACCTCATAGCGGTCCTTCATGCGATTTACGGACCGGCTTGAAGTCACGACTTGTGTAGAGTCGGTTGAAAGCCGGAGTGAAGTTCTTGGGTAGAGAGGTTGTCATAAGGTGATGATCGGTTTTCCCTTCTCTTTACTCATGGTGGTAGACTCTTCCTTGGTGCTGTGTTTTGCTAAGCGACCGGTTGGCTAGGGGTGGTGTAGCCGTGCCCGTCACTATAACGTCATCATTTTTGGTCGGGCTGGCCAGATTGGCGGTCTTCTTTGGGCTCGGCGGTTCAACAATTCGACCCGCTCTGTGGCCGGACTCGATGGAGCAGGATGTGAGGTTTCCACTTGGGCGTCCGGCTCAAGTTACGGCGGATCAGCGTTGTCAACTTGGCTCAACCCGGTAGAGCTATTTTTAACGACTTCAGGATTTTCGCCATGCTGCTCGGGGTCTTTTCGGATCAACATCCTTGAGAGGATCAAGGGTTTTCGCTTTTTACTCAAGCGAGCCTTGGTGCTGCAATGTTGAATTAGAGTAAGATAAACCGACCAACGCAAATATAAACCGAATTGGCGGGATGAAGTATGGTGCTTACCTGCAGCAACTTTAAGCGGAGGCGATTGCGTGGTTGATGAACCGCGGAGGAGTTGGAAGAGGCACGATAATTGGTCGAGACGGATTGAGAGGACATCGGAAGAAACCTTTCAAAGGATAACGCCAGAGAACAAATCACCTCGGACGGCTTCCGGGTTGGTGTATCCGTAAACCGGACGAGGTAATCTGTTGACCTTGTCTTGCGGGTCGTCTGGCGCTCTTCACCTCTTGTGTCTTCAAGGAAAGGTTTGGATTCAAATGAGCATAGGAATGGGATTTTTTCACTTTCCGGATCTGGCGGCGAATTCTTTTAACCGCACGAGGTCGGATTCGGAAGAAAGAAAGATTACCTCAACAGGTCGGCATGGTGGCTTGACATCATCACAGGAGTTAAAATTGTCGATAAAAGGAAGAATAAAGAGGGACAAGCTACAAGCAAGACGAAACACAAAGAGGAGAGCCGGTTTACGGCGACTCCCTCGTGAGGATATCAAGCTTTACCTCAGCTTCTGAATCTTCGTCTTCCGGCGGATCAGAAGACTCGGCGGTTTTCCTCTTGCCAGCCTTCTTGGTGGTCTTGGACTTTACACGCGGAGCCCGGGCCGTTTTGGTCCGCTTCCAGAAGGAGCTGTTAGCCTGAGAGGTAACAAGGATTAATATATATCAACAAAGCATTAATGTCAGAAAGGCGGTGAGTAGAGCCTTACCGCAGGCGGTTTGTTGGCAACACAGAATGGAGCCAACCCGGTTTGGCTGCAGACAGAGATCGGTTCATCAAGCAGCCTCTTCACTGTCTCTGTGACTTCAAACTCAGTTATTGGTAGCTCGTGACGTCTTTGAGGATCTTGGAGGCTGCCAGTGTATTCGTGCATCAATCCGGGACGGCGGCTTAATGGCAAAATGCCCCAAGAAACCCAGCATCGCACAAGGTCCACACCAGTTAATCCATTGGCCATTAGAGCCCGGAGTTTGATAATTTGAGGCGCAAAATTCTTTCGTTCTGCGGCGGTCAAGCGTAAAGGCAACGGGTGATGGTTGCTAAGCCGGTGAGGGCGGTAACCCGGCAAAGGATTCTCGTTGTTAGGAGCAGTATTCGGCAGTAGAACCAGGTTTGGTTCCAATCTTTCGGATGGCTATGGTGTTTGGCGTGAGGAAAATCTACTTCCTTCCTTTTCGGATTGAAGCGCCGTCCAGCTCCGTGTTAGGACCATCCGAAAATTCTGCACGGCGGTTCAAGTGAAAGAAATCCGGAACAGCTCCACAGATGGTTCTTCTTGAAGATAGACTTCACGAGAAAACTTGGAAATTGCATATATTTGACACGAGTTCGGGCCAATATCCTGTGGATGGAGTTGAAAACTTGCAAGGACATCCCGGAAGAATTTTGATCCGGGCGGGCAGAATCCCCGGTCTAAGTGCTGCACAAACACAATTACTTCTCCTTCTTGCGGATCGGGAGGGCATTCGGCATCCGGAACCCGCCAGTGGAGGACATTTTTAGAAGCTAAAGCGCCAGTGGTGACGCATCCATTGAGTTGCGTCTCAGTGACCTTAGACCGGACCCAATTGCAAGCTGAGAATTGTTTGGCCATTCCGGAAGACTAAACTGCGAAAGGAAAGGAGAAACGATTTACCGTTAACGGTTCGTACACGATATACAATGTTAAACGGCAATTCAGCAGCCGGTTTCAATTCGGTTTAGCGAGGACTAATGGAGTGACGGATTACGCTATCAAGAGTTAAACCGCCCAAAGAGACAGAACTGGAAAATCTACTAAGTGTGGACAGAAACAGGTTTCACATGCGAATGGATGTAATTTGGATCTACCGAAGATTCAGTAAAAAAAAATCTGCGGCCTATGCAAGCCTTATAAAGGGCAGGAAGGTTCGTACGTTCTAAACAAGAGGATCTGAACAAAAAGGAAGATGCACAAAGAGTTAAACTGACGGCGGAGCAGTCGCTGCACAAGATGTATACTACGGTTGAATCATACGGCCATGGCAGAGCAGGTATGAGGAAACTAAGACGAACTACAAGATGAACAGGGACCTTCAGATGTGGATCTAGGGCTGGAAGAGGGGCCTTACCCGATGCGCAGAACAGCGGAGGAGCGCCAAGAGCTTCTGGTCCAATCAGGTTGATGCAGCAGCCTGGCGCTGACGCGGCGTTCGAAGGTCGGAGGCGACGGCGGAGCTTCGGAGCTGGAGCGTCGCGAGGAAGAAGAAGCGCGGAAGAAGAAGAGAAAGGGCCCACGGTCTATTTATAAGAAGCGGGTAATTGACAAGCGAGAATCGAGGAGTCAAAGCGGCGGACGGCGCAGTGATCGCCTCGATTTCGGGATAGTATTAAATGAAGGGAATCTTCTTGTTTGGATTTCTTTATTAAGGATGGCGTCGTAGCGCCTATTCTTTGTGGTCGGAAGATAGCGTCATGGCGGTTCAAGCAGATGGCGGTTTACTGAAATATGAAGGAGATTGAGTTTTCCTAAGATATTGAAGATTAACATGAACGGTTCAAGTCAATCTGGGCCTAATGTTGGGAAGATAACTCTGAATGTAAACCGCCTACGAAAGGCCAGGTTACCTCGTCCGTAATTAGGGCCCACGAAGGGTAGGTATGAACAAAATTGCGAACATGCACATGTCTTTGTGTCCGCTTTGCCAAGTGATTCAATACACACATTACCAATTCCGAGGAGGAGAACTGCGATGGTCACGAGGAGGAGAACGATGGTCACGGCGGCCTCTGTGCATCATGGTCGGCAATGGGAGTCGGTTCATTTTCCACGATGGTGATGCTTCTGCGCTTGGCGTCGGCTTCCGGGAAGCAGATCCGAGACCGTGGAAGACGGTGCCGGGGAAGAGGCTCCATGTACGACGACGACGATGGACCGGCTCCAGTGCGGCGTACGAGGTCATCAATGAGGCAGATGCGCTGCGGTGGACGAGTGCGCCGATGTAGAAGGGGAGGAGCACGAAGGCTGCGGTGTCGTGGAGAAGTCTATTTTGCGGTGGGTATAGAACATGGGGAGTATTCAGGTGTACTACTCTGGGTGCCGGGGTGGGGTTGGCTGGGTAGGGTGAACCTGAAGTTACGGAAACAACCCCCTACCAAGCCTCATCCGTAGGCCTGTTCCGAAGGCTATGATGGTAACTTCGTACTGCTCGAATCAGGGTTGCGGGAGATTTTTCCCGCCGACCTCAAAATTTTGTCACAGTGAACTCCCCATGTGGTGTGCTGGGTGATTGGGCGAAGCAACTAGTGGGTAGTACTAGTAACTACTAGTACTCCCTCCGTTTTTATTAACTTTGCATATTAGGTTTGACTGAAGTCAAACTTCCTAAAGTTTGACCAAGTTTATAGAAAAATATAAACATTTACCACCGAAGTCAAACTTCCTAAAGTTTGACCAAGTTCATAGAAAAATATATACATTTACCATAACAAATATGTATGATGTGAAAGTACATTCAATAATGAATCTAATGGTATTTATTTGTTACTGTATTGTATATGTTAATATTTTTTGTTATAAACTTTCTGACAGTTTACAAAACTTGACTTTGACCAATGCTAATACGCGGACTTAAATAAAAATGGAGGGAGTACATATTTGTTTTCTTAGTTTGTACTGAATTAATCATTTGTTGTAATTGTGAAATAAATATATTAGGCTACTGACTTCGAATGTACTGGTCTATACAATTCAATAGTTGCAATCATTGTTGAATTCCAAGATGTATACGGGGTCTATAGTACTTCACAATATGCTCAAACTCACATAATCCCAGTCAAATGAGAATCTAAATGCATTTCATAGTTATTACTTTGTAGGATGCAACAAACCAACCATAACTCTACATCATCCATTATAAAAGCAACATTTTGAACACATCCCAATGTGGGAATGAAACGTGTAGAGAGACCTTGCGAAGATGGAGCAAATAGGGCGGGAAAGATTGTATGTATATGGACGAGAGAGTAGGAGACAAACCTAACGAGACAGAGAGAGAGATAGAGAGAGAAAGAGAGAGGAAGAAGTTAGGTCTGTGAGAAAGATGGAGACATGTAATATACGTGAGATGCGTGTGCATCGGGATTTTGTACGCGTGGAAGGAGAAGAGACAACATGTTTGATGAGAGAGCTGGAAAAACATGGACGAGAGGGGAAGGATCTCGTGGGTTGAGGGATTGATCATTTTGTGCGGGGGAGAGAGGGATTGGTAATTTTGTGCGGGAGAGAGAGGGATTGGTAATTTTGTGCGGGAGAGAGAGGGGGGAGGAGTCAGTCAGCCGTCGTCACATCATCCTGCTTCCAAATGGCCCCGCATTCTCTAGTGCAGTGTGGTCGCCGTCTTCGATCTCCTCGATGCCCTCTTTGAAGATTGAGGTGTTGTGCATGGTGGGGTGAAGAGAAGCACAAGCGAGAGTGGTCGCCATATAACCTTGGATGGGGATGAATTGTGTGCTCGGGGGAGGGGGGGTGTGTGTGTGTGTGTGTGTGTGTGTGTGTGTGTGTGTGTGTGTGTGTGTCAGATATTGAGAGAAATCAAACCTATGGAGAGAAATGTGTGTGTATGTGATGGAAAGCTACATGCTAAATAGGGTTTTCACGAAGAGATTGTGCGTACGAGATAGAGAGCGATGTGCGGGCCTTGAGGTGGGCAGGGGCCGGGAGAGGGTGTCAAAATGTGTGCGTTGATGCATGTGTTACATGCGATCGTGCGAGGGACGGAAGAATCGAGAGAGATGGTTGTTGTGTTACGGATGCTCCCCCCGTCTCTCTCTCACACACACACACACACAAGTAAAATAGAAGACCGTTCTCTCATGTATACACAACGTATCGGCATCTGTCTATGTCTCACTCATGCATGATCATTTGCACATTCACACCTCTCTATGTATCTATCACACACACACCGTCTCCACATTGCCCTTCCGCCACAACACACATATGGACACATACACACGTTCTCTCTCAGCCACACACACAAAATCAGCATTAAAAAAACTAGGGCGCACCTAAAACGTCCAAATCCAAATAAACATGAACTGGAGCTAAATTCAAATATATGGAAATATTGTAGCGTAAAGAACTTTTCCACAAAAAAAAGTTGAGTAATATTCGGGAATTGTTTTCACACACACAAAAAGGTTCGGTGGATGTCCATTGAGCGCGACACGGTGACGCACCGTTCGATCAACCGCGCGTCCGCGGTTCACGCGCTTGCACAGGATTCCGTATCGTGGTTGTGGTAACTAATATAAGCGCTGCCTCAGTCTAATGTTTACGTGTACTAGTACGGTTTTCTTTTAAGTATGACCAACCCTATATAAAACTAAACTAAGCTCCCATACGCGCACTCATCAATACGCCGCCGTTGCTGTTGCGCATGCCGGCGCCCGCCTGCTCCGGCCAACAATTTCTCGGCCAACACCGCCGTGTCACCGCCATCCCTGTGCGATGAAGCCGAAGGCTCGCCTACTCACGTCATCTGCGGTCCCTCCTTGCGATGCCACCGCGCTGCCAAGCACACGAGCAGCTGGTGGAACCGCGTCTATGCACGTAGTGTACGAGGAGGAGGACGAGCGCGTGCTCCAGCACGGCGGCGAGGAGGAACTAGCATGTCATTGTCGTCTCCGCCCGCGCGGAGGAGGAGCGCATGGTGGCTGTCGCAGCGGAAGCCGGTCGCGCCCGCGCCGAGCCCGCAAACCAGGTGCGGACGTGGAATCTACCTTCGAGACCTTGAATGTCACGTGGATCCTGCAATCTGAAGGAGCAATTTGGGGCAGTCGACTCTTGTGAGCCGTTGGATGCAGCATGGATGGCTAGAAGGGCTTCTTCAACCTCTGCATTGATGCATTGTTCATCTTCTCAGCCCGCCACACGCCGAACCGCCTGCCGCCGCCTCGCCCTCCCCTGAACCGCCTGCCACCTCCATGCTCCCCGGCGCCATCCGTTTAACCCCGGGCACGATCCATTTTTTCCGGTGAACTGCATTCCACACCCAACACTCATAAGATAGATCATGGGCACCCTGCCACCCTAATATAGATACTGGGGTAGTTTCTCTGCCGTCTTCTTGCTTCGCTCCGTCGAACTTCTTTCACAAATCGACTGACCCAAATTATACTACTAGTACGAACGTATTAAGTATAGTAGGAACACGAAGATATGAGCAGTAGTACCCACTGCAAGAGGAATAGTAGTAAGACATAGTACTAGTACTACTGTACGTACTAAAGAGTTCAAATAATGAGAAAGAACATAAAGTTCAAATAACGAGAAAGAACATAAACATAGTTCTGCTGGGGGCTCAGCACAACACACCCCTGAAATAAAACTAAGAAACTAGTCCGCTTGACACTGCAGTAGAACCAGCATGAGCGACAAAGATCGCCACCTTACTCGAGTCCGAGTCGAGTCCACGTCCTCGACTTCGTCCTCGTCCCTCTTCCTCTTCCTCTTCTTTGGCGCTTCTTTGCTTGAACCGTACCTTTGGGCTCGCTTCTTCATCCAACCCTTGTAGATATTTAAACAAAGGTAGGCATCCATTGCTGCGTACAGGATGTGTTCTTCATCTAATGTCTTTGACTCCCATGCATGATGAAACTCGTGGTGAGGTTTCTTCAGTTTAGCGTACGAAGGATCAATCATGGCTGCTGCCAGGGTCAGCATTGAAGGCTGAGAGGAGGACACCAGGCTTGCCTTCTGGAGATCGAAGGGCTGGCCTACAACGAGGCCTATCCGACCCAGGACATCCCTGTCAGTTCCTAAAGTCTACAGTAAAGAATTTCACTCTTTCGTCCTTGAGGAAGTTCTTAAAATCCTGGCACTCAACGTCGGCATGGCATATGTGGTAGACCAAGCACACGTTATGTACGCAAACCTGGATCACGGCGAGCTTCTTCTTCTCTGCCTCCTTTAGAATCTTCTCTCTTTCCAGGAATGTGGTGTACTCAACATCTAGCCCAGCGACCCACTCATCCTTTGAACTGTTGAACATGCGTAGGAAGCAAGCAAGGCATGCTTTCACCGTCGCGAATCCACGTGTGTAGATGACGATGCACTCATCGCCGGTGATGGCTCTAACCTGGTACTCAGTGGCGACCATGGAGATTTGGGAAGCCATGGATTTTGGAGGAGGGTTAATTAGGAGAAGTTGAACTGGTGTAATGTGAAAGGACGAGACGACCATGAGCGAACTGTTGTAAGGTAGTAGTAGAAGACGGGGATGAGTAGGGCGTGCGAACGGCGTGGGTTTGTTTGCTTGCCCGGTGGATAAACGACTGCAAGCCCCTGAAGAGTTCTTGAGTACTATGCGGGACCCACTAGATGTCATGTCTACTAGACCCATATCGTAGGCCTGATACGTCTCCAACGTATCTATAATTTCTTATTGTTCCATGCTATTATATTATCTGTTTTGGATGTTTATGGGCTTTATTATACACTTTTATATTATTTTTGGGACTAACCTATTAACCGGAGGCCCAGCCCAAATTCCTGTTTTCTTGCCTATTTCAGTGTTTCGAAGAAAAGGAATATCAAACGGAGTCCAAACGGATGAAACCTTCGGGAGAGTTATTTTTGGAATGGAAGCAATCCAGGAGACTTGGAGTAGACGTCAGGGAAGCTTCGAGGAAGCCACGGGGTAGGGAGGCGCGCCCCCACCCTCGTGGGCCCCTCGTGGCTCCCCTAACCGACTTCTTTCGCCTATATATATCAATATACCCTAAAAACATCGAGGAACAGAATAGATCGGGAGTTACGCCGCCAGAAGCCTCCGTAGCCACCGAAAACCAATCTAGACCCGTTCTGGCACCCTGCCAGAGGGGGGAATCCCTCTCCGGTGGCCATCTTCATCATCCCGGCGCTCTCCATGACAAGGAGGGAGTAGTTCTCCCTCGGGGCTGAGGGTATGTACCAATAGCTATGTGTTTGATCTCTCTCTCTCTCTCTCTCTCTCTCTCTCTCTCGTGTTCTTGAGTCGGCACGATCTTGATGTATCGCGAGCTTTGCTATTATATTTGGATCTTATGATGTTTCTCCCCCTCTACTCTCTTGTGATGAATTGAGTTTTCCCTTTGAAGTTATCTTATCGGATTGAGTCTGATTTGAGAACACTTGATGTATGTCTTGCATGTGCTTATCTGTGGTGACAATGGGATAACACGTGATCCACTTGATGTATGTTTTGGTGATCAACTTGCGAGTTCCGTGAACTTATGCATAGGGGTTGGCACACGTTTTCTTCTTGACTCTCCGGTAGAAACTTTGGGGCACTCTTTGAAGTACTTTGTGTTGGTTGAATAGATGAATCTGAGATTGTGTGATGCATATCATATAATCATACCCACAGATACTTGAGGTGACATTGGTGTATCTAGGTGACATTAGGGTTTTGGTTGATTTGTGTCATAAGGTGTTATTCTAGTACGAACTCTATGATAGATTGAACGGAAAGAATAGCTTCATGTTATTTTACTACGGAATCTTGAATGGATCGATCAGAAAGGATAACTTTGAGGTGGTTTCGTACCCTACCTCAATCTCTTCGTTTGTTCTCTGCTATTAGTGACTTTGGAGTGACTCTTTGTTGCATGTTGAGGGATAGTTATATGATCCAATTATGTTATTATTGTTGAGAGGACTTGCACTAGTGAAAGTATGAACCCTAGGCCTTGTTTCAACACATTGCAATACCGTTTGTGTTCACCTTTATCATTAGTTACCTTGCTGTTTTTATATTTTCAGATTACAAAAACCTTTATCTACCATCCATATTGCACTTGTATCACCATCTCTTCGCCGAACTAGTGCACCTATACAATTTACCATTGTATTGGGTGTGTTGGGGACACAAGAGACTCTTTGTTATTTGGTTGCAGGGTTGTTTGAGAGAGACCATCTTCATCCTACGCCTCCCACGGATTGATAAACCTTAGGTCATCCACTTGAGGGAAATTTGCTACTGTCCTACAAACCTCTGCACTTGGAGGCCCAACAACGTCTACAAGAAGAAGGTTGTGTAGTAGACATCAAGCTCTTTTCTAGCGCCGTTGCCGGGGAGGTTAGCGCTTGAAGGTATATCTTTAGATCTTGCAATCGAATCTTTTTGTTTCTTGTTTTATCACTAGTTTAGTTTATAAAAGAAAATTACAAAAAAATGGAATTGAGTTTGCCTCATATGCTTCATCTTTTTAATATTTTTCGTGAGAATGATGGAAAGGAAAATTGTGCTCAAGTGCTAGAACAAGAAGTCTATAAAATGTTTGGCACTAAATCTTTGAATGATGAGCATGATTGCAATGTTGTTAGTATGAACTCCTTGAATATCCATAGTACTAATGATGATTGCACTAGTCATGATGAAAATGTCTCTTATAAGCATGTCAATTTTTGTGGAGTGTATAGAGCTTGCAAGTACACACAAATTAGGGAAAATAGATTTTGCAAGAGGCATAAGTATTTGGAAACTAAATGGTTGCAAGAGAGGCTAGATGTTTGTGCTGAAAATTTAAAATTTCTTCACCATACTTGTGAACTTTGCAATGAACATGGTCATTTAAATCCCAAATGCAAATTGTTTCATGATCGTATCGTGTCCAAAAATTGTGATGATTTGTTTTCCCTTGCACATCATAATGAACTTAGTTTGCTTTTGGGTTATGAAGAAATGAAACATATAAGAATATAACCTTGAGAAACTCCTCGATATTGATCTAGAAGAAATTTTTATGTATTGTGCGGTTAATTGCATTGAAAATCTTATATTGCCAATTACATAAAGAAAAGAAAAAAATAGAGGATGAAGAGAATACTAATGAAAGGGAAGAGGCTTCCCAATATCCTCCTATTATTTCTGATGATGAACCAGGTAACGAGGAGGAGCCTTCTATTCAACCAATCTCATCAATAAGGAGCTCCAAAAAGAGGATTGAACCCACACATGATGTGAAGAAGAAAAAGAAAATATGGAGAAGCAAAGGTAAAAATATATCCCTCCCAAATGATGTTGCTCCTATTACTCATTGTGATGATGATAATTGTTATACTATTGGTGCTATCCAAACTATTAATGATGAGATTGATTATGCTTATGATATGAAAAGGCCCAAGCTTGGAGATGCTATGTTTGATGAGAATGACATGTTTGAGAATATATTTGTTACTATTAATGTTTGTTCCAAGCTTGGGGATGCTATGTTTAATGAAGATGATATTTCTAGCCTCCCAAGTTTTGATATGCAAATTTGTTATGATGATAGCATGCCTCCTACTTATGATGATTATATTGATGAAAGTGGGTTTGGAAGAGTGTCAACTTTAGGAAGTGGTCATACCACTATTTTGGAGGATGTTGAATCTTATTGTGATAATTATGAAAGTGGATTTGTAGAGGTCATGACTTTATTTAGTAATGATTCCACTATATTGGAAGAGGTTTCAATTGATTATGATAAGAACAAAGTTGCTACCTATGATGATTATTGTGATGACACTTATGCTATAAAAAGTAGTGATGATTATATTTATAAAACTTGTCATGATTATGATTACCATTTTTCTGAACATTACTCTTTTAATGTGGAAACAATTTATAGTATTCGAGTTTCTTATGATACTCCCACTATTCCGAATGAGAAGAATTTTGCTTATGTGGAGAGTAGTAAATTTTATATGCTTGTAGATCATGAAAGCAATGCTTTATGTGATGGCTATATTGTTGAATTCATTCATGATGCTACTGAAAATTATTATGAGGGAGGAATATATGCTTGTAGGAATTGCAATAATATCAAGTTTCCTCTCTATGTGCTTAAAGTTTTGAAGCTATGCTTGTTTTGCCTTCCTATGCTAGTTGATTATTGTTCCCATAAATTGTTTGATCACAAAATACCTATGCATAGGAAGTAGGTTAGAATTAAAGGTGCTAGTCATATTCTTCATGATGCTCTCTTTATGTTACAATTCTTATCTTTTATGTGAGCATCATTGAAATCATCATGCCTAGCTAGGGGCGTTAAACGATAGCGCTTGTTGGAAGGCAGCCCAATTTTATTTTTGTTCCTTGCTTTTTGCTCCTGTTTAGTAATAAATAATTCATCTAGCCTCTGTTCAGATGTAGTTTTATGTTTTAATTAGTGTTTGTTCCAAGTAGAACCTTTGGGAAGACTTGGGGAAAGTCTTTGCGATCATGCTGTAAAAAACAGAAACTTTAGCGCTCACGAGATTTGCTGCCATTTTTTATTGGAGAGTGCTATTTAGTTAATTCTTTCTGCAGATGATTAATAGATAAATTCCTCACGTCCAGCAATTTATTTTAGAATTTTGGGGGTTCCAGAAGTATAAGTTTGATCCATATTACTACAGACTGTTCTGTTTTTGACAGATTCTGTTTTCTATGTGTTGTTTGCTTATTTTGATGAATCTATGAGTAGTATCGGAGGGTATGAACCATAGATGAGTTGGAATACAGTATATATTACACCAATATGAATTTAGAATGAGTTCACAACAGTACCTAAGTGGTGATTTATTTTCTTATACTAACGGAGCTTACGAGTTTTTTGTTAAGTTTTCTGTTGCGAAGTTTTCAAGTCTTGGGTAAAGATTCGATGGACTACGGAATAAGGAGTGGCAAGAGCCTAAGTTTAGGGATTCCCAAGGCACCCCAAGGTAATATTAAAGGACAACCAAGAGCCTAAGTTTGGGGATGCCCCGGAAGGCATCCCCTCTTTCGTCTTCGTTCATCGGTAACTTTACCTGGAGCTATATTTTTATTCGCCACATGATATGTGTTTTGTTTGGAGCGTCATTTTATTTTATTTTGTTTTGATTGATGTTTGAATAAAATACCAAGATATGAAATTCTTAAATGTTAGAGAGTCTTCACATAGTTGCATTATTATTCGACTACTCATTGATCTTCACTTATATCTTTTGGAGTAGTTTGTCATTTGCTCTAATGCTTCACTTATATCTTTTTAGAGCACGGCGGCGGTTTTATTTTGAAGAAATTGTTGAACTATCATGCTTCACTTATATTATTTTGAGAGTCTTTTAGAACAGCATGGTAGTTTTCTTTGGTTATGAATTTAGTCCTAATATGATAGGCATCCAAGAGGGATATAATAAAAACTTTCATATAAGGTGCATTGAATACTATGAGAAGTTTGACACTTGATGATTGTTTTGAGATATGAAGATGGTGATATTAGAGTCATGCTAGTTGAGTAGTTGTGAATTTGAGAGATACTTGTGTTAAAGTTTGTGATTCCCGTAGCATGCACGTATGGTGAACCGTTATGTGATGAAGTCGGAGAATGATTTATTTATTGATTGTCTTCCTTATGAGTGGCGGTCGGGGACGAGCGATGGTCTTTTCCTACCAATCTATCCCCCTAGGAGCATGCGCGTAGTACTTTGTTTTGATAACTAATAGATTTTTGCAATAAGTATGTGAGTTCTTTATGACTAATGTTGAGTCCATGGATTATACGCACTCTCAACCTTCCACCATTGCTAGCCTCTCTAGTACCGCGCAACTTTCGCCGGTACCATAAAACCCACCATTTATCTTCTTCAAAACAGCCACCATACCTACCTATTATGGCATTTCCATAGCCATTCCGAGTTATATTTCCATGCAACTTTCCACCATTCCGTTTATTATGACACGCTCCATCATTGTCATACTGCTTTGCATGATCATGTAGTTGACATTGTATTTGTGGCAAAGTCACCGTTCATAATTCTTTCATACATGTCACTCATGAGTCATTGCACATCCCGGTACACCGTCGGAGGCATTCATATAGAGTCATGTTTTGTTCTAAGTATCGAGTTGTAAGAAAATAAAAGTGTGATGGTCATCATTATTAGAGCATTGTCCCATGTGAGGAAAGGATGATGGAGACTATGATTCCCCCATATGTCGGGATGAGACTCCGGACAAAAAAAAGAGAAAAAAGAGGCCATAAAAAAAGGGAGAAAGCCCAAAACAAAAAACAAACAAAAAAATGAGAGAAAAAGAGAGAAGGGCAATGCTACTATCCTTTTACCACACTTGTGCTTCAAAGTAGCACCATGATCTTCATGATAGAGAGTCTCCTATGTTGTCACTTTCATATACTAGTGGGAATTTTACATTATAGAACTTGGCTTGTATATTCCAATGTTGGGCTTCCTCAAATTGCCCTAGGTCTTCGTGAGCAAGCAAGTTGGATGCACACCCACTTAGTTTCTTTTTGAGCTTTCATACACTTATAGCTCTAGTGCATCCGTTGCATGGCAATCCCTACTCACTCACATTGATATATATTGATGGGCATCTCCATAGCCCGTTGATACGCCTAGTTGACGTGAGACTATCTTCTCCTTTTTGTCTTCTCCACAACCACCATTCTATTCCACCATAGTTCTATGTCCATGGCTCACGCTCATGTATTGCGTGAAGATTGAGAAGGGTTGAGAACATCAAAAGTATGAAACAATTGCTTGTCTTGTCATCGGGGTTGTGCATGATTTAAATATTTTGTGTGATGAAGATAGAGCATAGCCAGACTATATGATTTTCTAGGGATAGCTTTCTTTGGCCATGTTATTTTGATGAGACATGATTACTTTGTTAGTATGCTTGAAGTATTATTATTTTTATGTCAATATTAAACTTTTGTCTTGAATCTTATGGATCTGAATATTCTTGCCACAATAAAGAAGATTACATTGATAAATATGTTAGGTAGCATTCCACATCAAAAATTCTGTTTTTATCATTTACCTACTCGAGGACGAGCAGGAATTAAGCTTGGGGATGCTTGATACGTCTCCAACGTATCTATAATTTTTATTGTTCCATGCTATTATATTATCTGTTTTGGATGTTTATGGGCTTTATTATACACTTTTATATTATTTTTGGGACTAACCTATTAACTGGAGGCCCAGCCCAAATTCCTGTTTTCTTGCCTATTTTAGTGTTTCGAAGAAAAGGAATATCAAGCGAAGTCCAAACGGAATGAAACCTTCGGGAGAGTTATTTTTGGAACAGAAGCAATCCAGGAGACTTGAAGTAGATGTCAGGGAAGCTTCAAGGAAGCCACGAGGCAGGGAGGCGCGCCCCCCACCCTCGTGGGCCCCTCGTGGCTCTCCTGACCGACTTCTTTCGCCTATATATATCAATATACCCTAAAACATCAAGGAACAGAATAGATCGGGAGTTCCATCGCCAGATGCCTCCGTAGCCACCGAAAACCAATCTAGACCCATTCCGGCACCCTGCCGGAGGGGGGAATCCCTCTCCGGTGGCCATCTTCATCATCCCGGCGCTCTCCATGACGAGGAGGGAGTAGTTCTCCCTCGGGGCTGAGGGTATGTACCAGTAGCTATGTGTTTGATCTCTCTCTCTCTCGTGTTCTTGAGTCGGAACGATCTTGATGTATCGCGAGCTTTGCTATTATATTTGGATCTTATGATGTTTCTCCCCCTCTACTCTCTTGTGATGAATTGAGTTTTCCCTTTGAAGTTATCTTATCGGATTGAGTCTTTAAGGATTTGAGAACACTTGATGTATGTCTTGCATGTGCTTATCTGTGGTGACAATGGGATAACACGTGATCCACTTGATGTATGTTTTGGTGATCAACTTGCGAGTTCCGTGAACTTATGCATAGGGGTTGTCACACATTTTCGTCTTGACTCTCAGGTAGAAACTTTGGGGCACTCTTTGAAGTACTTTGTGTTGTATGAATAGATGAATCTGAGATTGTGTGATGCATATCGTATAATCATACCCACGGATACTTGAGGTGACATTGGAGTATCTAGGTGACATTAGGGTTTTGGTTGATTTGTGTCTTAAGGTGTTATTCTAGTACGAACTCTATGATAGATTGAACGGAAAGAATAGCTTCATGTTATTTTACTACGGACTCTTGAATGGATCGATCAGAAAGGATAACTTTGAGGTGGTTTCGTACCCTACCTTAATGTCTTCATTTGTTCTCCGCTATTAGTGACTTTGGAGTGACTCTTTGTTGCATGTTGAGGGATAGTTATATGATCCAATTATGTTATTATTGTTGAGAGGACTTGCACTAGTGAAAGTATGAGCCCTAGGCCTTGTTTCAACACATTGCAATACCGTTTGTGCTCACCTTTATCATTAGTTACCTTGCTGTTTTTATATTTTCAGATTACAAAAACCTTTATCTACCATCCATATTGCACTTGTATCACCATCTCTTCGCCGAACTAGTGCACCTATACAATTTACCATTGTATTGGGTGTGTTGGGGACACAAGAGACTCTTTGTTATTTGGTTGCAGGGTTGTTTGATAGAGACCATCTTCATCCTACGCCTCCCACGGATTGATAAACCTTAGGTCATCCACTTGAGGGAAATTTGCTACTGTCCTACAAACCTCTGCACTTGGAGGCCCAACAACGTCTACAAGAAGAAGGTTGTGTAGTAGACATCAAGGCCTGACAGTATAGCTTCTGCCTGTTCGCACGCCATGCCGGCGTGTGGATGTAACTTTACTTAATTCCGTCAACCGTCGCGCCTCCCACAACCTTTGCCTCCTCTCACGGTCGCACCCTTTGAGACTTCAACCGGCTATAAATGAGCAATTTTTTTGCCTAGTCCGCATGCATGATACTCCCTCTGGTCCTTTTTAGTTCCGTCAACCGTTTGCAAAGTGTTTGACCAAATTTATACTAAAAATATCAATATCTACAATACTGATTATAATGAGTATAATAACTATGTTTCATAATGAGTATAAAAATATTGATTTGACATTGTGAATGTTGATACATTTTTCTATAAGCTTGGTCAAAGTAGAGGTACATTGACTTCAGACAAAACTTAAATGCACAATGCAGACTAGTTCCTCCGTCCAGGTGCGTGCCATGTCCTATCTAGTCATCACAACAAGGTTAGCTATTAGAGTACTACTACTGTTGGGGATATGACTATCAGGTATGACCCGCCCAGGAGGGGCCGGGTCATCCCTATGGCGGTTCATCTCAATGAAGCCCAAGAGCATATTAACAATGGCGGTTCATAGATAGGTTTAGTAGAGGGCCCAAACCCAAAGGCGGCTTAAGGCCCACAGATATAAACCACCATGTATATAAACTTGTATTGTAAGGCATGTAAGATAAGTCACCGAGCCGGGTTGTATAAGCCGGCCGGGACTCTGTAGGCCGCAGGCCGTCAACCCGTGTATATAAGGGGACGGCCCAGCAGCGGCTTAGGACAAGAAACAACAGATCGAGAGCCAGGTTAAGCGTATTCGCTCCCTGCTCATCAAAACCCTAGCAATACCACCTCAAACTGGATTAGGCTTTTACCTTCACCGTAAGGGGCCGAACCAGTATAAACTCCTCGTGTCCTTTGTCCTGATAGACCCCTTTAAGCTAACCTCATTGCGATGGCTCCACGACTAAGTCCTCACACTAGGACATCTGCCGTGAGAATTCCATGATAGTTGGCGCCCACCGTGGGGCTGTCGCACGATGGTTTCAAGTTCTTAGAGGGAAACTTCGAAGGGATCAAGGGATACGTCGTGGGTCGGATGACCAAGAGTTGCCGCGGCAAGCTCTACATCGGCGACGCAGGCTGGGGCCCCGAGGCCGGCTCAATTGAGTACGAGTACCGGGTCCCCTTCGGCGGAATTCACGTCTTCATCAGCAAGATCGGCGCACCGGGCCCTGAGCCGGACATCTGCACTGACATCATCGAGATGGCTCATCCTGCGAGACCTACCCTGGTTCGGCCCACCATGAATCGTGCCTTCGTGGGATTTATCCATGGAGCGGAATCTGAGGATAAATCAGCATCTGGTGGTGAGGCCATCGTTTACTCTGATGGCGAGTCATCCACCGGTGAGACCGAGTCATTGTATTAGCTGCAAGATGGCCGGCTTGGGGGCTGTTCCGATGGCGACAGTATTCCAGACCCCTACGAGCCGCCGAACCGGGTTGCAATCTTCATGGCCGGCACACAGCCCGTACAACACTCATCGACTGGAGCGGAGCTGATTTCCGGGTCAGCAGCGGCAGCGGCTGCCGGGGCAAGAGGCCCTGAGCGCCCGCCGGCTCAGGTCTTAACCGATTTACTGGATAAGCTGACAGCACTGTTAATAGCGGTTGCCCGGCAGAGCAAGATGAGCATAATGCGGCGGTCATGAAGTTGCGTGATGAGATAGCACAGGCCAAGGAGGAGCTAAACGCAGAAAATACTAGGATGGTCGAGGAGCGGGCTGCTTTGGATGCTCAGGCACAACGAATTCAGTCACAGTCTTACCGGCTCATGCTAGATCAGAACGCTTCAAACGAAGTCATGAGGAGGAGGCATCAGACTCGTCTGCCGTTGGTTTATGAGGCAAGAAATCTCTTTTAACACGCCAGGAGCAGGAACCAATAACTCGGCAGTGGTAAACCAGGTCGAAGCACCTGGGACGGGTACGCCGATTCAGCCACGCACGACGGACCCGCCTCGTCAGAACAATAACCCGCTGCAGCACGTGCCAACGACACCAGGTCATTATTCTAACCCTTTGGATAACATGATCGCGCGCGGCTTCACGATTGGCGGCTCTCCCGGTTGATGGTGAGTCGCCGACGGCGGTTGAAACACGGAGGGCTAGAGAGCTTCTTCAGACAGCACTGACTCAGCAGCAAGCTTATTCTTACAGTCGTGACAGGATTCACTCCGTCCCTCGCCCGAGATGGAGTTACCGCAGACATATTGATGAGCCGGGTGTGTCAAGCAGTGGACGGAACTATAACCCGCCTCGTGGACATAACCCGGCGGGCGGAGGTGCTGATGCTCAGAACGTAGTGGATCAAGGAAGAGCACGTCGAGAGGCCGAGCTGGCGGCATAGTATGCGGCCCGTCAACCTACTCCGGTTTGTCCAACCACTTCTATGGAGCCAGGTGTGACCTTTAGAAATTTGGGCGTGCCATGCTTAGTACCGGATCTACGTAATGAGCGTCTGCCCAAGGATTTCAAGGGTCCTCGCAAGGTGCCTAACTATATAGCCGATTTAAGCCCTGAGGCATGGATTGAGACTTATGAGATGGCCATGGAATTGCTAGATGTAAGCAAGGTTGCATGTGCTAAATATTTCCCCCTGATGTTGGAGGGAATGGCCCGCACTTGGTTGAAGGGGCTCCCTGCCAACTCCATCGGGTCATGGGCCGAGTTAAAAGTCCGATTCATCTAGAACTTCAAGGATACATGTAAGCAGCCCATGTCAATTGTGGATTTAGCCTCCTGTGTCCAAGAAGAAGGTGAGTCGACAACCCATTGGGTGCGCCGGGTCTCAACAATACTGCACTCGTCGGATCGCATCAATGCTGACTTAGCGGTGTTGATGTTGGAGAACAATTGTCGTTTCACACCCTTAAAGCAGAAACTTGGGCGGCTCAAACACCACTGCAATGACATGGGGACACTCATGGCGGCTCTTGTTAAGTACGCCAACTCTGATAGTACCAAGGACCCCGAGTCTAATGATGAAAGGCCGGGAAAGGAAAAGAAGAGCAGTAACACCAAGGGGCAGCAGCATAACCCGGCGAACCAGGGAGGCAACGATAAGACCAAAGCTGATAACAGCTTTGACTTTGTGGCTAATACCAATGCACAGAATAATGGTCAGCGCCGTAAGGGAAAACTGCCCCCACGGACCGGAGGATCCAGTGTCAATCTTGAACAGATGTTAAATCAGCCCTGCCCAAGACATGGTACGCGAGAAAGACCGTCCGGGCACCTCTGGAAGGATTGTTACATTATGAAGGAGTACAAGAATTCCAATCTTTTTCAAGAAAATCATGGGCCAGGTGGCAGTTCAGGATCTGGCTCTCACGGACCGGGTTATGGCGGGGGCGGCTCTAACTCTGGATTCCAAGGAAATCAAGGTAATCACGGCAACCAGGATGGTTACAATCAGCAGAGTAATCAGGGGAGTCAACAGTAGAGAAATAGTCTGGTTATCAGAGCAACCCGAAACAGTTGAATAGTGGACAGTATCATGTCTTCACCACTAGCTTATGTAAGCGTGACCAGAAGCTTCATAAGAGGGCATTCAATGCCATTGAGCCAGCGGTTTCCCATTACTTGCGCTGGTCTGAGCAGCCCATTGTGTGGAGTCGGGAAGATCACCCGCCCCGGGTTGATAATCCGGGTCACTTGGCTTTGGTGGCCGCACCTCAGGTCAGAGGGTATAAGTTTACCAAGGTACTCATGGACGGATGGAGCAACATCAATATCCTTTATTATGAAACTTTCCGTCGCATGGGGTTGACTGATAAAAATCTTAAGCCGTCAAACACTGTTTTCCATCGCGTGGTGCCTGGTACGTTGGCGTACCTAGTTGGTAAGATAGCTCTGGAAGTTGCTTTTGGAGATGATCATGACTCTAGGTCAGAGACATTGACCTTTGAAGTGGTCAAGTCCACAGCCCATATCACGCTCTGTTTGGATGGCCGGCTTATGCCAAGTTCATGGCGCGGCCTTGTTATGTGTACCTACAGCTCAAGATGCCGGGTCACAAGGGAACCATTACCATGCATGGAAGCTGTAAGATAGCTTTGGAATGCGAAGAAGGTGATGTGGCTTATGCTGAGTCAGTTTGTGCAACGGAGGATTTAAAATTTTATAAGGACAACGTTGATCCAGAGGATATGACATCTTTGAAAAAGCCAACTACAGAGCATGATCCGGTCTTAAAGTTTAAATCGGCAGATGATACCAAGATGGTTGATTTTGTTCCTGGCGATTCATCCAAGCAGTTCAGTATCAATGCTAATCTGGATTCGAAATAGGAAAGCACGCTCATCGAGTTCATCCGTGAGAACCGGGACATCTTTGCATGGAAGCCTTCAGACATGCTGGGTGTACCAAGAGAACTCGCTGAGCACACTCTTAATATTGATCCAAAATTTAAGCGGTTAAACAGTTTCTTCGCCGTTTTAATGAGGAGAGGCGGAAGGCCATTGGAGAGGAAGTAGCCCGGCTCTTGGCGGCTGGGTTTATTATTGAGGTGTTTCACCCTGAGTGGTTGGCTAACCCGGTGCTGGTACTTAAAAAGAATGGTACTTGGCATATGTGTGTGGATTACACGGATCTAAACAAGGCTTGTCCGGCTGATCCTTTTGCTTTCCCTCATATTGATCAGATTATCGATGCTATGGCGGGTTGTAAGCGTTTGAGTTTTTTGGATGCTTATTCTGGTTATCATCAGATCAAGATGGCAGTTAAGGACCAGGAGAAAACAGCTTTCATAACTCCCTTTGGCGCCTTCTGCTATGTGTCTATGCCTTTGTTGGGCTCAAGAGTGCCCAGGCGACTTATCAGATGTGTGCAGAATTGTCTTCATGATCAAATTGGGCGCAATGTTCATGCTTATGTGGATGATATTGTGGTGAAATCCAGAGAGAAGGAGACATTGATAGACGATTTGAAGGAAACCTTTGATAATCTCCGGGTTTATAAAATGATGCTTAACCCGGCCAAGTTTGTTTTTGATGTGCCGGCAGGCAAGCTCCTGGGTTTTTTTGTGTCTAACAGGGGCATCGAAGCTAATCCGGAGAAGATCAAAGCCATCACTTCTCTGGCTAAACCGGCGTGTGTTAATGATGTGCAACATCTGGCGGGTCGTATTGCGGCGTTAAGCCAGTTCATAAGCCGGTTGGGAGAGAAGGCTATCCCTTTGTATCAGATGATGAAAAAGACAGATAATTTTGTCTGGAGTGATGCAGCTAATGCGGCGTTTGAGGACTTGAAAAAATAGTTGGCTGAGCCGCCCATGCTTGCTGCCCCTGTTGATAAAGAGCCTTTGTTGTTATATGTGGCTGCTAATAGCCGGGTTGTTAGTGTAGCCATTGTGGTAGAAAGGAAGGAAGCAGGCAAGGAATATCCGGTTCAAAGGCCGGTTTACTACATCAGTGAGGTGCTTATTGAGTCCAAGCAGAGATATCCACACTGGCAGAAGCTTGTATATGGGGTGTTCATGGCCAGTAGGAAGCTTAAGCAATATTTTCTAGGTCATCCCATCACCGTGGTTAGCTCTGCTCCTTTGGGAGATATCATCCAAAACAGGGAAGCAACTGGTCGGGTTGCTAAGTGGGCCATCGAGCTTGGACCTCACGGGTTAAAATATGTGCCTCGTACGGCCATCAAGTCTCAGGCACTGGTGGATTTCATCAATGACTGGACAGAGCTGCAGATGCCTGAGGAAAATCCAGATAACATGTATTGGACTATTCACTTTGATGGGTCCAGGCAATTAGACGGCTCGAGGGCTAGAGTTGTGCTTGCTTCCCCTCGAGGTGATAAATTTTGTTATGTTGTCCGTTTGATGTTTCCTTGCACTAACAATGCAGCTGAGTATGAGGCCTTTCTCCATGGTCTTCGGATGGCTAAGGAGATGAAGTTAAGCCAGGTTAGGTGCTTTGGCGACTTAGATTTGGTGGCTCGGCAAGTCTCTCGTACTTGGGATTCCAAGGATCCACTCATGGCGGCTTATCGACGAGAGGTGGACGTTATTGCTGGTCACTTCAAAGGTTATCAAGTTGAGCACGTTGATCGGAGGAAAAATGAAGCGGCGGATGCTTTAAGCCGGTTGGGTTCTCAACGTAAACCGGTGCCACCTAATGTCTTTCTTGACGTTTTGCATAACCCGTCGGTCAAGTTACCTACAGAGAAGGATTTGGCTATTCCTGACCCAGAAGCTTAGTTGGTGGCGGCTCTTCATGTAATTCCGGATTGGACGGTCCCTTATTTGGCTTATATGACCTGGGGCGAGTTACCTGAGGATGAAACCTTAGCCAGGCAGATAACCCGGCGGTCTAAGTCAATGACAATTGTTAATGGAGAGCTACATCATCGCAGTGTCACAGGGGCGTTTCAACGTTGTGTTTCTCCATAGGAGGGCTCGATTCAAAATTTTCACCTACTCTTACCAAGATAGAGGCGGTGGAATAGTTTTTGTAGTATGCAAAAGTACTCAACTAATGTTGTAGTTCTTCACAAAAAATGTGTTTACCAATGCATTATCGCATTGCATGCATGCATGAACACTAGTTACTCTAACCCCCATCTCTTCTTTAATTCTTTGCCACATCAGCATGTTTGTTGTTCCCGTGTGCATGATACCAGCTAAGATACCACCATTATGGCCAGCCTTAATCGTCGCATGCAATAATTTAGTGCACCTTGAAATATGAACATGTGTGGGGCGTGTATGTTTTTAATGACTTGAGACTATACCTAGCCCGGCATGCAAGATGACTTATTATGCACTGTTCCCCATACCTGCAGGAAGCCCGTTCGTCTCCAAATCTTTTCCTCTCCATGTGTGAAAACAATATGCCTGCTTGACTCTCCTTCTCCCTCCGGCGGTCCCACCACTCCACCCCGTGTGGAAAAAATCTCCATGCATGACTCTCCTCCCCCCGCGCTCGTCCAATCCGTTGTGACCAGCAATATTTCCACCCCTTCCCTCCCCCGTAATTTACTCCAACAAATTGTTGGGTAACGTAGCAATAATTCAAAATTTTCCTACGTGTCACCAAGATCAATCTAGGAGATACTAGCAACGAGAGATAGAGGGAGTGCATCTTCATACCCTTGAAGATCACTAAGCGGAAGCGTTACAAGAACGTGGTTGGTGGAGTCGTACACGCAGCGATCCAGATCGCGGTCAATTCCGATCTAAGCGCCGAACAACAGCGCCTCCACGTTCAACACACGTACAGCCTGGGAACGTCTCCTCCTTCTTGATCCAGCAAGGGGAGAGGAGAAGTTGAGGGAGAACTCCGACAACACGACGGCGTGGTGGTGTTGGAGCTCGTGGTTCTCCGGTAGGGCTTCGCCAAGCGCTACGGAGGAGGAGGTGTAGGAGAGGGGGAGGGGCTGCGCCAGGGGAAGGGTGCGGCTGCCCTCTCTCTCCCTCACTATATATAGGGGGAAGGGGGGAGGAGGAGGCGCCCTAGGGTTTCTCTAGGGTAGGGGCGGCGGCCACAGGGGAAACCCTAGATGGGTTTGGGCGCCCCCACCCCTAGGAAACTTGCCCCCAAGCCGGGAGGGGTGGCTGCCCTAGGGGAGGTGCCCCCACCTCCCCAGGTTACATGAGATGGAGGGGTGCTCAGCACCTTAGTGGGCTGATGTGCCCCCTCCCCTTGGCCCATAAGGCCCCCCAACGCTTGTCGGCGCCTCCGAAACCCCTTTCGGACACGCTGGTCGTCACCCAGTACCCCCGGAACAATTCCGGACTCCAATACCCTTCATCCCATATATCGATCTTCACCTCCGGACCATTCCGGAACTCCTCGTCACGTCCGGGATCTCATCCGGGACTCCGAACAACCTTCGGTAACCACATACTATTTCCCATAACAACTCTAGCGTCACCGAACCTTAAGTGTGTAGACCCTACGGGTTCGGGAACCATGCAGACATGACCGAGACATTTCTCCGGCCAAAAACCAATAGCGGTATCTGGATGCCCATATTGGTTCCCACATGTTCCACGATAATCTCATCGGATGAACCACAATGTCGGGGATTCAATCAATCCGTATACAATTCCCTTTGTCTATCGGTATGTTACTTGCCCGAGATTCGATCATCGGTATCCCCATACCTCATTCAATCTTGTTACTGGCAAGTCTCTTTACTCGCTCCATAACGCATGATCTCGTGGCTAACTCCTTAGTCACATTGAGCTCATTATGATGATGCATTACCGAGTGGGCCCAGAGATACCTCTCCGTCATACAGAGTGACAAATCCCAGTCTCGATTCGTGCCAACCCAACAGACACTTTCGGAGATACCTGTAGTGCACCTTTTGTTACACCCACAATGCGGCTATATCTCCCACGTGTCGGGGCACGACTTAGAGGCATAGCGGCATGGTAGTTTTGTCGCAAGAGGGGTAATCTTCACACAATCCCATGTACTGAATAAGAAAGGGATAAAAGAGTTGGCTTACAATCGCCACTTCACACCAATAACAAGTTATACATACATCATTCAGAATACAATCAAGGTTTGACTACGGAACCAAAATAAAAGAAGACAACCCCAAATGCTAGATCCCCGGTCGTCCCAACTGGGCTCCACTACTGATCAACAGGAAACGAAACAAAACAACGATCAAGATCTTCATCGAGCTCCCACTTGAGCTGGGTTGCGTCACCTGCACTGGTATCATCGGCACCTGCAACTGTTTGGAAGTATCCGTGAGCCACGAGGACTCAGCAATCTCACACCCGCGAGATCAAGACTATTTAAGCTTATGGGTAGGGTAAGGTAAAGAGGTGGAGCTGCAGCAAGCACTAAGCATATATGGTGGCTAACATATGCAAATAAGAGCGAGAAGAGAAGCAAAGCAACGGTCGAGAAGCTAGAAGCGATCAAGAAGTGATCCTGAAACTACTTATGTTCAAGCGTAACACAAGACCGTGTTCACTTCCCGGACACCGCCGAAAAGAGACCATCACGGCTACACACGCGGTTGATGCATTTTAATTAAGTCAAGTGTCAAGTTCTCTACAACCGGACATTAACAAATTCCCATCTGCCACATAAACGTGGGCACGACTTTCGAAAGTTCAAACCCTGCAGGGGTGTCCCAACTTAGCCCATCACAAGCTCTCACGGTCAACGAAGGATATTCCTTCTCCCGAGAAGACCCAATCAGTCTCGGAATCCCGGTTACAAGACATTTCGACAATGGTAAAACAAGACCAGCAAAGCCGCCCGATGTGCCGACAATCCCGATAGGAGCTGCACATGTCTCGTTCTCAGGGCAACACCGGATGAGCAATCCGTACAACTAAAACCAGCCCTCAAGTTTCCCCGAGGTGGCGCTGCAAGGGGCTCTAGTTCGAACCAACACTTAGAGAAGCACTGGCCCGGGGGGTTAAAATAAAGATGACCCTCGGGTTAATTACTCCCAAGGGAAAGGTATAGGTTGTTAGGAAAATGTAAAAACCAAGGTTGGGCCTTGCTGGAGGAGTTTTATTCAAAGCGAACTGTCAAGGGGTTCCCATAACACCCAACCGCGTTAGGAACGCAAAATCAAGGAACATAACACCGGTGTGATGGAAACTAAGGCGGCAAGAGTGGAACAAAACACCAGGCATAAGGCCGAGCCTTCCACCCTTTACCAAGTATATAGATGCATTAATTAAATAAGAGATATTGTGATATCCCAACATATCCATGTTCCAACATGGAACAAAACTTCAACTTCACCTGCAACTAGCAACGCTATAAGAGGGGCTGAGCAAAAGCGGTAACATAGCCAACCAACGGTTTGCTAGGAAGGTGGGTTAGAGGCTTGACATGGCAATATGGGAGGCATGATATAACAAGTGGTAGGTAGCGCGACATAGCGATAGAACGAACAACTAGCAAGCAAAGATAGAAGTGATTTCGAGGGTATGGTCATCTTGCCTGAGATCCCGCAAGGAAGAAGAACGAGTACATGAAGAAGACAAACGGACGTAGTCGAATGAATCCTCACAACTCCGGAACGAAACCGAAGCTAACGAGAGAAGCAACCCGGAAAGAAGCAAGCAACATAGTAAACAACCATCACATAAACATGGCATGATGCATGTTCGGTTTAAATATGCATGGCATGGCAAAGTGCAACAATCGATACTACAAATTAAGTGGAGCTCAATATGCAATGAGTTGCATATTGACGAAACACCACATTCAATTATTTAGTTCACTCCCGGTTATGTACCCAACAATATTAAATGTTATTAAACATGGAAAGACGTGAAGCATAAGTAAACTACACATTTTAGGCAAGTTTAAATGAGGCCGGAAACAACAAACAACGCTTCTGGTAAATCCCCATATGCATTTAGCAATTTAATGCAAACAACAATTTTAAACATCTTAATGTTGTTAACATGATGCGGATGACATGTGCAAGTTTTATGCAAGGTTTATGAGAATGTTGACATGAGCAGGTTAAGAGGCATTTGTCATCGTGGCGGAATCAAAAGGGGTGCCACAACAACGAATCCGAAAATGATGCCACGACAACATATCAGTTCCGGTAGCTCATGGAGATACCGGTGCAAAAGGAAAAGTGACGGGAGCGTGTCATGCACGGATGGTGGGGTGATTCCGGATACCGGGTTCCCACGGATCGACGGCGTGGCAATGAGGAGGAACAACTAACATTCACGAGCGGATACAACATCCAAACATGCATCTCATACACTCATGCATTCGTCCATGGGCGGTCGTCTCAGCGGTATACCTTCGAAGCGTGTGTTTCGAGGTGGTTCAAAAACGTCGAGGGAAGTAGTCGTACTCGGAGATGGTAGTGGAAGTGGTTGTTCACGCGACGGTAGTCGAACTTGCTGCTTGTGGTACACGGGTTTTCGGCGACGATAGTGGTACACGTTCATTTTCGGAGAGGTATTTGACAAATCCAACGTTTTCGGGATGACGGTAGTTGTACACATGGTTACTTGGTTTTGTTGGGTCCACGGCGACGGTAGTCATACACATATCGTAGAGGAACTTGGTCTTGCGAAGAGGTACTTGACGTGTCCGAGGGTCGTCGTGTCGTGGTACTTGGCAAAATTCTCAGAGAAGATGCGGCGGCGGAAGACTGACGAGAGGAGGAGAGGGATCGAGGGGGGAGGCTGCAGGAGCGAGGGGATCGGGCAGGAGGGAGATGGGGTTCGAGGGGATATGGCGGCGCTGCGGGAACGAGGAAAAGAGTGGGGTTCGGGCTTAGGAAGGCTAGGGTTAGGAAGGAGGTTGGGCCTTGGAGATGGATGGGCCGGCCTGGGAGTCAGGCCCAAGAGGCCAACGGGGCTAAGGGGAGGTTGGGCCGATGAGAGGCCCAGCTGGGCTGGACTCTCTTCTCCCTCTCCCCTATTTCCTTTTTTAAATAACAGAGAATTAAGAGAAAGGAAAAGAGAGAATAGAAGGTTAGAGGAAGAATTTGGACATGTGGTTAAGTTTCCCGGACTCATAAAAATGAGTTTGTTCCGAGAAAATAGAAAAGGCCAAGATTGAAAGATGTAAATTCAAACTCATTTGAATTTAATTCAAATGGGTTTGAACTAGGACTTGGTAAAAGGAAGGTCCAAAAATGTTTGGATTTTGGTGGAGCTCCGGAATATGATGAAAGAATATATGGCAAGGTTGGAGACCAAGAATTAAGATAACAAAGGCATTGGGATATTTTGCAAGTGTGTTATGGTGAATTCCAAATTAATGAAATATTTAATATAGCTCCCTAAAATTGGGAGGATATGTTATAAAGAGCAATCACCATGTGAGTCCCCTCTGTTTAAATAGATCAAAAGATCTATGCAATTTAATTAGTTGAGTTAAAAAATGAAATGGCATGATGACATGCAATGCACAAGATGCAAAGATGAAAGCAACAGACAAAACAAATCACCCGACGAAACTCGGAAAACATGGAAGGCATCTGAAGCGTCGGTCTCGGGGCGTCACAACACTCCACCACTACAAGAGGATCTCGTCCCAAGATCTAGGATGGCACTGGAGGGAAATGGAAGAGGAAGAGAAGAGGTAAAACTAAGTTGCTTCTTTGACAAACGAGTGAAACCAAAGAACCTTGAGAGGTTGAACAACTGGAAAGAAGAGAAAAAACGGAGATGAGCGAAGTTGAAAACACTTCGTTAGGTAAGAGAAACATGGGACACACCGAGAACCAAGAAGTTGAGTGACAGATAGATATTGAAACCACTCTGGTTAAAACAAGATACAAAAGTAATACGATTTATATAATTTGGGCAGCACTCCGACTGAAAGGAGAAGGAAAACTTGATAAGTTGAAAAGAACTTGAAAAGAGGACGCACCACTCCGGTTAAATGGATAAGCAAGGAAAAAAACTTGATCTATACAAAACAAGATGATGGGTCGAAGAGCGCAACATCACAGTGCCTCCGGAACGAACGAATAGAAGCGATTGTTGGGATAAAGGGACGAAGAAGAAAATGACAACTTTTGCAAAAAATGAACTTGGAAAGCATCCTTGCAAAGAAGGATTGAACGGAGTTGTTGAAAATTAAACAACAAAAGAATAAGTTTGGTGTGGGCTTATGGAAAACATCTCGAAATCTTGAGGTGAAATTCTGCCATTAACGAAAAAATAATAGATTGGATTGATATGAACAAGGAGACGAGAAACTTATTTCACTGGGAGGATAAATGAAGAACTTGGGTCATTTATGAGCACCATAAATAGCAACAATCCCTAGGGAAAGCTTTAGGTGAAATATAACCCAGTATAACTCCAATGAAGAGATTGATGGATTGAGAAGATGTCTTGAGCGAAGAGAAAATGATGGATTTAGATATGTCACTCTTGAAAACTTGTGAATCATGAAACACGAAGGGAAATTATCAACAATGACATAACACCACCTCAAAAGATGAGATATGAAAGAATTGCACTTCGGAATGCAAGATGAAGAATGCTTGAACTCCTCAAAACAAGACATGTGTTGAACACCATGTTTGATTTAGAGTATAGCTTGGCGGATCTTAGCTTCGATAGAAATCTTGAAGAACAATTGAAGAATGAAAGGAATCCTTAACGAACTACCATGTAGAGCCTTTGTGAAGAACTCCGGTAATAAAAGGATGATAAAAAGAAAGAGAAGTAGAAAACACAAGGTGAAGCCTTGCAATGATTTAGATGGATCTTCGCGACGATGTAACCGAGAAAACTTGGAACTCCAGAAAGATGGAATTAGATCACTTGGATGAAACAATAATAAGAATTATGTTATGCGTATCCTTCACCAATTTAAATTGATGCCAAGCAACGGACTTGGCATACTACTCATCCCCATTGAAAAGGATTAAGGAGAGATATAGCGCAAACTTGAGGAAGTCTTCAACAAATCACCAATAGAATTGGAAACAACGTATAAGTTGATATGATAACAAGGAAGGAAAACTTGAACGAACCACCATAAGAATTGAAAACGAACGAAGTAAAGGGATGAATCACCGGTAAGAATTTGAAAACGAACGAAGATACTTGAGGGAATTTAGATCCAAGAGAACGAAGAAATCACAAGCTGACTAGAGAATACTTGAGCGACGACACGGTCAGATTTGGAGAACGAGAGCTGAAAGCTTTGAATGAATAATTCTGATATGATGGTATCCAGAGAATCAAATTGAAAAGACTCCTGAATTGCTCCGGATGGGTGAAAAGAATTCTCACAATCGAAAACAATTAAGAGAGGATGGCATCAAGCTAGAATCACGAATCTTTGAAAGAACGGGTAAGGATTTTAAGAGGTACTCTTCTTCGGTCTTCAAAATCCGAGAACGACGACGAGAAACACCATCAAGAATTGTTGAGACACTCCGGAATAATGAAGAATATAAAGGCTGAATCAACAATGAAAAGAATTTGAAAGATCTTGGAGAAAGACATTTGACTGATGATAATTCATTCTTACGTCAAACTTGGAAAAGAATTTGAGAGTAACACCGGGAAAATAGAAGAGTCAGGTAAGATCCTGGGAAAAACCTGTGGGTTAGGGCCCACTCAAAAGAAACACTGTTGAACGATTACTTGAAAGGGAGATTGCGCCGGTTGAATTAAATGGCTTGAATGAGATAACAACCTCGAAATAGGTTGAACGGATCTTGAATGAAAAGACGAGTCTTCTGAGATATCTTGAGAACTCCAGAACAAAAGAATAGCGACAAGTGAATGATTAAGAGGTGCACCGGCATGAGAAAGCATTTGAACTGAGGAAAGGATATGATCGACAAGGCTTGAATTAAATCCACCGGAGAAGAAATAGAACGAAGAATGGTGAACTTGTAGCTTCCTTAGCATCTTCATGAGAATCACCAGGTAAGAACATTGAAGGAAAAGGATGAAGAGTCTTCACATGAATGAAATTGATACTTGATTAAGAAATCTGAGTCCTTGAAGAAAAAGGGTGGGAGGGCGGGAAAAACAAAGACAACATGGGGCGGATGAAACAAACACCATTGAGGAAAACCGAGAAGTGATTTTACGGATGTTGAAAATGATCGGATCCAGTTAAAGAGGAGCACATCGATTGGAAAAGAATTGGCATGACAATCTCGATGATCAAGAAGGATTAGTATTCACATAGAAATATGAGAACACCGCTTAGGAAAGGTATGGAATCAACACTTGACATTGAAGCAACTCGAATACCACAACTCAAAACAAAACAAAGGATTGGCTTGCATAATAAGCCGGAACAAACATATGATAGATCCCATATCGTATCATGTGTCTATTGGAAATATTATTCTAGGAGCTACTTGAATTCCCACTTATAAAATCCCGAAACTTTCTGGTTATGCAATCAGGTGTTGGGGATACATGGGAAGCATAATATCTCACCCAAACTAACAACCCCTACATCCAGTTGTATCCATCCTTCAACACATAACCAAGAAACCTTCGGAAATCGTGGAACTCAACCTTCGAAAAGCATCCATTATACGAGTTATGGCAATACTCCCAAACTCCCGCCCCAGTACTAGGTGGCGTCGAGGTTATCTCACCAACAACTGCATAAAAGAGATTTTCGATGTCGGCGAATGATACGTCCATTTTGCATCATGCTTTTATATCGATATTTATTGCATTATGGGCTGTTATTACACGTTATGTCACAATACTTATGCCTATTCTCTCTTATTTTACAAGGTTTACATAAGGAGGGAGAATGCCGGCACTGGAATTCGGAAATTTGGAAAAGGAGCAAATATTAGAGACCTATTCTGCACAACTCCAAAAGTCCTGAAACTTCACGGAAGTTATTTTTGGAAATAATAAAAATACTGAGCGGAAGAAATACGTCAGGGGGGCCACCACCTACCCACGAGGGTGGGGCGCCTACCCCTGTGGCGCCCCTGCCTCGTGGGCCCCTGTTGGCTCTCGGTGGCCATCTTTCGCTATATGAAGTCTTTCGTCAAGGGAAAATCATAAGCAACCTTTGGGACGAGACTCCACCGCCACGAGGCGGAACCTTGGCGGAACCAATCTAGGGCTCCGCAGAGAGCTGTTCGCTGGGACACTTCCCTCGGGGGGGGAAATCATCGCCATCGTCATCACCAACGCTCCTCTCATCGGGAGAGGGCAATCTCCATCAACATCTTCACCAGCACCATCTCCTCTCAAAACCCTAGTTCATCTCTTGTATCCAATTCTTGTCTCCAAGTCCGGATTGGTACTAGTAGGTTGCTAGTAGTGTTGATTACTCCTTGTAGTTGATGCTAGTTGGTTTATTTGGTGGAAGATCATATGTTCAGATCCTTTATGCATATTAATACCCTCTGATTATGAACATGAATATGCTTTGTGAGTAGTTACGTTTGTTCCTGAGGACATGGGAGAAGTCTTGCTATTAGTAGTCATGTGAATTTGGTATTCGTTTGATATTTTGATGAGATGTATGTTGTCTAGCCTCTAGTGGTGTTATGTGAACGTCGACTACATAACACTTCACCATTATTTGGGCCTAGAGGGAGGCATTGGGAAGTAATAAGTAGATGATGGGTTGCTAGAGTGACAGAAGCTTAAACCCTAGTTTATGTGTTGCTTCGTAAGGGGCTGATTTGGATCCATATGTTTCATGCTATGGTTAGGTTTACCTTAATACTTTTGTTGCAGTTGCGGATGCTTGCAATAGAGCTTAATCATAAGTGGGATGCTTGTTCAAGTAAGAACAGCACCCAAGCACCGGTCCACCCACATATCAAATTATCAAAGTACCGAACGTGAATCATATGAACGTGATGAAAACTAGCTTGACGATAATTCCCATGTGTCCTCGGGGGCGCTTTTCTCTATATAGGAGTTTGTCCAGGCTTGTCCTTTGCTACAAAAAGGATTGGGCCACCTTGCTGCACTTTATTTACTTTTGTTACTTGTTGCTCGTTACAATTTATCTTATCACAAAACTATCTGTTACCACTTATTTCAGTTCTTGCGGAGAATACCTTGCTGAAAACCGCTTATCATTTCCTTCTGCTCCTCATTGGGTTCGACACTCTTACTTATCGAAAGGACTACGATAGATCCCCTATACTTGTGGGTCATCAAGACTCTTTTCTGGCGCCGTTGCCGGGGAGTGAAGCGCCTTTGGTAGGTGGATTTGGTAAGGAAAATTTTATATAGTGTGCTGAAATTTACTGTCACTTGTTACTATGGAAAGTAATCCTCTGAGGGGCTTGTTCGGGGTATCTTCACCCCGACCAGTAGAGCAAAGAGTTGCTCCTCAACCTACTGAACCTACTGAATATGAAAATGTTCCCTTTGAAGTTCCTTCGGGTATGTTAGAAAAACTGCTGGCTAATCCTTTTGCAGGAGATGGAACAAAGCATCCTGATGAGCACCTAATTTATGTGGATGAAGTTTGTGGATTATTTAAGCTTGCAGGTATACCCGATGATGTTGTTAAAAAGAAGGTCTTCCATTTATCTTTGGGGGGAGATTCATTGACATGGTATAGGCTATGTGATGATACGGGGTCATGGAACTATAAACGATTGAAATTGGAATTTCATCAGAAATTTTATCCTATGCATCTTGTTCATCGTGATCGCAATTATATATATAATTTTTGGCCTCGCGAAGGAGAAAGCATCGCTCAAGCTTGGGGGAGGCTTAAATCAATGTTATATTCATGCCCCAATCATGAGCTCTCAAGATAAATAATTCTTTAAAAAAATTATGCTCGACTTTCTCGTAATAATCAATCCATGCTCGATACTTCTTGTGCTGGCTCTTTTATGATGAAGACTATTGAATTCAAATGGAATTTATTGGATAGAATTAAACGCAACTTTGAAGATTGAGATCTCGACGAAGGTAAGGAGTCAGGTATGACACCTAAGTTTGATTGTGTTAAATCTTTTATGGATACCGATGTTTTCCGTAAATTTAGCACTAAATATGGACTTGACTCGAGATAGTAGCTTCTTTTCTGTGAATCTTTTGCTACTTATGTTGATCTCCCCAAGGAGAAGTGGTTTAAATATCATCCTCCTATAGAAGTAAAAGTAGCTGCACCTATTAAAGTTGAAGAAAAGACTATCACTTATAATGATCCTATTGTTCCTATTTCTTATGTTGAGAAACCACCCTTCCCTGTTAGAATAAAGGATCATGCTAAAGCTTCAACTGTGGTTCGTAAAAGCAATATTAGAACTTATACACCTCCTGAGCAAGTTAAAGTTGAACCTAATATTGCTATTGTCAAAGATCTCTTGGCTGATAATATTGATGGGCATGTTATTTATTTTTTCGGTGAAACTGCTAGAATTGCCAAACCTTGTGCTAAAGATAAACATAGACCTGTGGTAGGCGTGCCTGTTATTTCTGTTAAAATAGGAGATCATTGTTATCATGGCTTATGTGATATGGGTGCTAGCGCTAGTGTTATACCGCATGACTTATACCAAGAAATTAAGCATGAGATTGCACCTGCTGAGTTAGAAGATATTGATGTTACAATTAAACTTGCCAATAGAGATACTATATCAGCAATGGGAATTGTTAGAGATGTTGAAGTCTTGTGTGGGAAAACTAAATATCCTACTGATTTTCTTGTTCTTGGTTCCCCACAAGATAGCTTTTGTCCCATTATATTCGGTAGGCCCTTCTTGAACACTGTTAATGCTAGGATAGACTGCGAAAAGAATGTTGTTACTATTGGCCTGGGTGATATGTCTCATGAGTTTAATTTCTCTAAATTTAGTAGACAACACCGTGAAGAAGAATTGCCTAGTAAGGATGAAATTATTGGTCTTGCTTCTATTGCCGTACCTCCTAGTGATCCTTTAGAACGATATTTGCTAGACCATGAAAATGATATGTTTATGAATGAAAGAAGGAAATAGATGAAGTATTCTTTAAACAGGAACCTATCCTGAAACACAATTTGCCTGTTGAAATCCTAGGGGATCCTCCTCCACCCAAGGGTGATCCCGTGTTTGAGCTTAAACCATTGCCTGATACTCTTAAATATGCTTATCTTGATGAGAAGAAGATATATCCTGTTATTATTAGTGCTAACCTTTCAGAGCATAAAGAAGGAGTAGATGGTGTTATTAGACGTTGTGTACCTGAGCATGAACAGGAACAGATCCTATGCAAGTGTCACTCTGAAGCTTATGGAGGACACCACGCTGGAGATAGAACTGCACATAAGGTATTGCAATCCGGTTTCTATTGGCCTACTCTCTTCAAGGATGCCCGTAAGTTTGTCTTATCTTGTGATGAATGTCAAAGAATTGGTAATATTAGTAGACGTCAAGAAATGCCTATGAATTATTCACTCGTTATTGAACCATTTGATGTTTGGGGCTTTGATTATATGGGACCTTTTCCTGCCTCTAATGGTTATACACATATTTTAGTTGTGTGATTACGTTACTAAGTGGGTAGAAGCTATTCCAACTAGTAGTGCTGATCATAACACATCTATTAAAATGCTTAAAGAAGTTATTTTTCCGAGGTTTGGAGTCCCTAGATATTTAATGACTGATGGTGGTTCACATTTTATTCATGGTGCTTTCCTTAAAATGCTTGCTAAGTATGATGTTAATCATAGAATTGCATCTCCCTATCACCCACAGTCTAGTGGTCAAGTAGAATTGAGCAATAGAGAGCTCAAATTAATTTTGCAAAAGACTGTTAATAGATCTAGAAAGAATTGGTCCAAGAAACTTGATGATGCATTATTGGCCTATAGAACTACATATAAAAATCCTATGGGTATGTCTCCATATAAAATGGTTTATTGGAAAAGCATGTCACTTACCTCTCGAACTAGAACATAAGGCTTATTGGGCTATTAAAGAGCTCAATTATGATTTCAAACTTGCCGGTGAGAAGAGGTTATTTGACATTAGCTCACTTGATGAATGGAGAACCCAAGCTTATGAAAATGCCAAGTTATTTAAAGAAAAAGTTAAAAGATGGCATGATAAAAGGATACAAAAGCGTGATTTTAATGTAGGTGATTATGTATTGCTATACAACTCTCGTTTAAGATTTTTTGCAGGAAAACTTCTCTCTAAATGGGAAGGTCCTTACGTTATCGAGGAGGTCTATCGTTCCGGTGCCATAAAAATCAACAACTTCGAAGGCACAAATCCGAAGGTGGTGAATGGTCACAGAATCAAACATTATATCTCAGGTAATCCTATAAATGTTGAAACCAATGTTATTGAAACCGTAACCCCGGAGGAATACATAAGGGACACTTTCCGGAACGTTTCGGACTCCGAAAAGGAATAGGTATGTGGTACAGTAAGTAAACCGACTCCAAAACAGTTTTTATGGCAATATTTCTCCGTTTTGGAATGTTTAGAAAAATATAAAAATAAGAAGCAGTCCGGGAAGGACACAAGGGCCCCACGAGGGTGGAGGGCGCGCCCTACCCTACTGGGCGCGCCCCCCTACCTCGTGGGCACCTCGTGTGCTCTCCGGACTCCGTTTTCTTGCACGTTACGTATTTTTGTCGGTAAAATTCATTATATAATCTCCCGAAGGTTTTGACTCCCGTATCATGCAATTATCCTCTGTTCTTGTTTTGAGCTGTTCTCTGTCAGGGTTGTCAAGGCCAGGCATCATGTCGTCCCCCTCCTCCAACAATGGTGACAACGATGCTTGGCTAATGAAGATAGAGCTGAAGAGGGAGGAACCCGTGGAGTTCAACAAGGATGAAGGGATCAAGAAGGCCACGGAGGACCAAGTTCTGGCTACAGGAGACACCCTTCAACTTGATCACAATCTTCTTACTCCAACTGAAATCGAAGCTTTCAAGATGATTGAGTTAGCTCGTATACAAAACAAGTATCTTACCCGTGAAAATATTTTGTTGAAGGAGCATATTGTCGCACTCAAGGGCATTATCCGCAAGTTGGAGGATCTCTTACGCTCGATGTGCGATTACCCATCATCAACAAATCCACCTTCTTCACCAACAAAGGAGATATAATCACATGGGTATGGGCACTCCCCTTGGCAACTGCCAAGCTTGGGGGAGGTGCCCCGGTATCGTATCACAACCACACCCCTACCTTTACCGTTTTTCTTAGTTCGATCCTATTAGTAGTATCTTGATCTAGTAGAATAAAGTCTTGGCATGATCTAGTTTTGAGTTTTGCTTTATGATCCCTCTATGTAATCGAGTCCGTGAGCTATATATAATAAAGATTAGTGTTGATTCAAGGGCTTGATTATCTTGCTATGATCTTGAGTGAAGAAAAGAGAAAAGAATAAAAAAGGAAACAAAGAGATCATATTGATCTTATCGAGAGTAATGACTTCACATAGAAAGAGTATGATGATTAAAAGTTTTTGGGAGTTGGCAAACATAGCTTTGGTCATCGTTGCAATTAATAGGAAGTAATAAAGAAAGAGAGGTTTCATATATAAATATACTATCTTGGACATCTTTTATGATTGGGAGCACTCATTAAAATATGATATGCTAAAGAGTTGATGTTGGACAAGGAAGACAACGTAATGGGTTATGTTTTCTTATATCTGAGATAAAGTATATTGTCATGGATCATCCAACATGTTGAGCTTGCCTTTACCCCTCATGCTAGCCAAATTCTTAGCACCAAGTAGAGATACTACTTGTGCTTCCAAAAACCCTTAAACCAGTTTTGCCATGAGAGTCCACCATATCTACCTATGGATTGAGTAAGATCCTTCAAGTAAGTTGTCATCGGTGCAAGAAATAAAAATTGCTCTCTAAATATGTATGATTGATTGGTGTGGAGGAAATAAGCTCTATACGATCTTGTGATGTGGAAGAAATAAAAGCGATGGACTGCATAATAAAGGTTCATATCACAAGTGGCAATATAAAGTGACGTTCTTTCGCATTAAGATTTTGTGCATCCAACCTTGAAAGCGCATGGCAACCTCTGCTTCCCTCTGCGAAGGGCCTATCTTTTATTATTATCTTCTACCTTATGCAAGAGTCATGGTGATCTTCACCTTTCCTTTTTACATTTTATCCTTTGGCAAGCACAATGTGTTGGAAAGATCCTGATATATATATCTAATTGGATATAGGGGAGCATGAGTTATTATTGTTGACATTACCCTTGAGGTAAAAGGTTGGGAGGCGAAACTATAAGCCCCTATCTTTCTCTGTGTCCGATTAAAACTCCGTAGCCACAAGTATTGCATGAGTGTTAGCAATTATGAAAGACTAAATGATAGTTGAGTATGTGGACTTGCTAGAAAGCTCTGACATAGACTCTTCCTGATGTTATGATAAATTGCAATTGCTTCAATGACTGAGATTATAGTTTGTTGGTTCTCAATAAAGTTTATGATTCATACTTTTGCATTGTGAATAGATTATTACTTGAGCATAAGAAATCATATGACAATATCCTTATATGTTGCTGTTATGCAAATAATCATGATGCCCTCATGTCCGTATTTTGTTTTATCGACACCTCTACCTCTAAACATGTGGACATATTTATCGTTATCGTCTTCCGCTTGAGGACAAGCGAGGTATAAGCTTGGGGGAGTTGATACGTCCATTTTGCATCATGCTTTTATATCGATATTTATTGCATTATAGGTTGTTATTACACGTTATGTCACAATACTTATGCCTATTCTCTCTTATTTTACAAGGTTTACATAAGGAGGGAGAATGCCGGCAGCTGGAATTCTGGGCTGGAAAAGGAGCAAATATTAGAGACCTATTCTGCACAACTCCAAAAGTCTTGAAACTCCACGAAAGTTATTTTTGGAAATAATAAAAATACTGAGCGGAAGAAATACGTCAGGGGGGCCACCACCTGCCCACGAGGGTGGGGGCGCGCCCTACCCCCCAGGGCGCGCCCCCCTACCTCGTGGGCCCCTGTTGGCTCTCCGGTGGCCATCTTCTGCTACATGAAGTCTTTCGTCAAGGGAAAAATCATAAGCAACCTTTCGGGACGAGACTCCGCCGCCACGAGGCGGAACCTTGGCGGAACCAATCTCGGGCTCTGGTAGAGTTGTTCTGCCGGGGACACTTCCCTCCGGGAGGGGGAAATCATCACCATCGTCATCACCAATGCTCCTCTCATCGGGAGAGGGCAATCTCCATCAACATCTTCACCAGCACCATCTCCTCTCAAAACCCTAGTTCATCTCTTGTATCCAATTCTTGTCTCCAAGTCCGGGATTGGTACTAGTAGGTTGCTAGTAGTGTTGATTACTCCTTGTAGTTGATGCTAGTTGGTTTATTTGGTGGAAGATCATATGTTCAGATCCTTTATGCATATTAATACCCATCTGATTATGAACATGAATATGCTTTGTGAGTAGTTACGTTTGTTCCTGAGGACATGGGAGAAGTCTTGCTATTAGTAGTCATGTGAATTTGGTATTCGTTCGATATTTTGATGAGATGTATGTTGTCTAGCCTCTAGTGGTGTTACGTGAACGTCGACTAAATAACACTTCACCATTATTTGGGCCTAGAGGGAGGCATTGGGAAGTAATAAGTAGATGATGGGTTGCTAGAGTGACAGAAGCTTAAACCCTAGTTTATGCGTTGCTTCGTAAGGGGCTGATTTGGATCCATATGTTTCATGCTATGGTTAGGTTTACCTTAATAGCGAACTCAGGTATTCCAGAACTACAACGATAAAATTGTGACGACAACACCTCGGAGCTCAACTCCCCGGGACACTGCCACAACCCCTAAATGTCAGGAGGCACCAAAAACAATGTTCTCGTCACAAGACTATCGGAACAATTCCAAGATACCCGCGTGATCCTAAATGTTTTTTAATGAAATTTGAGGAGAGAAAAGTCAAAACTTCTATGTCAGGAGGCCTCACCAGAGCGACGGAGGGACGGAGGAGTAAAAAGAATCCTACTCCGCGTAATCCTAAGACTCAAAACATTTTGTTCTAGACTCAAGAACGTCAGCAATTCGATCAAGCAGGGGGCTCCTAAGTCGGGGATGGCTCTGATTACCAACTTGTAACACCCACAATGCGGCTATATCTCCCACGTGTCGGGGCACGACTTAGAGGCATAGCCGCATGGTAGTTTTGTCGCAAGAGGGGTAATCTTCACACAATCCCATGTACTGAATAAGAAAGGGATAAAGAGTTGGCTTATAATCGCCACTTCACACCAATAACAAGTTAAACATACATCATCCAGAATACAATTAAGGTTGACTACGGAACCAAAATAAAAGAAGACAACCCCAAATGCTAGATCCCCGATCGTCCCAACTGGGCTCCACTATTGATCAACAGGAAACGAAACAAAACAACGATCAAGATCTTCATCGAGCTCCCACTTGAGCTGGGTTGCGTCACCTGCACTGGTATCATCGGCACCTACAACTGTTTGGAAGTATCCGTGAGCCACGAGGACTCAGCAATCTCACACCCGCGAGATCAAGACTATTTAATCTTATGGGTAGGGTAAGGTAAAGAGGTGGAGCTGCAGCAAGCACTGAGCATATATGGTGGCTAACATACGCAAATAAGAGCGAGAAGAGAAGCAACGCAACGGTCGAGAAGCTAGAAGCGATCAAGAAGTGATCTTGAAACTACTTACGTTCAAGCATAACACAAGACCGTGTTCACTTTCCGGACACCGCCGAAAAGAGACCATCACGGCTACACACGCGGTTGATGCATTTTAATTAAGTCAAGTGTCAAGTTCTCTACAACCGAACATTAACAAATTCACATCTGCCACATAACCGCGGGCACGGCTTTCGAAAGTTCAAACCCTGCAGGGGTGTCCCAACTTAGCCCATCACAAGCTCTCACGGTCAATGAAGGATATTCCTTCTCCCGAGAAGACCCGATCAGTCTTGGAATCCCGGTTACAAGACATTTCGACAATGGTAAAACAAGACCAGCAAAGCCGCCCGATGTGCCGATAATCCCGATAGGAGCTGCACATATCTCGTACGATCTCGACTCACGGGCAACACCGAATGAGCAATCCGCTCGAATACAACTAAAACCAGCCCTCAAGTTTCCCTTAAGAAGGTGGCGCGAAGAGCAAGGGCTCTAGCTACCAGTAAATCTAATCCTACCCGACGATCCCTTCTCGTAGAGAGAGCGACCACCGGTTATATCCGCACTTGGAAGGGTGTGTTTTATTAAGTATCCAGTTCTAGTTGTCATAAGGTCAAGGTACAACTCCAAGTCGCCATTATCAAGATCACGGCTATTCAATAGATTAAACTTCCTGTAGGGTGCACCACATAACCCAACATGCTTGATCCCATTTGGCCGGACACACTTTCTGGGTCATGCCCGCCGCGGAAGATCAACACGCCGCAGCCCCACCTAGGCTCAACAGAGAGGTCAAGACGCCGGTCTAAACCTAAGCGCATGAAGGTCTGGGCCCATCGCCCTTAGCACAATCAAGACGTTGCGTGACGCTGCCGAAGCAGACCTAGCCTACAGCGCTCCGGTCCGATCCGTAGCGCCACTCGATCGCCGACGCCACGAAGTGCTTCGGCTGATACCACGACGCCGGGATACCCATAACTACTCCCGCGTAGATGGTTAGTGCGTATAGACCAAATGGCCGGACTCAGATCAAATACCAAGATCTCGTTAAGCGTGTTAAGTATCCGCGAATGCCGACCAGGGCCAGGCCCACCTCTCTCCTAGGTGGTCTCAACCTGCCCTGTCGCTCTGCCACAGAGTAACAGTCGGGGCCGTCGGGAACCAGGCCCACCTCACCGGGATGGAGCCACCGTCCTTTCAAAGCCCCATCTCCGAACAAGTATCACAGGTAATGTAATAGTGTAAAGTATATAGTATATGCCCGTGATCACCTCCCAAGTGATCACAGCCCAAAGAGTATAGCATGGCAGATGGACAAGAGTGTAGGGTCAGCGATGGAACACTAGCATCCTATACTAAGCAAGAGGATAAAGGTAAAGGTAACAACATGAAGAGTAGCAAGGACAAAGGCTATGCAGCAAAGATATGATTAATCGAAGCAATAACATGCTACACTACTCTAACGCAAGCAGTATAGAGAAGAGTAGGCGATATCCGTGATCAAAGGGGGCTTGCCTGGTTGCTCGGCAAGAAGGAGGGTCGTCAACTCCGTAGTCGAATCTGGGGGTCGCTTGGCAGTCTCGGGGTCACCGGAAAGAAGTAACGAGGGGGAACACAATAAATAACAAAGCAATCAAAGCATCACAAAGCATAACATGGCAATACGCGGTGCTAGGTGTGCCCTAACGGCAAGAGGGTGGTACCAAATAAAGGGGAAACATTCAGAAAGTATCCCGGTGTTTCGTGGTTTTCGGACGATGAACCGGAGGTGAAATGTTGCAGGTTCGCTATGCTAGGGATGTGTGGCGACGAACGGGCTGCGATCCGGATTCGCCTCGTCGATCTGAGTAACTTTCATGTTCAAAGTATTTTCATCCGAGTTACGGTTAATTTTATATGAATTTTCAAAGTTTAAATGATTTCTAGAATTTATTTAACTTGAATTATAAACGGTGAAATACTTTGCCACCTAGCACTATTCTAGCCACAATGTATGACAGCGGGGCAGTGGGGCTGGGTTGAACCTATCAACATTTGGTGGTCAACACATGAATAGTAGAAGTGGATCCCACATGTCATAGGCTATACCTAAATAAATAAATAAATAAATACTAACCTAATTAATGGGGTCCACATGTCATCTGCTAGTAGCTAACCTAAATACTAATTAACCCTAAACTAATTGAACATGGGGCCGGCCTCGTAAACACGTAACACACACGCACACACACAACTAGGGGTTAGTTATGTTCTTTGTAAATGTAAGATAGCCTTTGTGATTTTCATACGATTTAATCCATTCATCGAAAGGATTTGGTCCAATGGGATAAAATGAAGTTTGTCAAGTATACTTTCTACTCATAATTTTTCTTGGCCTATTAGTAGTTGTTTACCCGCTGATTAGAGGCTGTCAAGGGGTTAGTCACAGTAATATTCGCAAAGCTAGCCATAGATACAGAGTATTCAGCAGCAGAAGACGCTCAGAGAGCAGCAGCGAATATCGGCATGGCGCCGAGGCGGCAGTGAACAACGCCGCACTGGCCGGATGCGGCCCGGCTGCGTTGCGGATCTAGCGGCAAAGCGCGCAGACTAGTGGGCGGCGGCAGCGCCGGCAGCTCCGGCGAAGCGTCAAGGCAGAAGCTCGAGCGGTGCGGGCGAGCATGGCAGCAGATGGGAGAGGCCGGCAGTGCGGGTGACAGGCAGCGCGGCAGGGGAGCCCGGGGCATGGCGGTCTGCGAAGCTAACGAGGTCAGGGGGGGGGACGGCGACGCGCTGCCGTGGAGCAGCAGGCAAGAAGGAGAAGGCGAGCAGAGGCGGCTCAAACACGCGGTACGCTGGAGCTCGGACGAATTGTGGGACGGAGGCTACGCAAACGAATCGAGGCGGAAAGAATGGGGATTCGGGAAGGAGCTCTGGCGAGCTCGTGGTGTGGTCGAGGAAGCCGCAGGAGTCGAGGTGGACCGGAGGAGCGACGCGGCAGCGATTTAACGGGTCGGGTCCCGTGGACAAAGGCGGCTCGATCCGGCCGATGTAGGTGCTCCGAGCTCAACGCGGCCCCTTAGTCGAAGAGGACGATGGCGGCGGTCCTCTGGGCGCCTTTGGCTAGCCGCTGGGAGGTCGGTGTACACGGCGATGAGGGCAACGCGGCGGCGAGGCATCGGGGGGCTTTGGGTTCGAGCGGAGGAGCGAATGGAAGGGGAAGAAGGAGATAGGGTTCGATCCAGGGGGGCCGGGGTCGTTCTTATCCGCCGCTGGGAGACGACGGGGAGGCGCGGGATGGCCGCCCCGTGGCTAATCTGTCCATGGACGACGCATGGTCATCCACCGCGCTCGGTGAACAGAGAACGAAGAAGACAGAGGGGAGGACTTGGGCTAGGCCGGTTCAGTGGGCTAAGCTAGCAACTGTTCATACTGGGCTAAAGTGCATAGTAGTTCGGTTCTTTCTGCATTTACTAATTTCTGTTTTATATTTTCCCTATGGTTTTTTTTTTTTTTGCTATCAAAACAACTTTTTCAAATGTGCCACTTAGCACATAATCACTAGGCAATATTTTAAAGCAACTCAGAAAGTTACAATTTATTTTGAAAAGGTTGGATATCTATTTAAATTGAAACGGTAAATTTAGTTGTTGCTAACTCAGTTTTAAATAGATAGGGGCATTTTATTAATTCAAAAGATGTTGGGTAATTCATGACAAATAGTTAAGGATTTATTTCAAACCAGCCTACATTTTTGTTTTATTATTTGAAAATTTAATAAATTGACTTGCATTTGATTTTGAATTCGAGTTTGTTTGGATCAAGGTGAGGCTTAGAAAATTAATCGTGATGACATGGCACAATTAAGGTGTGGTTACTGTAGCTTAATTATCCGGCGTCACAATTCTCCTCCATTACAAGAAATCTCGTCCGAGATTTAAGCGGTGGAGTAAGGGGGAAAGGTGTTGGAAGCGAAAAACCTAACGAGTCTTCTCGGTCTTGGTTGCTTTTCTCAAGTGGTCGACCCATAGCATCGATGTCTTCATTCCTATGCATCAATGCATCATGATGAGGTTGTCGCCCTTTCTTCAGAACTACATCGCATTTACGATAATGATAAGGGTAACTTCAAGAACGGACCTTCAAGGTCAACTATCCGCAGATAACTCGTGGAATGTGGTAGAAAGTAACTCTAATAGATACTTAAGAAATTATCGAGAGTAAAGTAAAAGGTACCATGAGAAGTTTCAATGGCAAGCAATCGCTCGATGGCCTAATCAAGGTGAAAGGGGTTGAGCAACAAGAATAAGTATGCGATGATGCCAAAGTTGATGATCTCTTTGGAAGGTGGCTCATGAATTACATACGAGGCCATGCGCGAGGAACAACCTTGGGAAGCAGGGGGTGTACACGAGAGTCAAGTTTCGATCCTGTGGAACTGTGGTTATGGGCCCACCATGTGGGTTAAAAGTAGGAAGGTGATGACGTCTTACACGATCATGATAGCAAGGCATGTCGAGGGTAGCCTGTCCATTATATGTCAAGAACAACGCCAAGATTAAGGGCGAGGGACGAAGAGAACCACTTTCCTGCTCGTTGAACGAGGCGGACCAGTAGGCAAAGTTATCGTCCATTGGTGATTACCGAAATGTCATCAACAAAAGTAACAGGGTCTTTTTGACAGAATTGTACTCCGAGGCGTTTACAAAAGCAGGAGAATATTACTGCTTAGATCATATAGATCACAAGAAAGGTTAAACCAAACAATGGAATGGAAATTATGATTATCGGGTTTAAGGTAATAATGGAAAGGAAAATGTGTTTAAACACATATTTCAAGGGTATATCCTTCCCAAGGACAAGCGAGTATGATATCCATGACAGGATATCTTGTAGAAAACTCTTTAGGTAGGTGAGAGAAATTTCATGACATTACCCATATAGCGGTGTTTGTATGATTGAGCAAGAAACATTTAGCATTGGGCTTCAAATGGACTTGTTGAAAATCGGAGTACCATAGACATGCTTCGAGATAGCATTGACATGGTCATCAGGTGAAGATCAGACTTTAGAAACACAAAGGATTCATCAGGAACAACTTGTAGAATAAGTCTTACAGTTCCTTCATGGAAGAATGGATAGCCTTGCTGGAAGGAAAACTATAACACTAGGTCCTCCGGCCAGGGGTGTTGGGCATGAAATCACCTTACCGGTTCACATAAAGACCATTGTTATAACTCTTGAAAATATGTTCCAACCATCATATCTGACCGAGGTTCAGATCCGATTGGTGTCAGGATACCTCCGACTTAGTATGCCTGAGAAGAAAATGTGCAACACGATTGACGAGATGACAATGTAAGATTCTCGGGAAATGAACTATGAAGTGATTTCCGTTAACAAGAGTTCATCATTAACCCAAGGAGAGGACAAGGAGGTGTCGGTGAACTCAACGGCAATTCATCGAGATTCCCAAAAGATGGATTTCCACAATTATGAACAAGGAGATAACATTTGTCGATCAAATGATATAAGGAAGTATGCTCGAGGAAAACATACACAATTAAACGTTGGTTGAAAGTGCGCCCAAAATATGGGTTGGGTTGCACGACCAATGTCGAATGGTGATTCAATAAGCCATAGTCGAGAATGAAACTATAGACCAATAACTTCAAAAGCAAGAGGGTTGCTCAGAGTTTAGAATTTACACATCACAGCACTATCTGTCGGTATTCCGTTAGACACATCACGGGACCAAGAAAAGAATGGTGATGTTAATAAGTATCACCGGTATCAAGAATTCTTAAGGGTGGTGAATTTCACAACATTGAGGATATAAGAGATGTTAATGTTCCAAGGTAAAGAAGAACAATTCGGATAGCAAGGAACTCAAGGTATAACACCAAACACGAACAAGCTTGTGTTGGTGGAAGGCAATAAGGGTCGATGATAACGCAGATCATCGAGGGCAAGGATGGTATTTCATCATGAACTCATTTGATATCCTAGAAGAGCTCATAAGATTGATGATGATCACGACACACTTTGTCGAGAGATTTCAAGATGTAATCGATCGGCGATGACATCAAGTCAAATGAATGGTGAAGCGAAAGGTTATTGGAACCAAGGGTATGACACAAACTCAAAACCAAGCTTATTGTCCAAGGAGAAATGATATGATGAGGAAGATCAACGTAAGCTTAGCTCATCGTCAAATAATTGTGCTACGGGAAGAAGGACCGGGTAGCACGGCTAAAATTTAACATGGTAATGATATAGCCGATCAGGCTAGGAATGACTTGAAGGATTATTAAACTCATAATCAACGGAGATTACTTTATTGAATCGGAGTGCGGAATTGATTCACTTATCAATGTCCTTGAGTGTCTAACAACCCAGAACCCGGGGAAAATTGGAATCGGTGAGGAATAATACTGGAAGAACTCATCATAAGTTATGCAGTTCCATGATATTCTTGAGATACCAGAGCTTAATACTCAACGGTAGAGCAAAGTAAAGGTTGGACAGGTGCAATGATCTGCAGAAGACAAGTACTTCAACTTGTCCAAGAAATGGTATTTTAAAAGGAGAACATGGCGGAACCACGATTGCAAAAGGTCAATCCCGATATAAGAACTTATACCAAAGAGGGTTTAAGAGGAGCATCCATGATAAGATTAGCATCGTGCCCATGGGCATGAACACAAAGTTCAAGGTCGACTCCACTTCTTCAATATATAACCTTTCATTCACTTCTCGCTCAATGAAGTTGGAGTGTTGAAATTTTATCCGCAAAATACCGTAAGAGTACGACTCGTGAAAACTTTCGAGTTCACACATATTAAGGAAGGCATAGGTTCAACCCATCGGGCATCTTAGAATCATATACCGTAATCTTTTAGAAGTAATTAACTCAAGCTCAAGGCAGAGCATGGTTGAGAAAGCAGAGGATACAATTTACCAAAGGCATTATGTATCGAGGAAAGGCTCACAAGGTTATTGAATATGAAGGGCGTTGTCGATAAAATCCAACAAAGGATCCGTGGTCCACAAGGATCTAGCGTGAGCATCGGTACTCAACTAGAGGAAGAAGAATGCAAGGAGATCAGATTATAGAAACAATGACTAACTCAATTGTCAAATGCCAAGGAATTATGATTTAAATCAAGGGATCAGGAGCAATGCTCGATTAGGGATGGATAAGTTGAATAGCCTTAGGGTACAATCAACGACAATTGATTGGTCGAGAACCAATTCCAGCTTAAAAGAATGGCAGCTCACCGGAAAGGTAATTTATAAGGATCAATGATGATTGCGTGTATTCGCAAACATATTGAGTTAACAGACCAAAATGATAAGGACAAGGAATGTCAATAAGATTACGAGACTTATGGGATTAACCATAATGCGAGCAAGCAAGAATTTCAAGAGCCAAAGGCTCCATAGGATTTCGGAAGATCGAATAGTATTTTGAAGACTTTTGTGAAACGCATGAACAATCGATGAGCGGATACTCGACAAGTGCGAGGATTTATTTGAAGGGGTATTCATGTGGCAAAGAACTACTAGGCAAGAGGCACAAAGTATTCTCGAACAATAGAGAAAACTTTGGGGTATCTTGTAATAACAAGATCAATGGGGATGATCGTATGAATGGCAAGTGTAAGTAGTTATCCATAAGGATTTATCGGTGGTCGGAATAGCAAAAGTGATGGGCACAAAGTCTCGTGGAGAACATCGGAGAGTATCTTCGATTCTTCCGTGCAGCAGACGATCATCTGTAATAAGGGGCTCTCCGGAGAAAGTATTATCGAGAACCTAGAGTCGAGTTAGTAAAATCGCTTAACCCGAATAGAAGAGATGTCGAGTCCCAGTATAGGTCGAGAAATAAAAGATCCTACTACCACCCAATGGCGACGCAGCCCGTAAGACACACAACCATGTTAGTAAAAGTTTTGTAACGCCTAGACTCGACTTCGCCGAGGAGTGTGGAAGGGGATTCCTACAGCAATGGCTCGATACCATCTTCAGACGCTTTCGATTCAATCGTACACAAATCATGCACGCAAATGTGTACGATCAAGATCGTGGACTCACGGAAGATATCACAACACAACTCTAAAACATAAATAAGTCATACAAGCATCATAATACAAGCCAGGGCCTCGAGGGCTCGAATACAAGTGCTCGATCATAGACGAGTCAGCGGAAGCAACAATATCTCGAGTACGGACATAAGTTAAACAAGTCGCCTTAAGAAGGCTAGCACAAATCGGGACAGATCGAAGAGGAGCAGCCTCCGCCTCGATCCTCCTAAGCTACTCCCCGGTCGCCGCCGGGTTGCACGTAGTAGTAGGCACCTCCAGTAGTAGTCGCCATAGGCGGTGGCGTCTGCCCCGGCTCCATCGTCTGGTTGCAGCAATCGAGTAGAGGTAGGGGAAAGGGGGGAACAAGGCAACCGTGAGTACTCATCCAAAGTACTCGCAAGCAAGGAGCTACACTACATATGCATGGATATATGTGTAAAGGGCCATATCAGTGGACTGGACTGCAGAATGCCAGAATAAGAGGGGGATAGCTAGTCTTAACGAAGACTACGCTTCTGGCAGCCTCCGTCTTGCAACATGTAGAAGAGAGTAGACTGAAGTCCTCCAAGTAGCATCTCCAAGTAGCATCGCATAGCATAATCCTACCCGACGATCCCCTTCTCGTAGAGAGAGCGACCACCGGGTTATATCTGGCACTTGGAAGGGTGTGTTTTATTAAGTATCCGGTTCTAGTTGTCATAAGGTCAAGGTACAACTCCAAGTCGTCCTGTTACCGAAGATCACGGCTATTCAATAGATTAAACTTCCCGCAGGGTGCACCACATAACCCAACACGCTTGATCCCATTTGGCCGACACACTTTCTCGGTCATGCCCGCCGCATGAAGATCAACACGCCGCAGCCCCACCTAGGCTCAACAGAGAGGTCAAGACGCCGGTCTAAACCTAAGCGCACAGGGGTCGGGCCCATCGCCTTAGCACACCAAGACGCTTGCGTGACGCGGCCGAAGCGCACTCTAGCCTACTGAGCGTTCCATCCGATCCGGCGCGCCACGCCACTCCGCCGACGCCACGGAAGTGCTTCGCCGATACCACGACGCGGGATACCCATAACTACTCCAGCGAGATGGTTAGTGCGATAGACCAAATGGCCGCACTCGATCAAATACCAAGATCTCGTTAAGCGTGTTAAGTATCCGCGAATGCCGACCAGGCCAGCCCACCTCTCTCCTAGGTGGTCTCAACCTGCCCTGCCGCTCCGCCACAGAGTAACAAATGGGGCCGCGGGAACCTGTGCCCACCTCTATCGGGATGGAGCCACCTGTCCTTTCACCCCCATCTCCTAACAAAGGTCACTGTAATGTAATAGTGTAAAGTATATAGTATATGCCCGTGATCACCTCCCAAGTGATCACAGCCAAGTAGTATAGCATGGCGCATTTGACAAGAGTGTAGGGTCACGATGGAACACTAGCATCCTATACTAAGCAAGAGGATAAAGGTAAAGGTAACAAAAGAGTAGCAAGGACAAAGCTATGCAGCAAGATAGGATTAATCGAAAGCAGAATATGCTACACTACTCTAATGCAAGCAGATAGAGAAGAGTAGGCGATATCTCGGTGATCAAAGGGGGCTTGCCCGGTTGCTCGGCAAGAAGGAGGGTCGCCAACTCCGTAGTCGAATCGGGGGTCGCCATAGTCTCGGGTTCACCGGAAAGAAGTAACGGAGGGGGAACACAATAAATAACAAAGCAATCAAAGCATCACAAAGCATAACATGGCAATACGCTGTGCTAGGTGTGCCCTAACGCGCAAGAGGTGGTACCAATAAAGGGGAAACATTCAGGAAAGTATCCCGGTGTTTCGCGTTTCGGACAGATGAACCGGAGGTGAAATGTTGCAGGTTCGCTATGCTAAGGATGTGTGGCGGATTTAACGGGCTGCGATCCGGATTCGCCTCGCCGATCTGAGTAACTTTCATGTTCAAAGTATTTTCATCCGAAGTTACGGTTAATTTTATATGAATTTTCAAAGTTTAAATGATTTCTAGAATTTATTTAACTTGAATTATAAACGGTGAAATACTTTGCCACCTAGCACTATTCTAGCCACAATGTATGACAGCGGGGCAAGTGGGGTTGGTTGAACCATCAACATTTGACCGGTCAACACATGAATAGTAGAAGTGGATCCCACATGTCATAGGCTATACCTAAATAAATAAATAAATAAATACTAACCTAATTAATGGGGTCCACATGTCATCTGCTAGTAGCTAACCTAAATACTAATTAACCCTAAACTAATTGAACATGGGGCCGGCCTCGTAAACACGTAAACACACGCACGCACACAACTAGGGGTTAGTTATGTTCTTTGTAAATGTAAGATAGCCTTTGTGATTTTCATACGATTTAATCCATTCATCGAAAGGATTTGGTCCAATGGGATAAAATGAAGTTTGTCAAGTATACTTTCTACTCATAATTTTTCTTGGCCTATTAGTAGTTGTTTACCCGCTGATTAGAGGCTGTCAAGGGGTTAGTCAACGTAATATTCGCAAAGCTAGCCATAGATACAAGAGTATTCAGCAGCAGAAGAAGACGCGTTGAGCAAAGAAGAATATCGGCATGGCGCCGAGGCGGCCAGCAACGCCCAAGACAGCCGGATACGGCCCGGCTGCGTTGCCGGATCTAGCGGTAGGCGGCGCAGACTAGCAGGGCGGCGGCGTCGGCAGCCCGGGCGAAGGCGCAAGGCAGAAGCTCGAGCGGTGCGGGCGAGCATGGCCAGCGGATGGGAGAGGCTGGCAGGTGCGGGTGACAGGAAGCGCGGCAGGGGAGCCCGGGGCATGGCAGTGCGAGCGAACGAGGTCAGGGGGGGACGGCGGACGCGCTGCCGAGGAGCAGCAGAAGCAGCAGTGAGAAGGCGAGAGCAGAGGCGGCTCAAACACGCGTGTACGCTGGAGCTCTGGACGAATTGTGGACGGAGGCTACGCAAACGAATCGAGGCGGAAAGAATGGGGATTCGGGAAGGAGCTCACAGCCGAGCTCGTGGTGTGGTCGAGGAAGCCGCAGGAGTCGAGGTGGACCGGAGGAGGACGCGGCGGCGATTTAACGGGTCGGGTCCCGCGGACAAAGGCGGCTCGATCCAGTCGATGTAGGTGCTCCGAGCTCAACGCGCCCCGTAGTCGAAGAGGACGATGGCGGCGGTCCTCCTGGCGCCTTGGCTAGCCGCTGGGAGGTCGGTGCACACGGCGATGAGGGCAACACGGCGGCGAGGCATCGGGGCTTTGGGTTCGAGCGGGGAGCGAATGGAAGGGGAAGAAGGAGATAGGGTTCGATCCGGGGGCCGGGTCGTTTTATCCGCCACTGGGAGACGACGGGAGGCGCGGATGGCCGCCCGTGGCTAATCTCTCCATGGACGACGATGGTCATCCACCGCGCCGTGAACAGAGAACGAAGAAGACAGAGGGAGGACTTGGCTAGGCCGGTTCATGGGCTAAGCTAGCAACTGCTCATACTGGGCTAAAGTGCATAGTAGTTCGGTTCTTTCTGCATTTACTAATTTCTGTTTTATATTTTCCCTACGGTTTTTTTTTTTGCTATCAAAACAACTTTTTCAAATGTGCCACTTAGCACATAATCACTAGGCAATATTTTAAAGCAACTCGAAAGTTACAATTTATTTTGAAAAGGTTGGATATCTATTTAAATTGAAACGGTAAATTTAGTTGTTGCTAACTCAGTTTTAAATAGATAGGGGCATTTTATTAATTCAAAAGATGTTGGGTAATTCATGACAAATAGTTAAGGATTTATTTCAAACCAGCCTACATTTTTGTTTTATTATTTGAAAATTTAATAAATTGACTTGCATTTGATTTTGAATTCGAGTTTGTTTGGATCAAGGTGAGGCTTAGAAAATTAATCGTGATGACATGGCACAATTAAGGTGTGGTTACTGTAGCTTAATTATCCGGGCGTCACAAGTTCGGACCAACACTTAGAGAAGCACTGGCCCGAGGGGTTAAAATAAAGATGACCCTCAGGTTAATTACTCCAAAGGGAAAGGTATAGGTTGTTAGGCAAATGTAAAACCAAGGTTGGGCCTTGCTGGAGGAGTTTTATTCAAAGCGAACTGTTCAAGGGGTTCCCATAACATCCAACCGCGTTAGGAACGCAAAATCAAGGAACATAACACCGGTATGACAGAAACTAAGGCAGCAAGAGTGGAACAAAACACCAGGCATAAGGCCGAGCCTTCCACCCTTTACCAAGTATATAGATGCATTAATTAAATAAGAGATATTGTGATATCCCAATATATCCATGTTCCAACATGGAACAAAACTTCAACTTCACCTGCAACTAGCAACGCTATAAGAGGGGTTGAGCAAAAACGGTAACATAGCCAACCAACGGTTTGCTAGGAAGGTGGGTTAGAGGCTTGACATGGCAATATGGGAGGCATGATATAACAAGTGGTAGGTAGCGTGACATAGCGATAGAACGAACAACTAGCAAGCAAAGATAGAAGTGATTTCGAGGGTATGGTCATCTTGCCTGAGATCCTGCAAGGAAGAAGAATGAGTCCATGAAGAAGACAAACGGACGTAGTCGAACGAATCCTCACAACTCCGGAACGAAACCGAAGCTAACGAGAGAAGCAACTCGGAAAGAAGCAAGCAACATAGTAAACAACCATCACATAAACATGGCATGATGCACAACCAAGTATGATGCATGTCCGGTTTAAATATGCATGGCATGGCAAAGTGCAACAATCGATACTATAAATTAAGTGGAGCTCAATATGCAACGAGTTGCATATAGACGAAACACCACATTCGATTATTTAGTTCACTCCCGGTTATGTACCCAACAATATTAAATATTATTAAACATGGAAAGACGTGAAGCATAAGTAAACTACACATTTTAGGCAAGTTTAAATGAGGCCGGAAACAACAAACAACACTTCTGGTAAATCCCCATATGCATTTAGCAATTTAATGCAAACAACAATTTTAAACATCTTAATGTTGTTAACATGATGCGGATGACATGTGCAAGTTTTATGCAAGGTTTTTGAAAATGTTGACATGAGCAGGTTAAGAGGCATTTGTCATCGTGGCGGAATCAAAAGGGGTGCCACGGCAACAAACCCGAAAATGATGACACGGCAACATATCGGTTCCGGTAGCTCATGGAGATACCGGTGCAAAAGGAAAAGTGACGGGAGCGTGTCATGCACGGATGGTGGGGTGATCCCGGATACCGGGTTCCCACGGATCGACGGCGTGGCAACGAGGAGGAACAACTAACGTTCACGGGCGGATACAACATCCAAACATGCATCTCATACACTCATGCATTCGTCCACGGGCGGTCGTCTCAGCGGTATACCTTCGAAGCGTGCGTTTCGAGGCAGTTCAAAAACGTCGAGGGAAGTAGTCACACTCGGCGATGGTAGTGGAAGTAGTTGTTCACGCGACGGTAGTCGAACTTGCTGCTTGTGGTACACGGGTTTTCGGCTACGGTAGTGGTACACGTTCGTTTTCGGAGAGGTATTTGACGAATCCAACGTTTTTGGGATGACGGTAGTTGTACACGTGGTTACTTGGTTTTGTTGGGTCCACGGCAACGGTAGTCGTACACATATCGTAGAGGAACTTGGTCTTGCGAAGAGGTACTTGACGGTTGTGGTACTTGACGCGTCCGTGGGTCGTTGTGTCATGGTACTTGGTAAAATTTTCAGAGAAGATGCTTGACGGTCCGGGTACGGGTTTGGCGTGTCCAAAACATAGCAGAACAGAGGTCTCGGTTGCGGTCGTGACCTTGAGGAGGTCAACAGGAGCTGGGCCGGAGGAGCTGGCAGCGCTCGGCCTTGGCGAGGCTGACAGCAGGCCGCGTGGCCCACGTGCGAACAGCGAGGGCGAGGAGGCAGCCCTAGGCGCGGTTGATGCGGGCGTCCTCGCTACGCTCCTGATCCTGCTCGATGCAGAGAGCTGCGGGGGCGGCGCCTGCAGTTGCAGGGAGGTGACGGCGCGCACAGGGAAGGCCGACGAGTACTTGGCGCGGCAGAGCTCTCCAGCCAAGCAGCAGGGTCGTCGGGCAGCGTGCGGGACCATGACGAGGACGCGAGGGAGAGGTGCGGCGCAAGGTGGCGGCCTCCTGGTGGTCGCCGACGGCGGCGGGTGGCGATGGGTCACCAGAGCGGGCGGTGGCCGGACGGGTCACGGAGGAGATGCTCTGGTGGTCGTCGGCGAGATGGAGCTCGAGGAGGACCGGGGGCAGGCTAGAGCCGCTCATGTTCGCCTCGGTGCCACGACGGGAGGACACCGACGAGGAACTGGTCGGGCGGCGCAGTCCGACAAGACGCAGCGGGGCGGCGTCCAAGCGATGAGGGGGAGGCAAAGGGGCCTCGGGCGGAGGTCGATGTCGCCGGCAGGGTTGCGAGGTGGCACTCGGCGTCCCTGGCGATGCGGCGGCGGAAGACTGACGAGAGGAGGAGAGGGATCGAGGGGGGAGGCTGCGGGAGCGAGGGGATCGGGCAGGAGGGAGATGGGGTTCGAGGGGATACGGCGGTGCTGCGGGAACGAGGGAAAGAGTGGGGTTCGGGCCCAGGAAGGCTAGGGTTTGGAAGGAGGCTGGGCCTTAGAGATGGATGGGCCGGCCTGGGAGTCTGGCCCAAGAGGCCAGCGGGGCTAAGTGGAGGTTGGGCCGATGAGAGGCCCAGCTGGGCTGGACTCTCCTCTCCCTCTCCCCTATTTCCTTTTTTTTTAATATAACAGAGAATTAAGAGAAAGGAAAAGAGAGAATAGAAGGTTAGAGGAAGAATTTGGACATGTGGTTAAGTTTCCCGGACTCATAAAAATGTGTTTGTTCCGAGAAAATAGAAAAGGCCAAGATTGAAAGATGTAAATTCAAACTCATTTGAATTTAATTCAAATGGGTTTGAACTAGGACTTGGTAAAAGGAAGGTCCAAAAATGTTCGGATTTTTGGTGGAGCTCCGGAATATGATGAAAGAATATATGGCAAGCTTGGAGACCAAGAATTAAGATAACAAAGACATTGGGATATTTTGCAAGTGTGTTATGGTGAATTCCAAATTAATGAAATATTTAATATAGCTCCCTAAAATTGGGAGGATATGTTATAAAGAGCAATCACCATGTGAGTCCCCTCGGTTTAAATAGATCAAAAGATCTATGCAATTTAATTAGTTGAGTTCAAAAAATGAAATGGCATGATGACATGATGCAATGCACAAGATGCAAAGATGAAAGCAACAGACAAAACAAATCACCCGACGAAACTCGGAAAACATGGAAGGCATCTGAAGCGTCGGTCTCGAGGCGTCATACCTTTATAGCCACTCAGTTACATTGTGACGTTTGGTACACCCAAAGCATTCCTACGGTATCCCGGAGTTGCACTATCTCATGGTCTAAGGAAATGATACTTGACATTAGAAAAGCTTTAGCAAACAAACTACACAATCTTGTGCTACGCTTAAGATTGGGTCTTGTCCATCACATCATTCTCCTAATGATGTGATCCCGTTATCAATGATATCCAATGTCCATGGTCAGGAAACCATGACCATCTATTGATCAACGAGCTAGTCAACTAGAGGCTTACTAGGGGCATATTATGATCTATGTATTCACACATATATTACGGTTTCCGGTTAATACAATTATAGCATGAACAATAGACAATTATCATGAACAAGGAAATATAATAATAACCATTTTATTATTGCCTCTAGGGCATATTTCCAACAGTCTCCCACTTGCACTAGAGTCAATAATCTAGTTCACAACGTTATGTGATTAACACTCATAGTTCACATCGCCATTTGACTAACACCCGAAGAGTTTACTAGAGTCAATAATCTAGTTCACGTCGCCATGATTAACACCCAAGAGTTTACTAGAGTCAATAATCTAGTTCACATCACCATGTGATTAACACTCAATGAGTTCTAGGGTTTGATCATGTTATGCTTACGAGAGAAGTGTCAGTCAACGGGTCTGCAACATTCAGATCTGTGTGTTCTTCGCAAATCTTGATTTCATATTGTAGATGTTGCTACTAAGCTCCACTTGCAGCTATTCCAAATGGTTGCTCCACTATACGTATCTGTTTTGCTACTCAGAGTCATCCGGCTAGGTGTTAAAGCTTGCATCGACGTAACCCTTTACGCCGAACTCTTTATCACCTCCATAAACGAGAAACATTTCCTTATTCCTAAGGACAATTTTGACCACTGTCCAATGATCCACTCCTGGATCACTCTTGTACCCCGTCGCAAGGCACATCGCGGTACACATCATGGCATATCGTATAGAGCCTATGGTTAAGGCATAGGGGACGACTTTCGTCCTTTCTCTTTCTTCTGCCGTGGTCGAGCTTCAAGTCTTAACTTCACACCTCACAACTCAGGCAAGAACTCCTTCTTTGACTGATCCATCTTGAACTCCTTCAAGATCATGTCAAGGTATGTGCTCTGTGAAAGTCTTATCAAGTGTATTGATCTATCTCTATAGATCTTGATACCCAACATGTAAGCAGTTTTACACAGGTCTTCCTTTGAAAAACTCCATTCAAACAACCCTTTATGCTTTCTAGAAATTCTACATCATTTCTGATCAACAATATGTCATCCATATATACCTATCAGAAATGTTGTAGTGCTCCCACTCACTTTCTTGCAAATACAAGTTTCTTGCAAACTTTGTATAAACCCAAATGATTTGATCGCCTCATCAAAGCGTATGTTCCAACTCCGAGATGCTTGCTCCAATCCATAGAAGGATCGCTGGAGTTTGCATACCTTTTAGCATCCTTAGGATCGACAAAAACTTCAGTTGTATCACACACAGCCTTTCCTCACGGAGACCGTCAAGGAAACTTTGTTTTGACATCCATCTGCCAGATTTCGTAAATGAAAAATGCAGCAAATGCTAACACAATTTTAACAGACTTTAGCATCGCTATGATTGAGAAAAGTCTCATCACAGACAACTCCTTGAACTTGTCGGAAACTTCCTTGAGACAAGTCGAGCTTCATAGATGGTGACATTACCATCAGCGTCTGTCTTCTTATTAAGATCCATTTATTCTCAATGGCTTGCCGATCATCGGGAAAGTCCACCAAAGTCCATACTTTGTTCTCATACATGGATCCTATCTCGGATTTCATGGCTTCCAGCCATTTGTTGGAATCCGAGCCCACCATCGCTTCTTCATAGCTCATAGGTTCATCGTTGTCCAACAACATGACCTTTAAGATAGGGTTACCACTCAGAAGTTGTACACACCCTTGTCGACCTACGATGTTTGATAGTAATTTGATCTGAACCTTCATGATCATCATCATTAGCTTTCTCCTCAACTGATGTAAGTGCCATAGAAACATCTTTCTGTGATGCGCTACTCTCTGGTTGAAGTGAAGGTTCAACAACCTCATCAAGTTCTATCTTCCTCCCACTCAATTCTTTCGAGAGAAACTCTTTCTGGAGAAAGGACCTGTTCTTAGCGACAAACACTTTGCCCTCAGATCTTGAGATAGAAGGTATACCCAATCGTCTTGTTTGGGTATTCTATGAAGATACAATTTTCCGCTTTGGGTTCGAGCTTTTCTGACCGAAGCCTATTGACATAAGCATCGTAGCCCCAAACCTTAAGAAACAACAACTTTGGTTTCTTGCCAAACCATAGTTCATACGGTGTCGTCTCCACGGACTTAGATGGTGCCCTATTTAAAGTGAATGTAATTGTCTTTAATGCATAACCCCCAAAAATAGCAGTAGATTGGTAAGAGACATCATACACCATATCCAATAAGGTTCGATTACGACGTTCGGACACACCATCATGCTATGGTGTTCCAGGCGGCGTCAACTGTGAAACGACTCCACCTTGTCTTTAGTGATTGCCAAACTCATAACTCAGATACTTTCCCTTTGATCAGATCGAAGGAACTTGATCTTCTTGTTACGATGATTCTCAACTTCACTCTGAAATTGCTTGAACTTTTCAAACATTTTAGACTTATGCTTCATTAAGTAAATATACCCATGTCTATTCAATTCACCGATGAAGGTGAGAAAATAACGATATCCACCACGTGCGTCAACACTCATCGGACCGCACACATCAGCATGTATGATTTCCAACAAGTCACTTGCCCGTTCCATTGTTCCAAACAACGGGGTTTTAGTCATCTTGCCAAAGAGGCATGGTTCGCATGTGTCAAGTGATTCAAAATCAAGTGACTTGAAAAGTCCATTAGCATGGAGGTTCTTTCATGCGCTTTACACCAATATGACCTAAGCGGCAGTGCCACATGGAAGTGGTACTATCATTATCAACTCTACATCTTTTGGCATCAATGTTATGAACATGTGTATAACTACGACCGGGATTCAATAAACCATTCACATTGGGTGCATGACCATAGAAGGTATTATTCATGTAAATGAATAACCATTATTCTCTGACTTAAATGAATAATTGTATTGCAATAAACATGATCTAATCATGTTCATGCTCAACGCAGACACTAATGCAAACAACATTTATCTAGGTTCAACACTAATCCCGAAGGTAGAGGGAGCGTGTGATGGTGATCACATCAACCTTGGAAACACTTCCAACACACATCGTCACCTCGCCCTTAGCTAGTCTCCATTAATTCCGTAGCTTTTGTTTCGAGTTACCAATATTAGCAACTGAACTAGTATCTAATACCCAGGTGCTACTAGGAGTACTATAAGGTACACATCAATAACACACATATATCAAATATACTTTTGTTGAAGTTGACAGCCTTCTTATCTACCAAGTATTTAAGGCAGTTCCGCTACTAGTGACCGTTCCCCTAATATAAGCACTTTGTCTCGGGTTTGGGTTCTTGGGTTTCTTCACTGGAGCGGCAACTGGCTTGCCATTCAAGAAGTTTCCCTTCTTGCCCTTGCCCTTCTTTGAAACCAGTGCTCTTGTTAACCATCAACACTTGATGCTCCTTCTTGACTTTTACCTTTACGGCCTTAAGCACGACGAACAGCTCTGGGATTATCTTCCCTTGCATGTTATAGTTCATCACAAAACTCTAGTAGCTTGGTGATAGCGACTGGAGAACTTTTGTCAATCACTCTCTTATCTGGAAGATTAACTCCCACTTGATTCAAGTGATTGAAGTACCTGCACATTGAGCACATGCTCCTTTGAGCTATTCTCCTCCATCTTGTAGGCAAAGGTCTTGTCAGAGGTCTCAACCTCTCAACACGGGCATGAGCCTGAAATACCAATTTCAGCTCTTCGAACATCCCATATGTTCTATGGCGTTCAAAACGCTTTTGGAGCCCCGACTCTAAGCCGTAAAGCATGGTGCACTAAACTATCAGGTAGTCATCAGAACGTGTCTAGCAGATGTTCACAACATCCACAGATGATGCCAGAGGGGTTGGCACACCGAGCGTTGCATCAAGGACAGAAGCCTTCTGTGTAGCAGTGAGGACAATCCTCAGACTACGGCCCTAGTACGCACAATTGCTTACAATATCTTTCAACTTAGTCTTTCTCTAGGAACGTATTAAAACAAAGATCTAAAGCGCAAGCTATTAATCGACAACATAATTTGCAAAGACAATTTAGACTATGTTCGTGATAATTAAGTTCATCTAATCAAATTATTCAATGAACACCCACTCAGATAGACATCCCTCTAGTCATCTAAGTGATACATGATCCGAATCAACTAGGCCGTGTCTGATCATCACGTGAGACGGACTAGTCATCAACGGTGAACATCTCCATGTTGATCGTGTCTACTATACTGTAACACCCCGGATGTAAAACTTCCCATGTTGGCAATATATCCATCTTATTCTTCATCAATACCAAGTGGTTCTCCTCTTTGTGGGTTTCATTTTGGGTTTGTTGGTTGTTTTTGCATTACCTTGTCATGTTTTCTCTATGCCATCTCATGTTGCATTTTGGTCATATCAAGTATAGCTTTGTGCTTGCCATGTTGCATTTTTGTCATTCATGTTGTTGCCATGAGCATCATGTGCCTGACCCTTGTACCCCTTTCAAACCATTGCACCATCACTTCTCCTTCCTTCCCTTTTCTTCCATTCTTTGCGAGTGCCATTTTGCCTCCACCATAAATGTTCATCTTTTCCCCAATATTCTAACCCTATGTACCTAGCCTCTCTGCCAAATTAGAGCTCATTTGAAGTTGTTTTGGTTGGGTTTTAAAATGGTTCAAGTTTGAACTCAATTCAACTTGAATTATTTTACTTCCCTAAAAATACCTGAGCAATTTTATCAATACTACACAAATTCAGGACCTTGAGAATATTGTCGATTTCTCAAAATCCTTCCTTTTAACCCTGTGCTTTTCCTTTTGTTTTCGCTCAAGAAAAATTGAAAAGGAGTGCAGAGAGCTGCCTAGCAGCAGCGGCAACCACTGGCTCCGGCCTCCAAGCCGCCCAGCTAGTCAGCCCCCAGCCTCAGAAGCGCGCGCCAGCCCGCCTGCCCTCCTCCCTGCCTTCTTGCACCCCACGCTGTGCACCCCCGCTAGTTCCTCTCCACGTGGCCATCCTGCCCCGCTCGTCGGCCGCCACCCTGCTCCCGCACCCACCTTTTCCATCTCCTCTCGCCTGCCGCCATGGGGACCCATGAGCACGAGAGCGCATGAGCTCGCACCTCGCCCCTAGCCCCTACTTATCCCTCTCCTTGTCCTCACGCCCCTAGGGTTTCCCTCTTCCTCTCGCCGCCGCCGTCAGGTGAGTAGAACCACCAGATCCACCGCAGCCGCTCCGTCCCGAGCGTGCCTGGGAGCGTGCCTCGTCGCCGGCGTGCTCTCCGGCCACTCCCAACCCTGCAGCTCGTGTCCATCTTCTTACTCGTCGTCGTCTCCTTCCACGACGTCGACTACGGTGCCCCGGACGACAAGTTCCTCGACGTCCCCTGCTTCCTCCTTCCTCTCGGTCAGAAACGCGCCAAGGTTCAGAGCTCCGATTCATCGCCGCCAGCCCGTCTCCGTCGACTACTTCGTGTCTTTGGGTGAGCTGGGTAACACACCTCCCTCTCCCATCCATTCCATGGCATGTAGGCGCCCGTAGTTCGCATCTGTTCCATGTCCTTCCCGCTCGCCGGTTCGGCGCATTCTGAATTTGTTTGTTCAGTGTTGTTCGACCGCGCGTGGTTTTCGTGTCCCGCCTGGTTCACCTCGTTGTGCTCCCATAGCGCCAAGGCTGCTTCGTTCGCGCTGGCGCGACTGCAAGCCTCCCGCAGCCCGGCGAGTTCTCTGCTGCTCGCCATGGACGCCATGGCCCGAAGTCAAGCTACCGCCGAGCTCGAGCGCCTTTGCTTTCCTCATAGATGCACGCGTCCATTCCCTTTCCGCACGGCCACGGAGGCCCTGTGTTCGCTGGATTGCCGCTGTTTTCTCGCCGGCGTCGTCGTCTTCTCTGTTTGGCAACAGAGTTGCTCGACCTGCTGCTTACCTAAAAGGGGCCGAAGCCCTTTTCCTATCAGTAACACCCGCCTAGCCCAGTGGTTGCTGATGCAGAGCCACACCGGGGAGACCCGGGTTTGATCCCCGCGGCTGCATATTTCTCCCCCCCCCCTTTTTTCCCATTACTTGCACTGTGAGTATGACAGGGTGGCCCCACCTGTCATACTCTCTTAGCTGTTTGTTTTTTTTATTTATTTTATTCTTACTATTTGTTTATTTTCCCAGCAAATATTCCATTTCTGGCATATGGAATCTGTCCTTTTCGGGCAAGTCCATTTCTGGACGTTTCCAAATATGGAAAATGCCATTTCTGTTATTTACCATTTTAGGCAGGTTTTACCTTTGTGCATTTGTGATGATTTTTCTACAGCAACCCTAACATATTATATATGTTTTTGGGGTAGAAAAATCCCACCAACTCAGTGGTGGGATTAGTTTCTGCATTTGAGCAAGTTCATGAACATGTCATTTTACATCATGATGCTGTTTTGTCTTTTTCGTGCGATTTATTTCAAACATGCCATGAGGTTTATTTGCACATGGAAAGCTTCATTTTCATGCCTACTTCATGCTAGATTTTGTTCCATGCCATGACATGCCTTGTAGTGAGTTAAACAAGCTTGTAAAGATGCCATGTTGAATCTGTTTCTGCTATGTCCTGAAATTTCACCAAGTCTGAATCTGTTAACAAAACTTGCTATATTGACATGGTTGCTATTACATTTTCTGATCCCTTTTGGCTCATGGTCAGTAAGGGACTTTTGTTCTATGCTTTGAGTAGATTCATGCCATGCCATGTTTTGCTATTATAAGTCCCTGTAGCATGTTGTTTGCTTGCCCTGAACATTGCTTCCTGATGTTGATTCTGCCATGTTCAGTATTTTCACTAAGTCTGTGAAGCTGATACATTTTGCACTTTTGTCATGCTTGTTTGGACTTGTTAATGTGTGAATTAGCCGTAGCTCAGTGTTCATATTTTGTCAAGCATCTTGAGTAGATCACTGCCATATGCTTTGTTGGGACGTTTGGGTGCATTAGCTTAATTTCTTGTTGCTTGCTATGTGGCATCATGCTGTTTATGGCAGATTTGTGTCATTCTTGTCTTGCTTGTCATTTGCAAACCGTGCATCCGATTCCGGTGATCTTTATATCGATTTCAACCAAATCATCTCATTTTCCAGCGCATACTTGGTTTGCTGTTGATGCCTGGTTCATCATTTTCCTTCCGAGCACGATATGCATTGCATCTCACATCTCGCATATCATGCCATGTATTGCATCATGTTGCTTGTGCATTGCACCGTGATTTATTGTGGTTCCCTTGTTTGTGTTCTTGCTTTGGGTAGAGCCGAGACGAGTACGTGAACGAGGAACCTGTTGAGAACGCTTACGAGGATCAAGCTTTCGACAACTCGAGAACCTTGCGTGCAAGATGACCATACCTCGAAATCACTTCTATCTTTGCTTGCTAGATGCTCGCTCTTTGCTATGCCTATGCTACGATGCCTATCACTTGCTTTTCATGCCTCCCATATTGCCATGTCAAACCCCTAACCATCCTTTCCTAGCAAACCGTTGTTTGGCTATGTTACCGCTTTGCTCAAAGCCCTCTTATAGCGTTGTTAGTTGCGGTGAAGATGAAGTTTGTTCCTTGTTGAACATGGAGATGTTGTTCCTTGTTGGAACATGTTTACTTGTTGGGGATATCACAATATATCTGCTATAATTAATGCATATATATACTTGGTAAAGGGTGGAAGACTCGCCTTATGCCGGTGTTTTGTTCCACTCTTGCCGCCTTTAGTTTCCGCCATACCGGTGTTATGTTTCTTGATTTCGCGCTCCTTACACGGTTGGGTGATTTATGGGACCCCTTGACAGTTCGCTTTGAATAAGACTCCTCCAAAGAAGGCCCGACATTGGTTTTACCATTTGCCACCTAAGCCTTTTTCCCCGGTTTTCGCGAGCCCGAGGGTCATCTTTATTTTAACCCCCGGACCAAAGGTTCTTCGAGTGTCTTGGTCTGAATCGAGCTACTCATGGGCCACCTCGGGAAACCTCGTGGTTGGTTTTACTCAGTAGCTAGTCTCATCCAGATGTGCCCCGAGAACGAGATATGTGCAGCTCCTATCGGGATTTGTCGGCACAATCGGGCGGCTTTTGCTGGTCTTGTTTTATTGCTGCCGAAATGTCTTGTAGTCCGGGATTCCGAGATCGATCGGGTCTTCCCGGTAGAAGGAATATCCTTCGCTGACCGTGAGAGCTTATAATGGGCTGTTGGGACACCCTGCAGGTATTATCTTTCAAAGCCGTGCCGCATGTTATGAGGCAGATGGGAATTTGTTAATGTCCGTTGTAGAAAACCGAAGTTGACTTTAATTAATACACAAGAATCGCGTGTGTAACCGTGATGGTCTCTTCTCGCAGAGTCCGGAAGTGAACACGGTGTTGGAGTTATGTTTGACGCAAGTAGTTTCAGATCACTTCTTGATCGCTACTAGCTTCACGACCGTGCCTTGCTTCTCTTCTCGCTCTCTTTTGCAGTGTAGCCACCATATATGCTGCCGCTTGTCGCAGCTCCACCTCACAACTCTGTCCTTCCTATAAGCTTAAATAGTCTTGATCTCATGGTGTGAGATTGCTGAGTCCCTCCGACTCACAGATTCTACCAAAACAGTTGCAGTGCCGACGATGCTGCAGGTGACGAACCGAGCTCAAGTGGGAGTTCGACGAGGAACGTGGTCGTTACTATGTGTCTTTTCCCGATGATCGTGAGTGGAGCTCAATCGGGACGATCGGGATCTGTAGCATTTGGGGTAGTCTTCTTTTATTTTGGTTCCGAGTCGGACCTTGAGTGTATTCTCGATGATGGATGTTTATTTATGTATTGTGTGAAGTGGCATCGTAAGCCAACTATGTATCTCTTTCCTTATGTATTACATGGTTGTGTGAAGATTACCTCACTTGCGACATTGCTTTCAATGCGGTTATGCCTCTAAGTCGTGGTTCGACACATGGGAGATATAGCCGCATCGAGAGGGCGCTATGTTGGTAATCGAGCCATCCCCGACTTAGGAGCCCCCCGCTTGATTGTTTGTCATGCGTTGTTGAGTCTAGAACAAAATGTTTTGAGTCTTAGGATTATATATATCGGAGAGTAGGATTCTTTTTACTCCCCAGGTCCCTTCGCCGCCCGTGAGGTCTCCCGACGAGAAGTTTTGACTCTCCTCTCCTCAAATTTCACAAAAAAATTAGGATCACGCTGGTATCTTGGAGTCGTTCGATGGTTTTGTGACGAGAACATTGTTCTTGGTGCCTCCCGACATTTAGGGTTGTGGCGGTGTCCCGGGAGTAGAGCTCCGAGGTGTTGTCGTCACAATTTTATCGCAGCTCGAATACTGAGCTTTGCCGACATCGAAAATCTCTTTTGTACAGCTTGTTGGTGAGATAACCCCGATAACCCAAGATCGGGCGTAGCTCGAGTATTGCCATGACTCAGATAACGGATGCTTTTCAAGGTCGAGGTACACGATTTCGAAGGTTTCTTGGTTATGTGTTGACGGATGGATACAACTGGATCTAGGTATTGTTAGTTTGGGTGATATATTTTGTGTCCCCTGTATCCCCAACACCGATTGCATAACCGAAAGTTTCGGGAGTTTATAGGTGGGATTCAAGTAGCTCTTAGCATTTCTTCCCGCAGATATTTGGTTTGTGATTGGGTAATCCTTACCACTTATTTGTTCCAATGTACCTTGTTATTTTTTTCATCAACCCTTAATCAAGTGGCTTCTCACCTAATGGACGGTGATGTTAGCTTTGGAATTCATTCGCTCATCCTTGTTCAATGTTTATTGTGAAGACTATATGTTGCAATTTCTGTCCGCTGATTCAACTTGTCTATCTGCTCATCAAAGTACTCACGGGTGTCACCTCTTCAGATGGCTCCGCCAACGCGTCTGAATCCGGAACGCAATGATGGGAGTCAGTCGAACCCTCCACCTCCACCTCCGCCTCCGGAGGCATGGCAAGCTATCATGGCAGCCACCAACGCAAATGCTCAGATGATTTTGCAACTCTTGCAAGAGCGTACCCAAGGGCAAGGCAATCAAGGAAATCAAGGCCAAGGCAACAACCAGCCGCACTTTGCTACCCTCAATCAGTTCCTCGCTAATCAGCCGAAGTCTTTCAGCTTCTGTGTCGAGGCCACAGACGCCGACGATTGGCTTGTGGACATCTGCAAACATTTTGAATGTAGCAATGTCAGACACGAGGACTTTGTCAAGTTTGCTTCATTTCAACTCAAGGACCAAGCTGCCGAGGGGTACCAAGAATACAAAGATTCCAGAGGAGGTCATGTCATTACAGGATGAGTTCCACGAGACTTCAAAGCTCACCATATTCCGAAAAGTGTTGTTGAGAGCAAGCATGAGGAGTTCCGCAATCTCAAGCAAGGCAACATGTCTGTGTATCAATACAATATCCAGTTCCAGAAACTCGCTCGCTTCGCTATGCAAGACGTCCCTGATGAAAAGATGTGACGCCCCAAGACCGGAGCTTCAGTTGCCTTCCAGGGTTTCCGAGTTTTGCCATGTGATTTGTTTTGTTTTTGCATTTCATCATGTCATCTCTTGCATTGCATCATGTCATCACGCCATCATATCATTAATTTTAAACTTTTCTAAATAAATTGTATGGATGTTTTCGATCCATTTAAATCGAGGGATTCACATGGTGACTTCTCTTTATAACATACCCTCCCGATATTAGGGAGCTATATAAAATATTCCATTAATTGGAATTCACCATAACACACTTGCAAAATTCCAATGCCCTTTCTACTTCAAGTTTGGTCCCCAAACTTTGCCAACATTTCTTTTCCCATTTATTGTGGCTCCTCAAAAGTTCTCAACATTTTTGGGCCTTCCAAACTTCCACTTCCTATTCAAACCATTTGAATTATATTCAAATGAATTTGAATTTATTTCCTTCTATCATGGCCTTTCTATTTTTCTTGAACGAGCATATTTTTGTAGTCCGGAAAATTACCCTCATACCCTAATTCTTGTCCACTCATTTCTTTTCTCTCCTTTCTTCTTTATGCTCTGTTTTTTTAGAGAGAGGAGAGAGATCCCAGCCCAGCCGGCCTCTAAGGCCCCTGGCCCACCTAGCGCCTCCCTCCAGGCCGGCCTAACCTCTCCCGAGGCCCAAGGCCCGCCAGCCGCCTCTAACCCTAGCCCAGCCCACCTAACCAACTCTAACCTAGCCCGAGCGCTCTCTCCTCCTCCTCGTTCCCCTCGCTTGCGCCGCCAGGAACCCCCTCGGCTCGATCCCCTCGCTCCTCCTTCGCGCAGTCGCAGCGCCGAACCCGTCCCCTCTCGATCCCCATCTCTTCCCCTCGTCCATCCCCCGCCGCCAGGAGCATCTCTCGCTCGATCCCCCTCCTCTGCCGTCCTCCATGGCGTCGCCTCGCGCCTCCACCTCCTCGATGCAGCCGAGTCCAGGCCGCCGCCGCTTTCTTACCTTCCTCGCCGCCTCCATCCCTTTCCCCTGCCGACCGCTTCCTTCGCGGCTCCCTCCGCCACGCCTGCTGTTGCCATTGGCGCCGCCTCAACCTCCGGCGCGGCCAACCCTGGGACGAAGACTCGACCCGGATCTCGCCGCCTGGACCTGCCCCCGCCCGCTGGTGCCCTGCTGCGACCGCCAGAAGCTTCCATCGCGCCGCGGCGAGCCCCTGCGTCTACCTCGCCGGTCTTCTCCTCCTCGTCTCCCTGTCCTCGTTGCCACGAGCGCCGCCGCCGCCGGAATGGGTCCTCGCCTCGCCCTCCACCGGATCTGATGGATCTGGCCTACCTCGACCTCCTCGCGCTAAGCTTCGCCACCAGCCAGATCCGCGCCCCGAGGCCGACCCGTCCACCCCAGCAGTCCCCGGCTACCGTTTCCCTGGATTCGCCAAGTACCACGATGATGCGCCAAGCACCGCTACCAGTGACCCGAACGTCTACGACCCATGTACAACTACACGGTGATGCGCCAAGTACCCTTCGTTCCGTCAAGTTCGTCTACACGGAACGACTACATCCGAGGTGGATAACGACAAGTACCCCTACGCCAAGACGCCAAGTCCGTTTCGGATTCTTCAAGTACCGCTACCGCCGATCCGAACATCTTCGAAAACGAACGTGATCCACTACCGCCGACTCAAGACCCTGTGGACCCCGAACATCCACGGACTTGAACAACTACTTCGGCGACGAGATGTACCGCTACCATCGAACGTGAACAACGACTTTCACGCCGTGTACCACTACTTCCCTCGGCGATCATCGCGAGAACGACTACTTCCTCTACTTCCTCGACGACCCGTGAACGCCTATTTCCCTACGAACGCTTCCGCCCCGATTGCTCGCTTCAAGGTATAACCACCGAGAGGACCGACCGTGATCGAATCATCCTTGCGATGCCCTCTTTTGCCATGCCACTGCTCCGTGGGAACCCGGAACCGGATCACCCCACCATCTTGCATGACTCGCTCACACGCTTTCCTTTGTACCGTATCTCAATCGAGTTATCGGAACCGATATGTTGCCGTGGCACCATTTTCGGATTCGTTGCCGTGGCACCCCTTTTCTTCCACCACGGTGACCCAATGCTTCATCATGCTCATGATAACGTTTTCATAATATTGCATAAAACTTGCTCATGTCATCCGCATCATGATAACGACATTTAAATGTTCATAATTGTTGTTTGCATTAACTTGCTTAAATGCCATGCTAAAATGATTTATTTCATAACTTAATAACCGTAACTCGGATTTTAATAAATTATATATGTAAATGGGGTAGAAAAATGCCTAGTTTAACATGGCAGCTTTACTTTGCATGTTTAACAACTCTAAAATATGCTTTAGGTCAGATCTGTACCGAATCCATAATTTGCATATGAGGATTTTCCGAATTGTTGTTCGTTGTTTCCGCCTCATTTAAACTTGCCTAGATAGGTAGTTTCTTTATGCTTCACCCCCTTGCCATGTTTAATAACATTTAATATTGTTGGGTGGCCTAATCAAGAGAGAACTAAATAATTGATGTGGTGTTTCGTCAATATGCAATTCGTTGCATATTGAGCTCCACTTAATTTGTAGGATTGTTTGCACATATTGCCATGCCATGCCTCATTAAACCGGACATGCATCATACTTGTTTGTGCATCATGACATGTTTATGTGATTGTGTGTTTACTATGTTGTTTGCTTCTTTCCGGTTTGCTTCTCTCGTTAGCTTCGGTTCCGTTCCGGAGTTGTGAGGATTCGTTCGTCTTCGTCCGTTTGTCTTCTTCATGGACTCGTTCTTCTTCCTTATGGATTTCAGGCAAGATGACCATACCTCGAAATCACTACTATCTTTGCTTGCTAGATGCTCGCTCTTTTGCTATGCCTATGCTACGATGCCTACCACTTGCTATATCATGCCTCCCATATTGCCATGTCAAACCTCTAACCATCCTTTCCTAGCAAACCGTTGTTTGGCTATGTTACCGCTTTGCTCAGCCCCTCTTATAGCGTTGTTAGTTGCAGGTGAAGATGAAGTTTGTTCCTTGTTGAACATGGAGATGTTGTTCCTTGTTGGAACATGTTTACTTGTTGGGATATCACAATATATCTTATTTAATTAATGCATCTATACACTTGGTAAAGGGTGGAAGGCTCGGCCTTATGCCCGGTGTTTTGTTCCACTCTTGCCGCCCTAGTTTCCGCCATATCGGTGTTATGTTCCCAGATTTTGCGCCCCTAACGCGGTCGGGTGATTTATGGGACCTCCTTGACAGTTCGCTTTGAATAAGACTTTTCCAAAGAAGGCCCAACATTGGTTTTACCATTTGCCTCACCTATCCCCTTTTCCTTGGGTTTCGGAGCCCGAGGGTCATCTTTATTTTAGCCCCCGGACCAGTGCTCCTTCGAGTGCTGGTCCGAACTAGAACCCCTCAGGCGCGCCTCAAGGCAACTTGAGGTTTGGTTTTAGTTGTATGGACTGCTCATCCGAGTGTGCCCGAGACCGAGATATGTGCAGCTCCTATCAGATTTGTCGGCACATCCGGCGGCTTTGCTGGTCTTGTTTTATTGCTGTGAATGTCTTGTAGCCGGATTCCGAGACTGATCGGGTCTTCCCGGGAGAAGGAATATCCTTCGTTGATCGCGAGAGCTTATCATGGGCTTGTTGGGACACCCCGCAGGTTTTGAACTTTCAAAGCCGTGCCTGCATGTTATGTGGCAGATGGGAATTTGTTAATGTCCGTTGTAGAAAACCCGGTTGATCTTAATTAAAATACACCAACCGTGTGCGTAATCGTGAGTGTCTCTTTTCGGGTTGATCGAAGGAGAACACGGTTTCGGGTTATGTTTGACGTAAGTAGTTTCAGGATCACTTCTTGATCATAGTTGTTCGACCGTGCTTTGCCTCCTCTTCTCGCTCTCTTTTATGTATGTTAGCCACCATATATGCTAGTCGCTTGCTGCAGCTCCACCTCACTACCCTGTCCTACCTTTAAGCTTAAATAGTCTTGATCTCGCTGGTGTGAGATTGCTGAGTCCCGTGACTCACAGATACTTCCCAAACCAGTTTGCGGTGTGCCGATTAAACTGCAGGTGATGCACCTGAGCTCAAGGAGGAGCTCGATGAAGATCTTGTTCTTTGTGTTGTTTCGCTTCAGCTTGATCAAGAGTGGAGCCAGTTGGGACGATCGGGATCATGTAGCATTTGGGGTAGTCTTCTTTTATTTTGGTTCCGTAGTCGGACCTTGATTGTATCTGTATGATGTAATGTTTTACTCATGTATTGTGTGAAGTGGCGATTGTAAGCCAACTATGTATCTCTTTTCCCTTATGTATTACATGGGTTGTGTGAAGATTACCTCACTTGCGACATTGCTTTCAATGCGGTTATGCCTCTAAGTCGTGCTTCGACACGGGAGATATAGCCGCATCGAGGGCGCTTTCAAGTTGGTAATCGAGCCTTCCCGACTTAGGAGCCCCTACTTGTTTGTTTGTCGACGTTGTTGAGTCTAGAACGGAAAATGTTTTGAGTCTTAGGATTATATATATCGAGAGTAGGATTTTTTTACTCCTCGGTCCCTTCGCCGCTCTGGTGAGGTATCCCGACGAGAGTTTTGACTTTTCTCTCCTCAAATTTCACTAAATTTTTTTAGGATCACGCTGGTATCTTGGAATCGTTCGATGGTTTTGTGACGAGAACATTGTTCTTGGTGCCTCCCGACATTTAGGGGTTGTGGCAGTGTCCGGGGAGTTGAGCTCGAGGTGTTGTCGCCACAATTTTATCGCTGCGTTCTGGAATACCGAGTTTTGCCGACATCGAAATCTCTTTTGTGCGCTTGTTGGTGAGATAACCCCGATAGCCCAAAGATCGCGAGAAAAGGGAGTATTGCCATGACTTGTATAACGGATGCTTTTCAAGGTCGAGGTACACGATTTCCGAGGATTTCTTGGTTATGTGTTGAAGGATGGATACAATTTGGATCTAGGTATTGTTAGTTTGGGTGATATATTTTGTGTCCCCCAGATCCCCAACACCAGATTGCATAACCAGAAAGTTTCGGGAGTTTATAGGTGGGAATTCAAGTAGCTCCTAGAATATCTTTTCGACAGATGCATGATATGGGATTGGGTAAATCTCTATCATATGTGTTTGTTCCGGCTCATTCTGCAAGCCAAATCCTTTGTTTTTGTTCCGTTTTGTGGTATTCAAGTTGCTTCAATGCCAAGTGTTGATTCCATACCTTTCCTAAATGGTGTTCTCATATTGCTATGTGAATACTAATCCTTCTTGATCACTGAGCTTGTCATGTCAATTCTTTTCTCAACCGGCGTGCTTCTCTTTAAGTGGATCCGATTATTCCAACATTCGCAAGATCAATCCTAAGTTTTTTTTTTCTTCTCAACGGTGTTCGTTTCATCCGACCCAAGTTGTTTGTTTTCCCGCCCTCCCACCCTTTTTCTTCAAGGACTCAGATTTCTTAATCAAGTATCCATTTTATTGAGTGAAGTTTCTTCATTCTTTTCCTTTAATGTTTTATCCGGTGATTTCTCATGCCGGTGTATCTCTTAATCATTCACCTCTCGCTATTCATTTGTTCCGGAGTGTTGAAGATATCTCAGAAGATTCTAGTTTCCATTCTCAATTCACTCAAGTTCTTTTGAGGATGCTATCTCATTCAAGCCATTTAATTATACCGGTGCAATATCTATTTCAAACAATTGTTCAACGGTGGTTCTTTTGAGTGGGCCCTAACCCACAGGTCTTTTCCCAGGATCTTACCTGACTCTTCTAATTTTCAGGAGCTATTCCCAAATTCATTGTAAAGTTTGACGTAAGAATGAGTTATCATCAGTCAAATGTCTTTCTCCAAGATCTTTCAAATTATTTTCATCGTTGGTTCAACCTTTCTAATTTTCAACCCGGAGTATCTCAACAATTCATGGTGGTGTTTCTCATCGTCATTCTTCGATGTGAAGACCGAAGAAGAGTTTCTCTTAAATCTTGTTCCATTCTCTTCAAGATTCTTGGTTCTAGTTTGTTGCCATCCTCTCATAATTGTTTTAGATTGTGAGAATTCTTTTAACCCACCCGGAGCATTTCAGGAGTCTTTTCAGTTTGATTATCCAGAGCCCATCATTTCAGAATTATCCATTCAAGCGTTCAACTCTGGTTTTCCAAATCTCACCGGTGCATCGTCGAAATATCCTCTAATCAGTTCATGATCTCTTCGTTCTAATGTATCTAAATCCTGTCAAGTATCTTTATTCGTTTTCTAATTATTCTCAGTGAATTGCGCTTTTGCTACGTTCATTCTCAATTCTTACGGTGGTTCGTTCAAGATTTCACTTCCTTTGTTATCATATCAATTCATTTGTTGTTTCCAAATCCCACCGTGGTTCCATCAATACCTTCTCAAGTTTTGCGCTGTATCTCTATCTCGTAATCATTTTCAATGAGAATAAGTAGTATGCCAAATCCATTGCTTGTCATCAATTTAATTGGTGAAGGATCAACATAATGTAATTCTTATTCTTGTTTCATCGAGTACGTTCAATTCCTTATTCCGGAGGTTCATCAAAATTCGTGATTTCATTTGTTCATCTTTTCTTACCGGAGTTCTTCATGGAGGCTCTACATGATGGTTCGTCAAGCATTCTTTTCATTTCTCCAATTGTTCATCAAGATTTCTCGCGGAGTTAAGATCCGTCAAGCTATACTCAAAATAAACATGGTGCTCAACACATGTTTTGTTTTGAGGAGTTCAAGTATTCTTCTTCTTGCATTCCGAAGTGCAATTCTTTCTACCTTATCTCTTGAGATGGTGTTATGTCACTCTTGGCAATTTCCCTTCGTGTTTCATGATTCACATGTTGTCAAGAATGAGGTATTTTAAATCCATAAATCTCTTCATTGGACTTATCTTGGGCTATATTTCACCTAAAGCTTTCCCTAAGGATTGTTGCTATTTATGGTGCTTATAAATGACCCAAGTTATTCATTTCTCCTCTCGGTGAAAGAAGTTTTCATCTTCTTGTTGATCTTAATCCAATCGTTTTGTTTCCGTGGGGGCAGAAGCTCACCTCATAATTTTGAGATGTTTTCATAAGCCCACTACAAGCTTATTCTTACCGTTGTTGTTTTTTTTTCAAACAACTCCGTTCAATCCTACTTCGTAAGGATGCTCTTTCAAATTCACTTATGGTGGGAGATGTTGGTTTCATTCTTCGTTCTATTCATTCCAACTTTCTATCTATCATGCTTGGTTTCCGGAGGCATTGTGATGTTGCTCTCTTCGACCCATCATCTTGTTTTTTAAAGATCATGTTCTTTTTCTTGCATTATCCGTTTAACCGGAGTGTCGTGTCTTCTCTTCAAGTTCTTTTCATCTTATCAAGTTTTCCTTCTTCTTTTAGTCGGAGTGCTGCCCAAATTTTATCATTCTTATTCCTTCTCTATCTAGTTTTAACCGGAGTGGTTTCAATATCTATCTTATCACTAAACCTCTTGGTTCTCGTCGTATCCCATATTCCTCTTTTCTAACAGAGTGTTTCAACTTTCTTCATCTTCGTTGTTTTCTTTCTTTCATTTTGTTCAACCTCTCAAGGTTCTTTGGTTTCACCTGCTTGTCGAAGAAGCAACTTTGTTTTACCTCTTCCTCTTCCGCTTTTCTCCGTGCCATCCTAGATCTCGGACGAGATCCTCTCGTAGTGGTGGAGTGTTGTGACGCCCCAAGACCGGAGCTTCATTGCCTTCCGTGGTTTCGAGTTTTGCCATGTGATTTGTTTTGTTTTGCATTTCATCATGTCATCTCTTGCATTGCATCATGTCATCATGCCATCATATCATTAATTTTAAACTTTTCTAAATAAATTGTATGGATGTTTTCGATCCATTTAAATCGAGGATTCACATGGTGACTTCTCTTTATAACATACCCTCCCGATATTAGGGAGCTATATAAAATATTCCATTAATTGGAATTCACCATAACACACTTGCAAAATTCCAATGCCCTTTCTACTTCAAGTTTGGTCCCCAAACTTTGCCAACATTTCTTTTCCCATTTATTGTGGCTCCTCAAAAGTTCTCAACATTTTTGGGCCTTCCAAACTTCCACTTCCTATTCAAACCATTTGAATTATATTCAAATGAATTTGAATTTATTTCCTTCTATCATGGCCTTTCTATTTTTCTTGAACGAGCATATTTTTTTTGTAGTCCGGAAAATTACCCTCATACCCTAATTCTTGTCCACTCATTTCTTTTCTCTCCCTTTCTTCTTTGCGTTCTGTTTTTTTTAAGAGAGGAAGAGAGAGATCCCAGCCCAGCCGGCCTCTAAGGCCCCTGGCCCACCTAGCGCCTCCCTCCAGGCCGGCCTAACCTCTCCCGAGGCCCAAGGCCCGCCAGCCGCCTCTAACCCTAGCCCAGCCCACCTAACCAACTCTAACCTAGCCCGAGCGCTCTCTCCTCCTCCTCGTTCCCCTCGCCTTGCCGCCAGAACCCCTCGGCTCGATCCCTCGCTCCTCCTTCACATGATCGCAGCCTTGAACCCGTCCCTCTCGATCCCCATCTCTTCCTCGTCCATCCCCGCCGCCAGAGCATCTCTCGCCGATCCCCTCCTCTGCCGTCCTCCATGGCGTCGCCTCGCGCCTCCACCTCCTCGATGCCGCCGAGTCGGGCCGCCGCTTTTCTTACCTTCCTCGCCGCCTCCATCCCTTTCCCCGTCGCGCGCCTCCTCGCGGCTCCTCACGCCACGCTTGTTGCCATTGGCGCCGCCCAACCTCCGGAGCGCTAACCCCGGGACGAAGACCTCGACCCGGATCTCGCCGCTTCGACCCGTCCCCACCGCTGGTGCCCTGCTCAAGACCGCCGCCAGAAGCTCTCCATCGCGCCGCCGGCGAGCCCTCGCGTCTACTCGCGGTCTTCTCCTCTCGTCTCTGTCCTCGCTGCCACGAAGCGCCGCCGTCGCCTGAATGGGTCCTCGCCTCGTCCTCCACGGATCGATGGATCTGGCCTACCTCGACCTCCCGCGCTAAGCTTCGCCACCAGCCAGATCCGCGCCCCGAGGCCGACCGTCCACCCAAAGAGTCCCCGCTACCGCTTCCTGGATTCGCCAAGTACCACGATGATGCGCCAAGCACCGCTACCAGTGACCCGAACGTCTACGACCCATGTACAACTACACGGTGATGCGCCAAGTACCCCTTCGGTTCCGTCAAGTTCGTCTACACGGGAACGACTACATCCGAGGTGGATAACGACAAGTACCCCTACGCGCGAAGACGCCAAGTCCGTTTCGGGATTCTTCAAGTACCGCTACCGTCGATCCGAACATCTTCAAAAACGAACGTGATCCACTACCGTCGACCCTCGAAGACCCCGTGGACCCCGAACATCCACGGGACTTGAACAACTACTTCCGATGACGAGATGTACCACTACCATCGAACGTGAACAACGACTTCCCCCTACGCCGTGTACCACTACTTCCCTCGGCGATCATCGCGAGAACGACTACTTCCTCTACTTCCTCGACGACCCGTGAACGCCTATTTCCTCTCGAACGCTTTCATCCCGATTGCTCGCTCAAGGTATAACCACCGAGAGGACCGACCGTGATCGAATCATCCTTGCGATGCCCTCTTTGCCATGCCACCGCTCGTGGGAACCCGAATCCGGATCACCCCACCATCTTGCATGACTCGCTCACACGCTTTCCTTTGTACCGTATCTCAATCGAGTTATCGGAACCGATATGTTGCCGTGGCACCATTTTCGGATTCGCTGTCGTGGCACCTTTTCTTCCACCACGGTGACCCAATGCTTCATCATGCTCATGATAACGTTTTCATAATATTGCATAAAACTTGCTCATGTCATCCGCATCATGATAACGACATTTAAATGTTCATAATTGTTGTTTGCATTAACTTGCTTAAATGCCATGCTAAAATGATTTATTTCATAACTTAATAACCGTAACTCGGATTTTAATAAATTATATATGTAAATGGGGTAGAAAAATGCCTAGTTTAACATGGCAGCTTTACTTTGCATGTTTAACAACTCTAAAATATGCTTTAGGTCAGATCTGTACCGAATCCATAATTTGCATATGAGGATTTTCCGGAATTGTTGTTCGTTGTTTCCGGCCTCATTTAAACTTGCCTAGATAGGTAGTTTCTTTATGCTTCACCCCCTTGCCATGTTTAATAACATTTAATATTGTTGGGTGGCCTAATCAAGAGAGAACTAAATAATTGATGTGGTGTTTCGTCAATATGCAATTCGTTGCATATTGAGCTCCACTTAATTTGTAGGATTGTTTGCACATATTGCCATGCCATGCCTCATTAAACCGGACATGCATCATACTTGTTTGTGCATCATGACATGTTTATGTGATTGTGTGTTTACTATGTTGTTTGCTTCTTTCCGGTTTGCTTCTCTCGTTAGCTTCGGTTCCGTTCCGGAGTTGTGAGGATTCGTTCGTCTTCGTCCGTTTGTCTTCTTCATGGACTCGTTCTTCTTCCTTGCGGGATTTCAGGCAAGATGACCATACCCTCGAAATCACTACTATCTTTGCTTGCTAGATGCTCGCTCTTTTGCTATGCCTATGCTACGATGCCTACCACTTTCTATATCATGCCTCCCATATTGCCATGTCAAACCTCTAACCATCCTTTCCTAGCAAACCGTTGTTTGGCTATGTTACCGCTTTGCTCAGCCCTCTTATAGCGTTGTTAGTTGCGGTGAAGATGAAGTTTGTTCCTTGTTGAACATGGAGATGTTGTTCCTTGTTGGAACATGTTTACTTGTTGGGATATCACAATATATCTTATTTAATTAATGCATCTATACACTTGGTAAAGGGTGGAAGGCTCGGCCTTATGCCCGGTGTTTTGTTCCACTCTTGCCGCCCTAGTTTCCGTCATATCGGTGTTATGTTCCCGGATTTTGCGTCCCTAACGCGGTCGGGTGATTTATGGGACCCCTTGACAGTTCGCTTTGAATAAGACTTTTCCAAAGAAGGCCCAACATTGGTTTTACCATTTGCCTCACCTATCCCCTTTTCCTTGGGTTTCGGAGCCCGAGGGTCATCTTTATTTTAGCCCCCGGACCAGTGCTCCTTCGAGTGCTGGCCCGAACTAGAGCCCTGCGGCGCCCCTCAAGGCAACTTGAGGTTTGGTTTTAGTTGTATGGACTGCTCATCCGAGTGTGCCTCGAGACCGAGATATGTGCAGCTCCTATCGATTTGTCGGCACATCCGGCGGCTTTGCTGGTCTTGTTTTATTGCTGTGAATGTCTTGTAGCCGGATTCGAGACTGATCGGGTCTTCCCGGGAGAAGGAATATCCTTCGTTGATCGCGAGAGCTTATCATGGGTTGTTGGGACACCCCGCAGGTTTTGAACTTTCAAAGCCGTGCCCATGTTATGTGGCAGATGGGAATTTGTTAATGTCCGTTGTAGAAAACCGAAGTTGATCTTAATTAAAATACACCAACCGTGTGCGAATCGTGAGTGTCTCTTTTCGGGTTGATCGAAAGGAGAACACGGTTTCGGGTTATGTTTGACGTAAGTAGTTTCGGGATCACTTCTTGATCATAGTTGTTCGACCGTGCTTTGCCTCCTCTTCTCGCTCTCTTTTGCGTATGTTAGCCACCATATATGCTAGTCGCTTGCTGCAGCTCCACCTCACTACCCTGTCCTACCTTTAAGCTTAAATAGTCTTGATCTCGCGGGTGTGAGATTGCTGAGTCCCGTGACTCACAGATACTTCCCAAACCAGTTTGGTGTGCCGATGAAACCGTGCGGGTGATGCACCTGAGCTCAAGGAGGAGCTCGATGAAGATCTTGTTCTTTGTGTTGTTTCGTTCAGCTTGATCAAGAGTGGAGCCCAGTTGGGACGATCGGGATCTGTGTAGCATTTGGGGTAGTCTTCTTTTATTTTGGTTCCGTAGTCGGACCTTGATTGTATCTGTATGATGTAATGTTTTACTCATGTATTGTGTGAAGTGGCGATTGTAAGCCAACTATGTATCTCTTTTCCCTTATGTATTACATGGGTTGTGTGAAGATTACCTCACTTGCGACATTGCTTTCAATGCGGTTATGCCTCTAAGTCGTGCTTCGACACGTGGGAGATATAGCCGCATCGAGGGCGTTTCAAAAGAGTATGATCTATCAATTCAGAGGTGGTCTCAGATAAGATCTGCAATTAGCTCTCGTGCTTTTTGAGCCAGAAAAGTATGATGAATTCTACAACATGGCACTGAAGCAAGAAGCTGCCCAGCTCAAATGTGAGGCTTCTAAGAAGAGAATCAGGATGCAGATTCGGTCTTCTTCTTCCTCTCAAGTGGCAGCTAAGCAGCAGAAGTTCTACCTTCCTCCTCCTCCGTTCCGTCGGCCTTTATCGTGAGAAGAACTCAGGTGGTCGTGGATCCTCCCACCCACCCAACCCAGCTATCGTAACAAGTCTAATTCTCAAGCTCCAAGGTCAAATGCTCCTTATCACCGTCCGCTCTCAGAGGTGACTTGCAACAAATGTCGCAGAAAGGTCACTATGCTAACAAGTGCTTCAACCAAAGGCGCCTTTCCTCCTCCTCCTCCTGTGAGATCTTCCAAGAATGCAAAGTGGTCAAGCATAATCCCAAGTCTGCAAAGGTGAATATGATAAATGCAGCTCAAGCGGAGGAATCTACTGACGTGATAATGGGTAATCTTTCAGTTAATGATATTCCTGCAAAAGTTTTATTTGATACCGGTGCATCGCATTCTTTCATGTCATATCCTTTTGCATCGAAGCACAATTTTGACACAGAGGAATTACCTAAAGCTATGCAAGTTATTTCTCCGGCTAAGCGTTTGAGCTCTAGCATGATGGTTCCGAATGTCGGTATCAAGATGGGCGACTATAGATTTCTGGCTAAACCAATTGTCCTTGGGGACTCGGATATTGATCTTATTCTTGGGATGGACTGGCTTTCTCAGCACAAAGCTCAACTTGATTGTGCTACCAGGGAAATTAAATTGGCTCACTCTTCTAATGATGTGATCATCTATGCCGCTCGTGATGAAACCATTCGGTTGTTTTCTCTCAATGAGAAGGGCGAGTTGGATGCTATCTCTCGATTCCGATCGCTTGTGAGTACCAAGATGTCTTTCCGTAAGAGCTCCCGGTATGCCTCCTCATCGGCCGCTTGAGTTCGTTATCGATCTTGAGCCCGCATCGAACCCGCTTGCAAGCGCCCATACAAGCTTGGACCTAATGAGCTGAAGGAATTGAAGAAGCAGCTCGATGAACAAGAGCGTCTGGGTTTGATCGGACCGAGTTCATCTCCTTGGGGTTGTGGTGTTCTTTTGTCCGTAAGAAGGATGGCACGGACCGACTTTGCGCCGACATCTGTCCATTGAATAAGAAGACAATCAATAACAAGTATCCACTTCCCAACATCAATGAGCTTTTCGAGCAACTCAAAGGTGCTAAAGTGTTCTCCAAGCTTGACCTTCGTATGGGTTGTCATCAAATTCGATTCGTGAACAAGATATTCCCAAGACAGCATTCGAACAAGCTTTGGTTCTTATGAATATATTGTCACGTCTTTCGCCTTGTCAATGCTCCTCCAACATTCTCTCGAATGATGAACTTCATCTTCAACCCCTACACCAATGAATTCGTCTTAGTCTATCTTGATGATATTTTGGTCTTCTCCAAGAATAAGAAGGATCATGCCAAACATTTGCGATTGGTGCTCGACAAGCTCACAGAGCATCAATTCTATCTGAAGTTTTCCAAATGTGAATTTGGCTTGATGAAGTTCTTTACCTTGGTCATATCATCTCCGCTAAGGGCATCATTTGTTAATCCCGAGAAGGTGTCCGTAGTTGTGAATTGGGAACCTCCTCGAATGTCAAGCAGCTCCATGATTTTCTTGGACTTGCAAGCTATTGTCAAGATTCGTTGAGAACTTCTCTAAGATTGCAAAGCCTCTTTCCAACCTCCTCCAGAAGCATGTGAAGTATGTCTAGTCTCCTGAGTGTGACGTTGCTTTCAATACTCTCAAAGAGAAACTCGTCACAGCTCCTGTTTTAACTCCTCCTGATGAATCCAAGCCATTCGAAGTTTTCTGTGATGCTTCTCTTCAAGGTCTCGGTGCTGTGTTAATGCAAGAGAAGAAAGTTGTGGCCTATACCTCTCGTCAGTTGAAGCCCAACGAAAAGAACTACCCCACTCATGATCTTGAGTTGGCGGCAGTTGTCCATGCATTAATAACTTGGAGACATCTCTTGTTGGGAAGGAAAGTGGACATATTCACCGATCACAAGAGTCTCAAGTATATCTTCACTCAACCCAACCTCAACCTCAGGCAAACTCGATGGGTCGAAATGATTCAAGAGTACAACCCAAGTATTGAATATACTCCAGGCAAGGCCAATGTCATTGCAGATGCTTTGAGCAGGAAGGCTTACTGCAACAGTTTAATCCTCAAGCCCTTCCAACCGAATCTTTGTGAAGCTTTCCGCAAGCTGAATCTTCAAGTTGTTCCTCAAGGTTTTCTTGCCAACCTCTTAGTCTCTCCTACTTTGGAAGACCAAATTCGTGAGGCTCAACTCCTGGATACCATGGTGAAAAAGGTGAAACATGGTATCGACAAGGGCATTTCCAAGTACAAGTGCTTCCACATTGACGACAAAGATACTCTTTTCTTCGAGGACCGGTTTGTGGTTCCTAAGGGTGATCTACGTAAAGTCATTATGAACGAGGCACACAATTCCCTTCTATCCATTCATCCTGGAAGTACGAAGATGCACCATGACCTCAAGCAGTCATATTGGTGGACTCGAATGAAGCGAGAAATTGCTCAATTCGTGAATGAGTGTGATGTCTGCAGAAGGGTGAAAGAAGAACACCAACGACCAGCTGGTCTCCTCCAACCTCTTGCTATTCCAGAATGGAAGTTTGATCATATCGAAATGGACTTCGTGACTGGATTTCCTAAGTCCAAGCGTGGAAATGATGCTATCTTCGTTGTCATTGACAAGCTTACTAAAGTGGCTCATTTTCTTCCAATCAAAGAATCTATCACAGCAGCTCGGTTGGCGAGCTATACACCTCGAAATTGTCTCCTTGCACGGCATTCCACAATTGATCTCTTCGCACCGTGGAAGCATCTTCACCTCCAAGTTTTGGGATTCTTTTGAGAAGGCCATGGGCACCAACATTCGTTTCAAAGACAGCTTTCCATCCTCAAACAAGTGGCCAAGTCGAGCGAGTCAATCAAATCCTTGAAGATATGCTCGGGGCTTGTGTCATTTCCTTCGGTATGAAATGGGAAGATTGTCTTCCATATGCCGAGTTCTCCTACAACAACAGCTTCCAAGCGAGTTCGCAAGGCCCCATTCGAAATTCTCTATGGCGAAAGTGCCGTACTCCTCTCAATTGGTCCGAGACAGGTGAACGCCAACTTCTTGGCAACGACTTGATCACGAAGTCAAGAAATGTGCAAAGTCATTCGTGAGAATCTCAAAGCCGCATAATCGCGCGGAGAAGAGCTATTATGATGACAAGCACCGTGATGTGGCTTTTGAAATCGGAGACCATGTCTACCTCCGCCTCTCCAATGAAAGGCACTCGCCGCTCGATATCAAAGGAATCTTGCCCCTAGATACGTGGGTCCTTTCAAGATCATTGGCAAAAGAGGCGATCTCGCCTATCAACTTGAGCTTCCGTCCAACTTCGCGAACGCACGATGTGTTTCATGTGTCACTTCGAAGTGCTTCAAGACGCTGAGCGCACTATCAACTTCAAGAAATTGACCTCCAAGAAGACCTATCTTATCATGAGCACCCGCTGCTATTCTTGAAGAAACCGAGCGCAAGACTCGCAACAAGTCAATCAAATTCCTGAAAGTGAAGTGGTCACACCATTCCGACCGAGAAGCCACCTGGGAGCGCGAGGATCACCTCCGTTCCGAATATCCGGAGTTCTTTCAGTCCTAGATCTCGGGACGAGATCCTTTCGTAGTGGTGGAGTGTTGTAACACCCCGGATGTAAAACTTCCCATGTTGGCAATATATCCATCTTATTCTTCATCAATACCAAGTGGTTCTCCTCTTTGTGGGTTTCATTTTGGGTTTGTTGGTTGTTTTTGCATTACCTTGTCATGTTTTCTCTATGCCATCTCATGTTGCATTTTGGTCATATCAAGTATAGCTTTGTGCTTGCCATGTTGCATTTTTGTCATTCATGTTGTTGCCATGAGCATCATGTGCCTGACCCTTGTACCCCTTTCAAACCATTGCACCATCACTTCTCCTTCCTTCCCTTTTCTTCCATTCTTTATGAAAGTGCCATTTTGCCTCCACCATAAATGTTCATCTTTTCCCCAATATTCTAACCCTATGTACCTAGCCTCTCCGCCAAATTAGAGCTCATTTGAAGTTGTTTTGGTTGGGTTTAAAATGGTTCAAGTTTGAACTCAATTGAACTTGAATTATTTTACTTCCCCTAAAAATACCCAGAGCAATTTTATCAAATACTACACAAATTCAGGACCTTGAGAATATTGTCAGATTTCTCAAAATCCTTCCTTTTAACCCTGTGCTTTTCCTTTTGTTTCTGTCTGAAGAAAAATTGGAAAAGGAGTGCAGGAGAGCTGCCTAGCAGCAGCGGCAACCACCTGGGCTCCGGCCTCCAAGCCGGCCCAGCTAGTCAGCCCCGCAGCCCTGTAGCGTGCGCGCCAGCCCGCTCGTTCCCCTCCTCCCTGTCTTCTTGCACCTACGCACGCGTGCACCCCCGCTAGTTCCTCTCCACGTGGCCATCCCGGCCCCGCTCGTCAGCGCCTACCCTGCTCCCCGCACCCACCTTTTCCCTCTCCTCTCGCCGTCGCCATGGGGACCGCGAGCACGAGAGCGCATGAGCTCGCACCCTCGCCCTAGCCCCTACTTATCCCCTCTCCTTGTCCTCACGCCCCCTAGGGTTTCCCTCTTCCTCTCGCCGCCGCCGTCAGGTGAGTAGAACCACCAGATCCACCGCAGCCGCTCCGTCCCGAGCGCGCCTGGGAGCGCGCCTCGTCGCCGGCGTGCTCTCCGGCCACTCCCAACCCTGCAGCTCGTGTCCATCTTCTTCCTCGTCGTCGTCTCCTTCCACGACATCGACTACGGTGCCCCGGACGACAAGTTCCTCGACGTCCCCTGCTTTCTCCTTCCTCTCGGTCAGAAACGCGCCAAGGTTCAGAGCTCCGATTCGTTGCCGTCAGCCCGTCTCCGTCAACTACTTCGTGTCTTTGGGTGAGCTGGGTAACACACCTCCCTCTCCCATCCATTCCATGGCATGTAGGCGCCCGTAGTTCGTATCTGTTCCATGTCCTTCCCGCGCTCGCCGTTCTCCGGCGTACTCTGAATTTGTTTGTTCAGTGTTGTTCGACCGCGCGTGGTTTCGTGTCCCCGCTTCTGGTTCACCTCGTCGTGCTCCTCAGAAGGCTTTCGCGCCTTCGTTCGCGCCTCGCGCACCCTTCAAGCCTCCGCAGCTCGGCGAGTTCCTCTGCCGCTCGCCATGGACGCCATGGCCCGAGTCGAGCTATCGCCGAGCTCGAGCGCCCGCTTTCCTCGTAGATGCACGCGCCCATTCCCCTTTTCCGCACGGCCACGGAGGCCCTGCTCCCACTGGATTGCCGCCGTTTCCCTCGCCGGCGCCGTCGTCTTCTCTGTTTGGCAACAGAGTTGCTCGACCTGCAGCTTACCTAAAAGGGGTCGAAGCCCTTTTCCTATCAGTAACACCCGCCTAGCCCAGTGGTTGCTGATGCAGAGCCACACTGGGAGACGGGTTCGATCCCTAACGGTGCATATTCCCCCTTTTTCCCATTACTTGCATTGTGAGTATGACAGGGTGGCCCCACCTGTCATACTCTCTTAGCTGTTTGTTTTTTTATTATTTATTTTATTCTTACTATTTGTTTATTTTCCCAGCGAATATTCCATTTCTGGCATATGGAATCTGTCCTTTTCGGGCAAGTCCATTTCTGGACGTTTCCAAATATGGAAAATGCCATTTCTGTTATTTACCATTTTAGGCAGGTTTTACCTTTGTGCATTTGTGATGATTTTTCTACAGCAACCCTAACATATTATATATGTTTTTGGGGTAGAAAAATCCCACCAACTCAGTGGTGGCACTAGTTTCTGCATTTGAGCAAGTTCATGAACATGTCATTTTACATTATGATGCTGTTTTGTCTTTTTCGTGCGATTTATTTCAAACATGCCATGAGGTTTATTTGCACATGGAAAGCTTCATTTTCATGCCTACTTCATGCTAGATTTTGTTCCATGCCATGACATGCCTTGTAGTGAGTTAAACAAGCTTGTAAAGATGCCATGTTGAATCTGTTTCTGCTATGTCCTGAAATTTCACCAAGTCTGAATCTGTTAACGGAACTTGCTATATTGACATGGTTGCTATTACATTTTCTGATCCCTTTTGGCTCATGGTCAGTAAGGGACTTTTGTTCTATGCTTTGAGTAGATTCATGCCATGCCTTGTTTTGCTATTATAAGTCCCTGTAGCATGTTGTTTGCTTGCCCTGAACATTGCTTCCTGATGCTGATTCTGCCATGTTCAGTATTTTCACTAAGTCTGTGAAGCTGATATATTTTGCACTTTTGCCATGCTTGTTTGGACCTGTTAATGTGTGAATTAGCCGTAGCTCAGTGTTCATCTTTTGTCAAGCATCTTTAGTAGATCACTGCCATATGCTTTGTTGGTACGTTTGGGTGCAGTAGCTTAATTTCTTGTTGCTTGCTATGTGGCATCATGCTGTTTATGGCAGATTTGTGTCATTCTTGTTTTGCTTGTCATTTGCAAACCGTGCATCCGATTCCGGTGATCTTTATATCAATTTCAACCGAAATCATCTCATTTTTCAAATGGCATACTTGGTTTGCCAAGTTGATGCCTGGTTCATTATTTTCCTTCCGAGCACGATATGCATCGTGATCATCACATCTCGCATATCATGCCATGTATTGCATCATGTTGCTTGTGCATTGCACCGTGATTTATTGTGGTTCCCTTGTTTGTGTTCTTGCTTTGGGTAGAGCCGGAGACGAGTACGTGAACGAGGAACCTGTTGAGAACGCTTACGAGGATCAAGCTTTCGACAACTCGAGAACCTTGCGAGCAAGATGACCATACCTCGAAATCACTTCTATCTTTGCTTGCTAGATGCTCGCTCTTTTGCTATGCCTATGCTACGATGCCTATCACTTGCTTTTCATGCCTCCCATATTGCCATGTCAAACCCCTAACCATCCTTTCCTAGCAAACCGTTGTTTGGCTATGTTACCGCTTTGCTCAGCCCCTCTTATAGCGTTGTTAGTTGCAGGTGAAGATGAAGTTTGTTCCTTGTTGGAACATGGAGATGTTGTTCCTTGTTGGAACATGGAGATGTTGTTCCTTGTTGGAACATGTTTACTTGTTGGGGATATCACAATATATCTGCTATAATTAATGCATCTATATACTTGGTAAAGGGTGGAAGACTCGGCCTTATGCCTGGTGTTTTGTTCCACTCTTGCCGCTTTAGTTTTCGTCATACCGTGTTATGTTCCTTGATTTCGCGTTCCTTACGGTTGGGTGATTTATGGGACCCCTTGACAGTTCGCTTTGAATAAGACTCCTCCAAAGAAGGCCCAACATTGGTTTTACCATTTGCCACCTAAGTTTTTTCCCCGGTTTTCGCGAGCCCGAGGGTCATCTTTATTTTAACCCCGGACGGTGCTCCTTCGAGTGCTGGCCCGAATCGAGCTACTGAGGGCCACCTCAGGTTGGTTTTACTCGTAGCTAGTCTCATCCGGATGTGCCACGAGAATGAGATATGTGCAGCTCCTATCGGGATTTGTCGGCACAATCGGGCGGCTTTGCTGGTCTTGTTTTATTCTTTGTCGAAATGTCTTGTAGTCCGGATTCGAGATCGATCGGGTCTTCCGGTAGAAGGAATATCCTTCGTTGACCGTGAGAGCTTATAATGGGCTAAGTTGGGACACCCTGCAGGTATTATCTTCAAAGCCGTGCCCGCGGTTATGAGGCAGATGGGAATTTGTTAATGTCGGTTGTAGAAAACCGAAGTTGACCTTAATTAATACACAAGAAGCAACGCGTGTGTAACCGTGATGGTCTCTTCGGCGGAGTCCGGGAAGTGAACACGGTGTTGGAGTTATGTTTGACGCAAGTAGTTTTAGGATCACTTCTTGATCGCTACTAGCTTCACGACCGTGCCTTGCTTCTCTTCTCGCTCTCTTTTGCAGTGTAGCCACCATATATGCTACCGCTGCTGCAGCTCCACCTCACAACTCTGTCCTTCCTATAAGCTTAAATAGTCTTGATCTCGCGGGTGTGAGATTGCTGAGTCCCGTGACTCACAGATTCTACCAAAACAGTTGCAGGTGCCGACGATGCGGTGCAGGTGACGCAACCGAGCTCAAGTGGGAGTTCGACGAGGAACGTGGTCGTTACTATGTGTCTTTTCCCGATGATCGAGTGGAGCCAGTTGGGACGATCGGGGATCTGTGTAGCATTTGGGGTAGTCTTCTTTTATTTTGGTTTTGTAGCCGGACCTTGAGTGTATACTGGATGATGGATGTTTATTTATGTATTGTGTGAAGTGGCGACTGTAAGCCAACTATGTATCTCTTTCCCTTATGTATTACATGGGTTGTGTGAAGATTACCTCACTTGCGACATTGCTTTCAATGCGGTTATGCCTCTAAGTCGTGGTTCGACACGTGGGAGATATAGCCGCATCGAGGGCGTTACATATAGGACTCATGTTTGACCTTTTGGTCTCTCGTGTTCCGAGGCCATGTCTGTACATGCTAGGCTCGTCAAGTCAACCTAAGTGTTTTGCATGTGTAAATCTGGCTTACACCCGTTGTATTCGAACGTTAGAATCTACCACACCCGATCATCACGTGGTGCTTCGAAACAACGAGCCTTCGCAACAGTGCACAATTAGGGGGAACACTTTCTTGAAATTTTAGTGAGGGATCATCTTATTTATGCTACCGTCGTTCTAAGCAAATAAGATGTAAACATGACAAACATCACATGCAAATCATAAAGTGACATGATATGGCCACTATCATCTTGCGCCTTTGATCTCCATCTTCGAGGCGCGACATGAACACCATCGTCACCAGCATGACACCATGATCTCCATCATCGTGTCTTCATGAAGTTGCCTCGCCAACTATTACTTCTACTACTATGGCTAACAGTTAGCAATAAAGTAAAGTAATTACATGGCGTTTTCATTGACACACAAGTCATAAATAAATTAAGACAACTCCTATGGCTCCTGCCGGTTGTCATACTCATCGACATGCAAGTCGTGATTCCTATTACAAGAACATGATCAATCTCATACATCACATATATCATTCATCACGTCCTTTTGGCCATATCACATCACATAGCATACCCTGCAAAAACAAGTTAGACGTCCTTTAATTGTTGTTGCATGTTTTACGTGGCTGCTATGGGTTTCTAGCAAGAACGTTTCTTACCTACGCAAAACCACAACGGTGATATGCCAATTGCTATTTACCCTTCATAAGGACCCTTTTCATCGAATCCGATCCGACTAAAGTGGGAGAGACAGACACCCGCCAGCCACCTTATGCATCAAGTGCATGTCAGTCGGTGGAACCAGTCTCACGTAAGCGTACGTGTAAGGTCGGTCTGGGCCGCTTCATCCCACAATGTCGTCGGATCAAGATAAGACTAGTAATGGTAAGCAAATTGAACAAATCATCGCCCACAACTGCTTTGTGTTCTACTCATGCATAGAATCTACGCATAGGCCTAGCTCATGATGCCACTCTTGGGGAACATATCAATAATTCAAAATTTTCCTGCGTGTCACCAAGATCAATCTAGGAGATACTAGCAACGAGAGAGAGAGAGGGAGTGCATCTTCATTCCCTTGAAGATCACTAAGCGGAAGCGTTACAAGAACGCGGTTGGTGGAGTCATACACGCAGCGATTCAGATCGCGGTCGATTCCGATCTAAGCGCCGAAAAACGGCGCCTCCGCGTTCAACACACGTACAACCGGGAACGTCTCCTCCTTCTTGATCCAGCAAGAGAAGAGGAGAAGTTGAAGAAGAACTCCGACAACACGATGGCATGGTGGTGATGGAGCTCGTGGTTCTCCGGCAGGGCTTCGCCAAGCGCTACGGAGGAGGAGGAGGTGTAGGAGAGGGGGAGGGGTTGCGCCTGGGGAAGGGTGCAGCTGCCCTCTCTCTCTCTCTGTATATAGGGGGAGGGGAGGAGGAGGCACCCTATGGTTTCCCTAGGGTAGGGGCGGCCGCCACAGGGGAAACCCTAGATGGGTTTGGGCGCCCCCACCCGTAGGAAACTTGCCCCCCAAGTCGGGAGGGGTGGCTGCCCTAGGGGAGGCGCCCCCACCTCTCCAGGTTACGTGAGATGGGGTGGGAGGGGCGCTCAGCCCCTTAGTGGGCTGATGTGCCCCCTCCCCTTGGCCCATAAGGCCCCCCAACGCTTGTTGGGGCCTCCGAAACCCCTTTCGGACACGCTGATCGTCACCCGGTACCCCCGGAACAATTCTGGACTCCAATACCCTTCGTCCAATATATCGATCTTCACCTCCGGACCATTCCGGAACTCCTCGTCACGTCCGGGATCTCATCCGGGACTTCAAACAACCTTCAGTAACCACATACTATTTCCCATAACAACTCTAGCGTCACCGAACCTTAAGTGTGTAGACCCTACGGGTTCGGGAACCATGCAGACATGACTGAGACATCTCTCCGGCCAATAACCAATAGCGGGATCTGGATACCCATATTGGCTCCCACATGTTCCACGATGATCTCATCAGATGAACCACGATGTCGGGGATTCAATCAATCCCGTATGCAATTCCCTTTGTCTATCGGTATGTTACTTGCCCGAGATTCGATCGTCGGTATCCCCATACCTCGTTCAATCTTGTTACTGGCAAGTCTCTTTACTCGTTCCATAACACATGATCCCGTGGCTAACTCCTTAGTCACATTGAGCTCATTATGATGATGCATTACCGAGTGGGCCCAGAGATACCTCTCCGTCATACAGAGTGACAAATCCCAGTCTCGATTCGTGCCAACCCAACAGACACTTTCGAAGATACCTGTAGTGCACCTTTATAGCCACCCAGTTACATTGTGACATTTGGTACACCCAAAGCATTCCTACGATATCTAGGAGTTGCACAATCTCATGGTCTAAGGAAATGATACTTGACATTAGAAAAGCTTTAGCAAACGAACTACACGATCTTGTGCTACGCTTAAGATTGGGTCTTGTCCATCACATCGTTCTCCTAATGATGTGATCCCATTACCAATGACATCCAATATCCATGGTCAGGAAACCATGACCATCTATTGATCAACGAGCTAGTCAACTAGAGGCTTATTAGGGACATATTACGATCTATGTATTCACACATGTATTACGGTTTTCGGTTAATACAATTATAGCATGAACAATAGACAATTATCATGAACAAGGAAATATAATAATAACCATTTTATTATTGCCTCTAGGGCATATTTCCAACACAAATATGCCCACGTAGTTGTTACGTTAATCACGCAACATATCTTACGGGACGCTGCTTCAGTTACTTAACTACAGGTGCATTGGGTCACTGACATATGGGCCTAATAGGGGTCTAGCCCACATGTCAGTGAGGCAACTAGACCTGCAGTTAAGTCAGTGCAGCTCAGTCCATATCTTATGTAGGTGTGCCATTGTTCGCTATAAATACTGCGCCTCCCACGGCATTCGGAAGAACGCTCACATTCATCGCTATCTCCCCCCTCCCTCTCATGTCGACCACCATGGCATTGCCCCTCCCAAGCCCTAGGCACCCCTCGCTGCACCACGCCGGTCACGCGTTGTCGTTCAGTTCCTTGCCACCACTAGTCGAGGAGGACGCGTCGGTGTTCCGCTCGTCACCGCGACGCGTTGAGGTGGACGCGTCAGCGTTCCCAATCTCCCCAGCACGCGCGTGGGAGGACGCGTCGGCTCCCCGCTACGAGGAGAACATCGCGCCTCCCGCCGAGCCCCCTATCCTTGAGGAGCTTTGGAAAGAAATGGATGTCGCCTTGTGGGAGGCTTTGCCTCCGGCAGAGCACGCCAAAATAGAGGCGGAGAAGAAGGCCGAGGAAGAGAAGCGCGCCGCGGGACAAGCTGCCTGGCAGGCCTATGTCGCATCCGAGAGAGTCAAGCAATTGGCTCTTTGGCAGAAGGCTCATGCGAGGGCCGTGAGGGTGGCGGACGATGCCCGTGCCAAAGCCCTGAGTGTAGTCGGGCCCAAGCGCCTCATCTGCGCTTGGTGGTACGTGGACCAGGTGCACGCTTCCAGCGAGGAGGAATACCTGTTGGCGCCGGGTCACCACACCGGTCGGATCGCGCTCGCCCGCCGGCAAGCCGCCAATCAGCACCTCGCGAGTTGCGAGGCTGCGGAAGAGGCGTTGTGTCGGCGCGCTGGGAAACGGCCGTGCACCAGGGCACTCGTGGCGCGCCGCAAGCGCTCCTGCGAGCGCCGTGGCTTTTAGTAGGAGTATAATTTAGTTTCGTAAGGCAATCTCATTACTTTTGGGACACAAATGATAAATCCTGAACGCTCAGGAATTATTAGCGTCCTTAATTAAGTATGTAAAAGGGAAATTTTGGAAACCTTGTGTATCCGTACGCATTTTGTAAGTACGTGCATATAGCACAAACTTTACTATATACTATCGCACTACACGTCTCTCTCTATATATGCTTGCAGATTGTGCTACTCCCTCCGTCCAGGTGAATAAGTCATCTTTGGTTGTGCACCGTGACCAAGAAGGAGGAAGACTTATACACCTAGACGGAGGAGTACTACTATTACTTATGTACGTGCAAATGCACGTTTTAACATTACGATGCAGTTTTCGTAAAAGTAGAAAAAAACACTAGTCAAGCTTGTGAAATGATTCAATGCAAAACAAATGCAAAAATGCTCGTTTGATTGTTTACTTTTAGCTTCCTTCTCTGTGGTTATTTCTCTGTCGTACTTTATACGGAGTATCTCACTGGTCGGAAAGGCATGCAAATTCCCAAACCGCTTCCTACACCCTATATCGAATTTTTTGCCTAACAAGTTGTGACGTGCAATTGGAATTCAGACTTGATTACTACTACTAGTAGGAGTACCAGGGGCCAGTTCTTTTAGCCTTCTAGATTAGTAATCCCATAACTACTACCTCCGTCCTGGTTTATTGGTCCCCATTGTAATCTGTGTTAAATTTTGATCTTAAATTTAACTAATGAAATGTTAGTGCATGTCACATGCACTAACATTTTATCAGTTAAATCTTTGGTCAAAATTTAGCACAAATTACAATGGTGATGAATAAACCAGGACGGAGGTACTAGTAGTAGTTTAGAAGCCCAAATAAATCAGTGAGGTGCCTTAATGTTACTCTCCACTGTGACTAGTCTTAAGGGAAAAGCTAGGGAAAAGCCGCCAAAAGAACTGGCCCTAGGAGTAGTAGCTAGGGATACTAGGAGTAGTAGCTAGGGATCGAGTGTGCGAGGTGAACCGGAGGAAGTAAATGCAGAGAGATGAAATTCAAAAAAAACGGAGGGATGTGATGGTTGCTTGTCCATTTATTTTACCAGACCACTTATTACGGGGAGTGGTTGGGTTTTGTGATATGACGGCTTTACTATCGCGCCACGAGCGGGGTGAGACTCTCGTGCAGCGCCGCCCTCTACACTAGTACTACATCGGTCGTGGTTTAACCCCCATTGAATTTGACTGAAGATTTAACTGACAAATGTTAGTGCATGTCAACAAAAACAATATCATTGGATTCGTATTTGAACATAGTTTTCAATGATATAATTTTAGGTGACATGCATCAACATTTATTGTACTATATATAATGTTAGTTCATTTTTTGGTCGTACTAATCTATAGTAAGGTGCCCGTGCATTGTACGCAAGAGTGAAATGCATTGATCGGGGAGTTGTTTATTTTGACAAAGGATGTGGGGGTCATCTCATGTGTAACGGGTATCTGAAAGCACAAGTGCTCCCCGGGTGATTTTGGTAATTAATGTCAACATATCTCTTGTTGGACTAATACTTTCATCTAGCATATTTCAGATAAGTCCAACAGTGGAGTGGCATGGACTAGAGGATGTGGGATCCCTTCAAGATGATAAAGACAAATGATTGGCTCAAGCTCAAAGCTCGGGACTCTACATTTTTCATTTTAGTGATCCAAGATCACATTGAGTCCATAGGAAATCCATTACTATTAAGAGGGGATGAAGTGTTGTGCTACCTCTTGAGCACTGCATTGGTTTTCCCTTGAAGAGGAAAGGGTGATGCAGTAAAGCAGCGTAAGTATTTCCCTCAGTTTTTGAGAACCAAGGTATCAATCCAGTAGGAGATCACGCTCAAGTCCCACGCACCTACACAAACAAATAAGAAGCTCACAACCAACGCGATAAAGGGGTTGTCAAGCCCTTCTCGGTCACTTACGAGAGTGAGATCTGATAGATATGATAAGATAATATTTTTGGTATTTTTATGATAAAGAGAAATAAAGATGCAAAGTAAAATAAATGGCAAAGGAAATAACTAAGTATTGGAAGATTAATATGATTGAAGATAGACCCGGGGGCCATAGGTTTCACTAGTGGCTTCTCTCAAGAGCATAAGTATTACGGTGGGTAAACGAATTACTGTCGAGCAATTGATAGAATTGAGCATAGTTATGAGAATATCTAGGTATGTTCATGTATATAGGCATCACGTCAGAGAAAAGTAGACCGACTCCTGCCTGCATCTACTACTATTAGTCCACACATCGACCGCTATCCAGCATGCATCTAGAGTATTAAGTTCAAGAGAACAGAGTAATGCTTTAAGGAAGATGACATGATGTAGAGGGATAAACTCATGCAATATGATATAAACCCCATCTTTTTATCCTCGATGGCAACAATTCAATACGTATCGGTTCCCTTTCTGTCACTGGGATCGAACACCGCAAGATTGAACCCAAAGCTAAGCACTTCTCCCATTGCAAGAAAGATCAATCTAGTAGGCCAAACCAAACTGATAATTTGAAGAGACTTGCAAAGATAAACCAATCATACATAAAAGAATTCAGAGGAGAATCAAATATTGTTCATAGATAATCTGGATCATAAACCCATAATTCATCGAATGTCGACAAACACACCGCAAAAGAAGATTACATCGAATAGATCTCCAAGAAAATCGAGGAGAACTTTGTATTGAGATCCAAAGAGAGAGAAGAGGCCATCTAGCTAATAACTATGGACCCGTAGGTCTGAAGTAAACTACTCACACATCACCGAAGAGGCCATGGAGTTGATGTAGAGGCCTTCCGTGATCAATGCCCCCTCCGGTGGAGCTCCGGAAAAGGCCCCGAGATGGGATTTCTCGAGTACAGAAGGTTGCGGCGGTGGAATTAGGTTTTCGTGGTGCTCCTGGATGTTTGGGGGGTACGTGGATATATATAGGAGGAAGAAGTACGTCGGTGGAGCAACAGAGGGCCCACGAGGGTGGAGGGCGCGCCCAGGGGGGTAGGCGCGCCTGAGGGAGTCCTGGATTAGGGGGTGTCCGGATGGCCGGACTATAGCCTTTGGCCGGACTCCTGGACTATGAAGATACAAGATTGAAGACTTCGTCCCGTGTCCGGATGGGACTTCCCTTGGCGTGGAAGGCAACCTTGGCGATACGGATATGTAGATCTCCTACCATTGTAACCGACTCTGTGTAACCCTAACCCTCTTCGGTGCCTATATAAACCGGAGGGTTTTAGTCCATAGGACAAAGAACAATCATACCATAGGCTAGCTTCTAGGGTTTAGCCTCTCTGATATCGTGGTAGATCTACTCTTGTACTACCCATATCATCAATATTAATCAAGCAGGAGTAGGGTTTTACCTCCATCGAGAGGGCCCGAACCTGGGTAAAAACATTGTGTCCCTTGTCTCCTGTTACCATCCGCCTAGACGCACATTTCGGGACCCCCTACCCGAGATCCGCTGGTTTTGACACCGACATTGGTGCTTTCATTGAGAGTTCCTCTGTGTCATCATCTTTAGGCCCGATGGCTCCTTCGATCATCAACAATGATGCGGTCCAGGGTGAGACTTTTCTCCCCGGACAGATCTTCATATTCGGCGGATTTGCACTGCGGGCCAATTCGCTTGGCCATCTGGAGCAGATTGAAAGCTACGCCCCTGGCCATCAAGTCAGATCTGGAAATTTGAACTACACGGCCGACGTTCGCGGAGACTTGATTTTCGACGGATTCGAGCCACAGCCAAGTGCGCCGCACTGTCACGAGGGGCATGATCTAGCTCTGCCGCCGAACAGTGTCCTGGAGGCCGCACCAGTGTCCGCTCTGGCCTTTAGCTCGGAGCCGACTGCGCCGGTCAAGGACGGGTGGCTGGACACCGCCTCGGGGGCTACAATCACTATGGCGATTGAGCTGAACATCACCCCTGTCCTTTGCGAAGCTCGCGACTCCAAGGTGCCGGACTCCTCTCGGACTCCGAACCTTCCGCGCCCCTGCTAATCAAATCTGATTGGGCGCCGATCATGGAGTTCACGGCCGCGGACATCTTTCAGCACTCGCCCTTTGGCGACATCCTGAATTCATTAAAGTATCTCTCTTTATCAGGAGAGCCCTGGCCGGTTTATGGTCAGCAAGGTTGGGATGCAGACGACGAAGAAATTCGACGCCCACCCACCACCCACTTCGTAGCCACTGTCGAAAGTTTAAACGACGTGCTCGACTTCGATTCAGAAGACATCGACGGTATGGACGACGATGTAGAAGATAAATATGAACCAACACCTATAGGGCACTGGACAGCCACCTCATCTCACGATGTGTACATGGTGGATACACCTAAAGGAAGCGATGACGAGGAACAACGGGATGCCACGAGGGGTAATTCCCTCGAAAAGCAGTCAAAACGACGACGTAAGCGCCGCTCAAAGTCCCGCCTCGACAAAGACTGCAGCCATACAGACCCAGCCGTAGAGCAGGGCGAACCGGTGGACGACGAACATGCCAGCGATCAACCATCCGGACAGGACAACCTGGACAAAAAACCCGTCCCCGGCGAAGGCAACAGTCCGGACGATCTCACGCCGGACAAGCTGCTGGAGCAGAAGAACCTCCAAAAAAGGCTCGTCGCCACGGCGCGCAGCATGAAAAAGCAAAAACGGAAGCTCAAAACAGCGGAAGATGCACTCAGAATTAGATGGAGCAAAGTACTCAACACCGCAGACAAATACGACGACAGACGCCAAACAAAGAGCTATCCGAAGCGAAAACTACTGCCCGAATTTGATGAGGAAGCCTTAGAGCCCCCGCAATCAAAGAAGGAGGCCGCCCGGTCGGATAGACGACCCCATGGCAATCATAGAGCGGCAAACGGTGCCGCACACAAGCCGGCACGCGATCCGCACAAGGATTAGCATCAAAAAGACGGCCCAATTAGGTCTATCTACGGGCCAAGAAAGCAAGCTCTAGTAAGCAATGCAACACATCAAATATCCGAACTTCATGGTACACCTAAATACAAGGGTGCCGCACACCCCCTATGTTTCACCGATGAGGTGTTGGATTACAAATTTCCAGCGGGATTCAAGCCCGTAAACATAGAGGCATACGACGGAACAATGACCACAGAGTGCGGATTGAGGATTACATCCTCCACATACACATGGCTAGAGGAGATGATCTCCACGCCATAAAATACTTACCCCTCAAGCTCAAAGGGCCAGCACGGCATTGGCTTAAAAGCCTCCCCGAAAACACCATTGGAAGTTGGGAAGAGCTCGAGGATGCTTTTCGGGCAAACTTTCAAGGGACCTATGTCCGACCTCCGGATGCAGACGATTTAAGTCACATAACTCAACAACCCGGAGAGTCAGCCCGAAAATTCTGGAACAGATTCCTTACCAAAAAGAATCAAATAGTCGACTGTCCGGCCGCCGAAGCTCTAGCAGCTTTCAAACACAACGTCTGAGACGAATGGCTCGCCAGGCACCTTGGCCAAGAAAAACCAAGAACAATGGCCGCATTAACAAGCCTCATGACCCGCTTTTGCGCGGGAGAGGATAGCTGGCTGGCAAGATGCAATACCAGCGACCCAAGTACATCCGAAGTCAGGGATGGAAACCGGAAACCACGACGCAGCAAGGACCAGCGCCGGACTAAGGGAAACAGCCCGAAGAGCACGGCAGTTAACGCCGGATTCAAAAGCTCTCGGCAGAATAATAAAAAACTGCCCCTTAAGGATAACAGGGACGAGCTATCCAACCTAAACAAAATCTTGGACAAGATATGCCAAATCCACAATACTCCCGGGAAGCCTGCAAACCATACCCACAGAGATTGCTGGGTCTTCAAGCAGTCCGGCAAACTCAACGCCGAACACAAGGGGCTCGACACACCAAGCGAGGACGATGAAGAATCCCACAAGCAGAGCACCGGAAAACAAAAGAACTTCCCACAAGAAGTCAGAACAATAAACTCACTTCACGTGACAAAAGGGAAAAACAGAACGGCGCCCATAGAAATACGCGCCATACGGCCTATCCCAGTGGAGTCCCGCCACTGGTTGTTAAAACCAATCACCTTCGACCATCAGGATTATTCTGGAAGTATCCGGAATGCAGGATGGACTGCCTTGATATTAGATCCGATAATCGACGGATTCCAACTTACAAAAGTCCTAATGGACGGCGGCAGTGATCTAAACCTGCTATATCAGGACACAATCCGCAAAATGGGGATAGACCCGACCAAAATTCGCCATAGCAACACTTCCTTTAAAGGGGTAATGCCAGGCCCATATGCCCATTGTACGGGCTCTCTACTGCTCGAAGTTGTGTTCGGCTCATCCGACAACTTCCGTCGCGAAAAGTTAACCTTCCACATCGCCCCATTTAAAAGTAGCTATCAAGCACTACTGGGGCGTGAAGCTTTCGCCCGCTTTAATGCAATAACGCATTATGCATCTCTTACACTTAAAATGCCCGGTCCACGCGGCATCATCTCATTAAAAGGAAATATCGAGTGTTCCTCGAACACGGAAGAATGTGAGACTGCCTTGACAGCGACACACTAATCCGGCTTCGCTAATTGAAGCACCTAAACAGGTCGTTCAGACCCCGGACACGGCTAGACGAGTCCGGTGTAAACATACAAGGGCTTACTAGCCGTATACCCCCGTACAAGGGGCTCCGCACATGTACAACAAGAGACAATAAAGCTCAATTTTATTCATTTTTTAAATCGTACTTTTGTTTATTTAATATAACGTACATTTTTGCACGATCTTTTTCAACTAAGTTCCTCTCTTTTACAGATGAACACCGTGCTACACCCGTCCAGGATACGGCACAACGGAGACACAGGCGCAGACGTGCAGTAGGGACCCATTGCAAGGATTCTTTTCAGATTAAGACCCTGCGTAAACCTTTTTTATTGTCTCTTGTTGATACACATCCCCCGGTTTCTTACTATAACCGAGGAGGAGGTTGGCGTTTTGGCATAGGCCACGTCAGAATTTTGCGCGTACCTGGACACCAGGGGCTTATTACCAAGGGCGTTGTTCGGCCCGTTTTCATAAAGACCGAATACCTTAGGGAGTGTTCGGCGTCTTGAGTTAGGCCTTATATGCATCAGCACCGAATCATGTCTTTGGTCAAATGTTGGGTTTGCCCGGCTCCTGTGTTTTGCTGCCTTACGTTCCGCTCTATCGGCTAACGCGGCACCAGGAGAACTCTGCGATTGTGCCCGGTTCGCCAAAGCGAGCACCTCGAGAGAAAGCCGGCGACTGTCATGATATAGCGTGAGACTGGTCAACCACTCGATGACCCGCTGGAATCTTTAGAATTCCTCCGCATTGACGAAGGGCCGTTTCCCGGTTAGGCACATACGCGCCCCGAATTCGGGTGAGCGCGGTGCCACTAGGGGCTATATAGTAGCCCCACTGTCGAACTCCTATGGCTAAGTGAAAGTGATAAAGCACTATAGTCCGGTTGCCTAGTTTGCTGCGCTATCACCTCCTTTGTAGGACCAAGACATTGGATCAAGTGTGAAAATGCGCTTTTTACAAACACCCCCGCATTATATGCTTGGGGGCTGAAGCCGAAGACTGCCATCTTTCAGGTTATATACACATATACATTAACGGCCGCACAGGAGGTATTTTAATTCTTGAAGGCACAAGTATAAAAAGCTTTTATATTCCATCGAAACATTGTTTCACAATAATACATGTTATTCGAACATAATATCCTTCAAGCACTGCGTCTCTATTAAACGAGCGCCCTGCAGAACTTCCTGAAAATAGTGCTCGACAGGTACTCGGCTTCCGTCCGAATCTTGGGATGCAACATCGGTGGCCTTCATCTCCTCCCAGTATGTCTTGACATGGGCAAGAGCCAGCCGCGCACCCTCTATGCATGTTGACCGCCTCATTGCATTGATATGCGGCACCGCACCAAGGAACTGCTGCACCAAGCCAAAATAACTCTTCGGCTCGGGCCTTTTCGGCCACAAATAAGTCACGACATTCCTCATGGCAAGTCCGGACAACCTATTCAGCTCCGCCCATTCGGCCAAACGATCGGTTAATGGAAGCGGACGCTCTGGATTACGGAACTGCGACCAAAACAGCTCTTCCATTTCGTGATCCTTTTGACCTCGGAAGTGTTCGGCCGCGTCCGCGGCACTCGCCGCCAAGTCCAGATAAGTATCTTCCGCACTCCACAGCCGGTCCAACTGAGCATATTTAGGATCCGAGAACTTCCTCCGCAGCAGAAAGGGCTTTCCAGCCGTGATATCTCCGGCCTGACGTAGCTCCTCCTTTATAGCTCTCATCGCAGAGCGAGCATCCTTGGCCTCGGTGGTGGCCTTCTTCAGGCCCTCTTGCTCCGCCCTGCCTTCTTCTTCGAGAAGCTCGCAGCGGTCCGTAGCATTCTTCAACTTCACGGCCATCTCGGCCATTTCCTTCTTGCTTCGGCAGTGAGCAGCCTGTTCGGCTTTTAGCTCTTCGGCCGCCTTTAAGGCAGCCGCATCACTTTTTCGGCCTGCTCCTTGGCTCGGCGAGCTCCACCAAGGTTCTCCATGGCAGCGGCACCATCTGCATCAAGCATACATGTTGTAAGGCACGGGCATCAAGCTCCCTTACCAGGTGTCCGCGGAGAAACTGCATACCTTGTGACTCGTCAAGCCGCTTATTGACAAGCGCGATGTCAGCATCCGCCATGTCAAGCTGCCGCTTTAGTTCGGCAAATTCATCAGTTCGACTAGCCACCGGACGCTTCGCCACCTACATAGGAAGAGCGACATATTATACCTGGGATTATGATCCTCGGCGCGCTGTCATTCTTGACAACGCACCGAGTCTCAGGGGCTACTATCTACACAGGGCGCATTTTTTATATGCGGAACTGTCAGAAGGTACATCATTTTGCGTACCTCAAAACCCGTCAGTAAACTTCTGACGGCTTCGTGCAATCTGCTTTCAGCGGATGAAATCCTTTCAATCACCGTACCCATTAGCGCACGGTGATCTTCTGAGATAGACGCTCGCCCAAGCAGATCCTTCAGCTCCTCCGACCGTGCACCAGGTGGTGCCGGACTCGTCCTATGGCCTTTTTCGAAGGCCGGACGCGGAGGGCTTTGAGGGGACATACGACTGCCTTCCGGCCCCGCCGGACTCGGAGAAACCCGCCGCGACGACACCTCAGGGTCGCCCGCCTCGCATGACGGTACGGCAGGGGGAGGCGTTCCGCTCTCCATCATCTCCGGTCGAAGATCCCCGGAAGACGAGCTCTGCTGAGAAGGGCCGAGATCCGAACTACAAGGTACAATTTCGGTTGTCTTCAGAAATAAAACAGGGATGTCTCTTATTTTAAAACTCCCCTCTTTACTTACGGCTTGTTGGAGGGCTGATCTCCTTGGGGAAGTAGTGCGGCCGGGGCATCTCCCGGCGCAGGACCCTCTGGCGAAGATTTCTTCCCCCGCTTTGAGGCCTTGGTCTCCGGATCTTTAGAAGCGGTCCTCTTCTCCCCCTGGAAGGAGGGATTCTCGATCCCCCCTTTCTTGATAACCTCCTTCACGGAGGCAGTAGCTTCCTCGTCCCCCCTTCGCCTCCTTCCAAAGGCGCAGCCTCCAGCATCTTGGCTAACATGGGATCCGGCGCGGTCTCAGGGAGGGGGGCCAGACACCTGATCAGTTTTGCTTTCGCTATCCACTCCTGTTTAAGGGAGAGCTCTTTTTAGGGCAAGTTTATGATAAAGGTGCGGATAGCGTGTCCAGGTACGGGACTACTTACTTGAGTATCCGGGCGATTGCAGCTCAGACCTGCGTCCTCGGCCAAGTCCGGACACATTGCTTGTGATCCGAAGAACAGTTGGTACATCTCCACGGGCGTTGCGCCCATAAAATGTTGGAGAGCTCGTGGTCCCTCCGGATTGAACTCCCACAGGCGGAGGGGGCGCCTTTTGCAGGGCAGGGTGCGACGAATCAGCATGACCTGCGCTACTACGACCAGATTGATCTCTCTCTCTAGGAGGTCTCGAATACGGCCCTGCAACAAGGGCACGTCCTTGGACGGCCCCCAGTCAAGCCCTTTATTGACCCATGACGCCAGCCGTAGTGGAGGACCCGAGCGAAAGGCAGGTGGCGCCACCCATTTGGTGCCCCTGGGAGCTGTGATATAAAACCACTCTTGTTGCCATAGACCGAGCTCCTTTTGAAAAGAGCCCTCGGGCCATGGAGCGTCAGCATTCCTGCTTATAACAGCCCCTCCGCACTTTGCCAGCTGCCCCTTGATCATCTTCGGCTCCACTTTGAAGGTCTTGAGCCACAATCCAAAGTGAGGGGCAATGCGGAGGAGGGCTTCGCACACGACAATGAACGATGAGATGTGGAGGATGGACTCCGGATCCAGGTCGTGAAATTCCAACCCATAATAAAACATGAGCCCCTCACAAAGGGGTCCGTCGGGAAGCCTAGCCCCCGAAGGAAGTGAGACACGAACACCACGCTCTCACCAGGCTTGGGAGTGGGAATAACCTGCCCTTGGGCAGGCAGCCTATGCGAAATTTCGCCGGTTAGATACCTGGCGTCTCTTAGCTTTAGCGCGTCTTCTTCCGTGATGGAGGAAGGCATCCACCGGCCTTGCAGGTCGGAGCCGGACATTGTCGAAGGTCCGAAGCGCCCGAATCTGGAGCTTTGGGTGTTGGAGCTCGAGGCGAGGGGCGGGTTCGATTGAGATTGAAAGAAAAAAAGCGGAGCCTTGGTCTCTTTATAAAGAGGTTGAATACCAAGAGCTTTCCCCGTGACCGTTCGGGACTCGCCTTCGATAGAGGAGACGTGCCGACGGGCACGATTGGGTTATCCACGCCCGTATTGATGAGAATCCCGGAATAAGGGGACACGATCTCTGCTTTGACAAGACGTGCCAAGGAAACCGCCTCGCTAAACGCGCTGAGGTGGGACAGTAAAAACGATTCGAATAAAGACTTGGCCGTGGTGTGATGTCACGCCGCGGAATACGTCAGCAGATTGAATTTGTGTAAATATTATTCTCTCTGCAGTGGTATGTGGAACTTATTTTGCAGAGCCGGACACTATCCTTGTGTTCAAAATCTTCTATGAAGTATTCGGAGGAGGAACCCGCCTTGCAATGCTGAAGACAATATGCGCGCCGGACTCGTCGTCATTGAAGCCTGGTTCAGGGGCTACTGAGGGAGTCCTGGATTAGGGGGTGTCCGGATGGCCGGACTATAGCCTTTGGTCGGACTCCTGGACTATGAAGATACAAGATTGAAGACTTCGTCCCGTGTCCGGATGGGACTTTCCTTGGCGTGGAAGGCAAGCTTGGCGATACGGATATGTAGATCTCCTACCATTGTAACCGACTCTGTGTAACCCTAACCCTCTTCGGTGCCTATATAAACCGGAGGGTTTTAGTCCATAGGACAAAGAACAATCATACCATAGGCTAGCTTCTAGGGTTTAGCCTCTCTGATCTCGTGGTAGATCTACTCTTGTACTACCCATATCATCAATATTAATCAAGCAGGAGTAGGGTTTTACCTCCATCGAGAGGGCCCGAACTTGGGTAAAAACATCGTGTCCCTTGTCTCCTGTTACCATCCGCCTAGACGCACAGTTCGGGACCCCCTACCCGAGATCCGCCGGTTTTGACACCGACAGCGCCCCTGCCTCGTGCCTTCCTCCCTTGTTTCTTGACGGCCACTCCAAGTCTCCTGGATCACGTTTGTTGAGAAAATCACGTTCCCGAAGGTTTCATTCCGTTTGGACTCCGTTTGATTTTCTTCGAAACCCTAAAATAGGCAAAAAAAACAGCAATTTGGGCTGGGCCTCTGGTTAGTAGGTTAGTCCCAAAAATGATATAAAAGTGTAAAATAAAGCCCATTAACATCCAAAATAGATAATATAATAGCATGGAGCAATCAAAAATTATAGATACGTTGGATACGTATCAAGCATCCCCAAGCTTAATTCTTGCTCGTCCTCGAGTAGGTAAATGATAAAAGAAGAATTTTTGATGTGGAATGCTTTCTAACATATTTCTCAATGTAATTTTTCTTTATTGTGGCATGAATGTTCAGATCCATAAGATTCAAGATAAAAGTTTAATATTGACATAAAAATAATAATACTTCAAGCATATTAACTAAGCAATCATGTCTTCTCAAAATAACATGGCCAAAGAAAGTTATCCCTACAAAATCATATAGTCTGGCTATGCTCTATCTTCACCACACAAAATATTTAAATCATGCACAACCCCGATGACAAGCCAAGCAATTGTTTCATACTTTTGATGTTCTCAAACTTTTTCAATCTTCACGCAATATATGAGCGTGAGCCATGGATATAGCACTATGGTGGAGTAGAATGGTGGTTGTGGAGAAGACAAAAAGGAGAAGATAGTCTCACATCGACTAGGCGTATCAATGCGCTATGGAGATGCCCATTAATAGATATCAATGTGAGTGAGTAGGGATTGCCATGCAACAGATGCACTAGAGCTATAAGTGTATGAAAGCTCAACAAAAGAAACTAAGTGGTTGTGCATCCAACTTGCTTGCTCACGAAGACCTAGGGCATTTTGAGGAAGCCCATCATTAGAATATACAAGCCAAGTTCTATAATGAAAAATTCCCACTAGTATATGAAAGTGATATCATAGGAGACTCTCTATATGAAGAACATGGTGCTACTTTGAAGCACAAGTGTGGAAAAAGGATAGTAACATTGTCCCTTCTCTCTTTTTCTCTCATTTTTTTATTTGGGTCTTCTTCCTTTTTTTTCTTTTTTGGCCTCTTTTTTTTAAAAAAAAAATATTTTTCGTCCGGAGTCTCATCCCGACTTGTGGGGGAATCATAGTCTCCATCATCCTTTCCTCACTGGGACAATGCTCTAATAATGATGATCATCACACTTTATTTACTTACAACTCAAGAATTACAACTCAATACTTAGAACAAAATATGACTCTATGTGAATGCCTCCGGCGGTGTACCGGGATGTGCAATGATGCATGAGTGACATGTATGAAAGAATTATGAACGGTGGCTTTGCCACAAATACGATGTCAACTACATGATCATGCAAGCAATATGACAATGATGAAGCGTGTCATAATAACGGAACGATGCATGGAAATATATCTCGGAATGGCTATGGAAATGCCATAATAGGTAGGTATGGTGGCTGTTTTGAGGAAGGTATATGGTGGGTTTACGGTACCGCGAAAGTTGCGCGATACTAGAGAGGCTAGCAATGGTGGAAGGGTGAGAGTGCGTATAATCCATGGACTCAACATTAGTCATAAAGAACTCACATACTTATTGCAAAAATCTACAAGTTACCAAAGCAACGTATTACGCGCATGCTCCTAGGGGGATAGATTGGTAGGAAAAGACCATCGCTCGTCCCCGACCACCACTCATAAGGAAGACAATTAATAAATAAATCATGCTCCGACTTCATCACATAACGGTTCACCATACGTGCATGCTACGAGAATCACAAACTTCAACACAAGTATTTCTCAAATTCACAACTGATCAACTAGCATGACTCTAATATCACCATCTCCATATCTCAAAACAATTATCAAGTATCAGACTTCTCATAGTATTCAATGCACTTATATGAAAGTTTTTATTATTGCCATGTTGTTCTAAAGGACTCTCAAAATAATATAAGTGAAGCATGAGAGAACAATAGTTTCTATAAAACAAATCCATCACCGTGCTCTAAAAGATATAAGTGAAGCACTAGAGCAAAAACTATATAGCTCAAAGATATAAGTGAAGCACATAGAGTATTCTAATAAATTTCAAATCATGTGAGTCTCTCTCAAAAGGTGTGTACAGCAAGGATGATTGTGGTAAACTAAAAACCAAAGACTCAAATCATACAAGACGCTCCAAGCAAAACACATATCATGTGGTGAATAAAAATATAGCTCCAAGTAAAGTTACCGATAGACGAAGACGAAAGAGGGGATGCCATCCGGGGCATCCCCAAGCTTAGGCTTTTTGGTGTCCTTGAATTTTACCTTGGGGTGCCATGGGAATCCCCAAGCTTAGGCTCTTGCCACTCTTTGTTCCATAATCCATCAAATCTTTACCCAAAACTTGAAAACTTCACAACACAAAACTCAAAATAGAAAATCTCGTGAGCTCCGTTAGCGAAAGAAAATAAAACACCACTTCAAGGTACTGTAATTAACTCATTATTTATTTATATTGGTTTTAAACCTACTTTATTCCAACTTCTCTATGGTTTATAAACTCTTTTACTAGCCATAGATTCATCAAAATAAGCAAACAACACAAGAAAGACAGAATCTGTCAAAAACAGAACAGTCTGTAGTAATCTGTAGCTAACACAAGTTCTGGAACCCCAAAAATTCTAAAATAAATTGCTGGACGTGAGGAATTTATCTATTAATCATATGAAAAAATAATTAACTAAATAGCACTTTCCAAATAAAAATGGCAGCAATTCTCGTGAGCGCTAACGTTTCTGTTTTCTACAGCAAGATCAAAAAGACTTTCCCCAAGTCTTCCCAACGGTTCTACTTGGCACAAACACTAATTAAACACAAAAAACACAACCAAAACAGAGTCTAGATAAATTATTTATTACTAAACAGGAGCAAAAAGCAAGGAATAAAAATAAAATTGGGTTGCCTCCCAACAAGCGCTATCGTTTAACGCCCCTAGCTAGGCATAAAAGTGAAGATAGATCTGTTGGGGAACGTAGTAATTTCAAAAAAATTCCTACGCACACGCAAGATCATGGTGATGCATAGCAACGAGAGGGGAGAGTGTTGTCCACGTACCCTTGTAGACCGAAAGAGGAAGCGTTATAACAACGCGGTTGATGTAGTCGTACGTCTTCACGGCCCGACCGATCAAGCACCGAAACTACGGCACCTCCGAGTTCTAGCACACGTTCAGCTCGATGACGATCCCAGGACTCTGATCCAGCAGAATGTCGGGGAAGAGTTCCGTCAGCACGATGGCGTGGTGACGATCTTGATGTTCTACTATCGCAGGGCCTCGCCTAAGCACCGCTACAATATTATCGAGGACTATGGTGGAGGGGGGCACCGCACACGGCTAATAGATCTCAAGGATCAATTGTTGTGTCAAGAGGTGCCCCCCTGCCCCGTATATAAAGGAGCCAAGGGGGAGGGGCGGCCGGCCAAGGAGGGGCGCGCCAAGGGGAGTCCTACTCCCACCGGGAGTAGGATTCCCTTCTTTCCTAGTTGGAATAGGAGAAGGGGAAGGAGGAGGGAGAGAGGAAGGAAAGGGGGGGGGGCGCCGCCCCCCTCTCCTTATCCTATTCGGACTAGGGGGGAGGGGCACGCGGCCCAGCCCTTGCCTCCTCTCTTCCTCTCCACTAGGGCCCATGTAGGCCCATTAAGCCCCCGGGGGGTTCCGGTAACCTCCCGGTATTCCGGTAAAATCCCGATTTCACCCAGAACACTTACGATATCTAAATATAGGCTTCCAATATATCAATCTTCATGTATCGACAATTTCGAGATTCCTCGTCATGTCCGTAATCACATCCGGGACTCCGAAAAAACTTCGGTACATCAAAACTCATAAACTCATAATATAACTATCATCGAAACCTTAAGCGTGCGGACCCTACGGGTTCGAGAACTATGTAGACATGACCTAGAACTGTTTCCGGTAAATAACCAATAGCGGAACCTGGATGCTCATATTGGCTCCTACATATTCTACGAAGATCTTTATCGGTCAAACCGCATAACAACATACGTTGTTCCCTTTGTCATCGGTATGTTACTTGCCCGAGATTCGATCGTCGGTATCTCAATACCTAGTTCAATCTCGTTACTGGCAAGTCTCTTTACTCGTTATGTAATGCATCATTCCATAACTAACTCATTAGCTACATTGCTTGCAAGGCTTATAGTGATGTGCATTACCGAGAGGGCCCAGAGATACCTCTCCGACAATCGGAGTGACAAAACCTAATCTCGAAATACGCCAACTCAACATGTACCTTTGGAGACACCTTTAGAGCTCCTTTATAATCACCCAGTTACGTTGTGACGTTTGGCAGCACACAAAGTGTTCCTCCGGTAAACGGGAGTTGCATAATCTCATAGTTATAGGAACTTGTATAAGTCATGAAGAAAGCAATAGCAACATACTAAACGATCAAGTGCTAAGCTAACGGAATGGGTCAAGTCAATCACATCATTCTCCTAATGATGTGATCTCGTTAATCAAATGACAACACATGTCTATGGTTAGGAAACATAACCATCTTTGATTAATGAGCTGGTCAAGTAGAGGCATACTAGTGACATTTAAGTTTGCCTATGTATTCACACATGTATCATGTTTCCGGTTAATACAATTCTAGCATGAATAATAAGCATTTATCATGATATGAGGAAATAAATAATAACTTTATTATTGCCTCTAGGCCATATTTCCTTCAAGATCTAGGTATTGCCATCTTTGGTTTTAGGGAAGAAAAGAGCAAACTTATTATCTATGGCATTAATCTTTCTATTTTGATAAAGCACATGGTTGTTAATGGTAGAAGAAAGATTAAGCATTTTACGGAAATTTGCATCTAAGCTAGCTTTCATCTCTTTGATAGATTCATTTTGGTAGGAGAGCAAAAGAGATGTGGATTCAACCCTCTCATTCATGGGGTGCCCAAATATGGTTTTCATCTTTTCATAAGTATCTACGACATCCCCTTCAAGAAAACCTTCTTCAAAAATAGAATCTAGGACATGCTTAAACGAAGAAGGTAGGGCAACATAAAATCTCTTTAAGTAAATTTCAATTTGGTATTGGGGCACATAGCTAGCCCGGATCCTTAATAGTCTATCCCAAGCATCTTTCAAAGATTCATCGAGTAAATAACGAAAAAGTCCGGAATCATCTTCCTCAAAATTATTAAGATTCTCATTGATAACTTCGGTAGGTCTTTCCATAGCATCATTTTTATGAGTTTAGAGAGGATAGAAGGATTGTCAAAAGTACTAAAACTAGGGAGAGAACCCCAACCCTTTTGATTCTGACATGGCGAAAGAAAGGAGAGCGGAAAAAGGAGGGAGAGAGGAAAAGAGGGCGAATAAAACGGCAAGGGTGAAGTGGGGGAGAGGAAAACGAGGCAAATGGCAAATAATGTAATGCGAGGGATAAGAGTTTGTGATGGGTACTTGGTATATTTTGACTTGGTAATGGCACTAGAAATGACTCGTTGTGGGAGTCAAATCTTGACTTGACTTGGCGCGAATCTCCCCGGCAACAGCGCCAGAAATCCTTCTTGCTACCTCTTGAGCACTGCGTTGGTTTTCCCTTGAAGAGGAAAGGGTAAGTATTTCCCTCAATTTTTGAGAACCAAGGTATCAATCTAGTAGGAGATCACGCTCAAGTCCCACGGACCTACACAAACAAATAAGAACCTCGCAACCAACGCGATAAAGGGATTGTCAAGCCCTTCTCGGTCACTTACGAGAGTGAGATATGATAAGATAATATTTTTGGTATTTTTATGATAAAGAGAAATAAAGATGCAAAGTAAAATAAACGGCAAAGGAAATAACTAAGTATTGGAATATTAATATGATTGAAGATAGACCCGGGGGCCATAGGTTTCACTAGTGGCTTCTCTCAAGAGCATAAGTATTACGGTGGGTAAACGAATTACTATCGAGCAATTGATAGAATTGAGCATAGTTATGAGAATATCTAGGTATGATCATGTATATAGGCATCACGTCCGATACAAGTAGACCGACTCCTACCTGCATCTACTACTATTACTCCACACATCGACCGCTATCCAGCATGCATCTAGAGTATTAAGTTCAAGAGAACAGAGTAATGCTTTAAGGAAGATGACATGATGTAGAGGGATAAACTCATGCAATATGATATAAACCCCATATTTTTATCCTCGATGGAAACAATACATTACGTATCGGTTCCCTTTCTATCACTGGGATCGAACACCACAAGATTGAACCCAAAGCTAAGCACTTCTCCCATTGCAAGAAAGATCAATCTAGTTTCGAAGAGACTTGCAAAGATAAACCAATCATACATAAAAGAATTCAGAGGAGAGTCAAATATTGTTCATAGATAATCTGGATCATAAACCCACAATTCATCGGATCTTGACAAACACACCGCAAAAGAAGATTACATCGAATAGATCTCCAAGAAAATCAAGGAGAACTTTGTATTGAGATCCAAAGAGAGAGAAGAAGCCATCTTGCTAATAACTATGGACCCGTAGGTCTGAAGTAAACTACTCACACATCACCAGAGAGGCCATGGAATTGATGTAGAGGCCCTCCGTGATCAATTCCCCTCCGGTGGAGCTCCAGAAAAGGCCCCGAGATGGGATCTCTTGAGTACAGAAGGTTGCGGCGGTGGAATTAGGTTTTCGTGGTGCTCCTAGATGTTTGGGGGGTACGTGGATATATATAGGAGGAAGAAGTACGTCGGTGGAGCAACGGAGGGCCCACGAGGGTGGAGGGCGCGCCCAGGGGGGTAGGCGCCCCCCCTGCTTCGTGCCTTCCTCCCTTGTTTCTTGACGGCCACTCCAAGTCTCCTGGATCACGTTTGTTGAGAAAATCACGTTCCCGAAGGTTTCATTCCATTTGGACTCCGTTTGATATTCCTTTTCTTCGAAACCCTAAAATAGGCAAAAAAAGAGCAATTTGGACTGGGCCTCCGGTTACTAGGTTAGTCCCAAAAATGATATAAAAGTGTAAAATAAAGCCCATTAACATCCAAAATAGATAATATAATAGCATGGAGCAATCAAAAATTATAGATACGTTGGAGACGTATCATGTTGCTTAATTGCTTGCTTGCTCAAAGTGCTTAGTGATATGCTCCAAAGCCCTCAACCACTTTCTCATATCCACATTTGTCCCAAACCAAAAGTCAAACTCGGCCCCACCAAAACTTTCTATCCAGCGCCACCGAGTTCTCTTGACATAGCCACTGCCAGAAACCCTAATCAATTCGGTCTCACCGATGGGATCTCGGTCTCACCGAGATGGGCTTGCAAACTCTCTATTGCCTATTGCATTAATTTCGGTCTCACCGAAACATGACATCGGTCCCACCGAGTTTGCTTGGCCAACTCTTTGTTTAGCTTATTACCAAAATCTGTCCCACCGAATTTGTGTAATCGGTCCAACCGAGATGAGGCTTTGCCCTAACCCTAGCACATCGGTCCCAGCGAGTTGCTCAAGTCGGTCCCACCGAAAACCCTAACGGTCACATTATGAACTAAATCGGTCTGACCGAGTTGTATGATTTTGTCCCACCGAGTTTGGTGATTTGTGTGTAATGGTTAGATTTTGTGTGGAGGCTATATACACCCCTCCACACACTCTTCATTCATAGAGAGAGCCATCAGAACATGCCTACACTTCCAACATACATTTTCTGAGAGAGAACCACCTACACTTGTGTTGAGGTCAAGATACTTCATTCCAACCACATAAATCTTGATCTCTAGCCTTCCCCAAGTTGCTTTCCACTCAAATCATCTTTCCACCAAATCATATCCTATGAGAGAGAGTTGAGTGTTGGGGAGACTATCATTTGAAGCACAAGAGCAAGGAGTTCATCATCAACACACCATTTGTTGCCTCTTGGAGAGTGGTGTCTCCTAGATTGGTTAGGTGTCACTTGGGATCCTCCGTCAAGATTGTGGATTTGAACCAAGGAGTTTGTACGGGCAAGGAGATCGCCGACTTCGTGAAGATCTACCCTAGTGAGGCAAGTCCTTCGTGGGCGATGGCCATGGTGGGATAGACAAGGTTGCTTCTTCGTGGACCCTTCGTGCGTGGAGCCCTCCGTGGACTCGTGCAACCGTTACCCTTCGTGGGTTGAAGTCTCCATCAACGTGGATGTACGATTGTAACATCCCAAATTTCCTATTTGGAATGTTTTACAATTATAGCTAAGCATCTATGCATTCTGTTTGAATTTGAGTGGCATTTGAAGTTTCAGAAGTTTTGGAGTTATTGGAATTTGAATTCAAATTTTGGCAGTGGAAATTATTTCAAAAACTATGCCTGATAAATACTTGAGAAAAAGTATGAGAGGAGTAAACATGACACTCCAAAAATATGAGAGGAAAAACATTGCCAAAAAGTTTGAATTCAAATTTGAGTTTTATTTGGAATTTTAGAAAAATTGATTTTTTTTTTAAAGTTTGGATTTTGCCCCTGGAAAAATGTTCAAATGATAGGGAATATTCCCCTAATCATTTTGATATATATATATGTCCTATATAAAATATTTATATTTTATATATTTTCTCCCTCTTTTTATTTCAAAAAAAAAGGGAAAGAAACCTCAGCGCCACCAGCTAACTCGCCCACCAGTACGAGGCGACCAACCAACTAAGGCGGCCCAGCCGACCGAGCCCACCAGGCGCCCGAGCAGCCCACGCCCGAGCCCTGCGCCAAAAACCTCCCGCATCGGTCGCCCGCCCGTTCCCCCGCTCCCCTCTCTCACCGACGGGTGGCCCCCACCCCGTCGTCTTCCCCAGCAAGCCACGCCACGCGCTGCCTCACGGATCCCACGAGATCCGGATTCCCGAGATCCCTCGCGCGGTTGCCCCTCGTCCAAGCCGTGCCCCACCCCTATAAATACCCCCCCACCCGACCCTGTTCCCCTCGCCCCTCTTGACCTCTCCCTCGCAGACACGCCGCTGGAGCACCAGCAGCGCCGCCGCCATTAGCTCCGTCTCGAACACCTCACCTCCCGAGCACCATCGACCCCACCCCGGACTCCCCTCGCCACGCCCGCACTCCGCGGAGGTCCCCGCCGACGCCCCCGACCACCGGAGCCACCGGAACCGTCGCTGCCCGAGCCGCCGTCGCCGTCGCCGCCTCGGTAAGTCGCCGGAGCCCTCTCCGCCGTCCGATCTAAGTTCGACGCGTTAGATTAGAACCCCCGAAGGGGTATGGTTTTATTAGGTTTAGTTTTAATAAACCGGTTCATTTCCGGTTTAGATCGGTTAGTTAGGGTTTTTATTAGACCGGCCGACTCGGTTTAACCCTAGGGCCCGGTTAGTTATATTACGCCCAGGGCGCTAGATAGGCCCATTAGCCCGTTTTTCTTTTTAGTTTTATTTTTCGTTTTCTGTTTTAATAGAATAGTTTCAGATTTGAAAAATTCATATCTTTTAATCTACTTAATATTTTTAAGTGATTCTTTTTTTGTTGGTTTGCACATTTCTTATAGTTTCTGTAGAAAATATAATTAGCCATGTTAAAATTACTTAAAATTGCTTTATTTTAGATTTAGACAGAATAGTAATTCTGGTATAAAATGAGTTAGGAATATTATTTTTAATGATTCTTTTGTCACAACTCTGTTTTGACATTGCCTGACCGTAGGAATTTATTTGGACATTTTAGATTAATAAAAAATAGTTTTAATCAGAATCATGTTATTCCTATTTATTTAACTAGCTACTGTTTTCCTATTGTTTTAATTAGAAAATAATTTTATTTCTACTATGTGATAGTTTATTCTTGATTAGTTTCTGTAACTTTAGAGCATGAACTTTTATTTATAATAAATAAAACTTTTATTTTATTTTTCCTACTAGAATTTGTTTTAGGCCTAATAGGAGTTTTATAATAGATTTTAAGGTGATTCTTTTTGCTCCTAGTTGCTTGATGAATTCTTTTATGTTAGGTAGCATAAACCCATGCTTAGGTTCTGTTAAGAAAATTTTTGCTATGCAAAACTATTTCTCGATTGTTGTTGGATAGGGTGAAAACCTTGAGTTGGATTTCTTTGAGTTTTTCTTTGGGTTTTGATTCGATTGCTTTGTGTGTTGTGTTAGCATGCTAGTATGTTAAGTGATCATATGCTATATGCTTATTATGGTTATTGTTTGCCTCGGTAGAATTTCCGGAGTGCGAAGCTTGCTACCACGAGTCCCTAGCTTTCGAAGATCGTCAGCAAGGCAAGTCATTGATCATGTTTCTTTACAATACCTATGATTTTATTTGCATTAGAATTATACCTCCCCACCATGCATGCAGTAGGTGAAATTTTGAAGTTATGTTCTTGAGTAGTATCATGAGGTAGGATGAACCCAATTCCCCTTGTTACCATGACCCGGACGAAGTAGTTTAATTTTGCTATGCTCAGAGGCGGATTGGTTGAGTGAATTCATAAGGAGATGTGAGAGTCAAAGATGATGACAACCCCATGAACTTCAAGCTCAAGATGGACTTCGAATTCACTCTCTGGGTGGAGGACGGTTGTGGGCACCTGGAGAACCCGGTGGTTGGCGGGATGCATGGAGAAGTGCCATGACATCTTGCGGAAAGCTTCACCCAGCCACGAAGAGATGGATGTATACCCCATTGACCAGAAGCTTACCTATGCAGCCGCAAGCCATTATGGGCTCTGGCTTGGTCAACCCTAGTTGTGACTCTAGCCGGACGGTGCTACGAGATGTAGAAGAACGGTAGGATTGGATGGGTACGGCGGTGGCGTAAGAACTCTTGAAGACCCTGTTGTTCGTCCGCCTTCAAACACCATGAAGTGCTAAGACTTAAAAGGAGGAACGATTCTTGCGGTTAAAGTGCGCAAACCTCTGGAGAGAAAAGATCTAATCGATTAGCCGTGTCCCCGGTTACGGACAATTTGAGCCTCTGGAACTTGGAAGTATTCGGAAATCTCAACATTGTAATTAATAAATTAATTGAGGGGGTTATGACTTAATAATTTGGGAATGAGACATTGGTTGGCGGAACCATCTCAATAATTACCAACAATTTTGTAGTATTTACAAGTAAGTCCACTGTTGTAGGGAAAAAACTGGCTTTTCGCAAAACAATGAAACTTAGAGCCCCACAGCCAAATTGCATATAGTGTTAGAAATTGTATTATTGTTCTCTCTTCATGACTTGCCGGCATATTCAAAATGCTGACCTACACGGCTGTAACGTTTTATGTTGCAGAGGAGTATTCCGATCAGGAGTGAGGCTACGCTCCGCGCTTGGCGATTGCCCTTTGGAGTCGGATGGACTCGCTATTCTTCTACGCTTCCGCAACTTTACTTAGTTTATTTCTCATGAGTTGGCCTTCGCCGAATTTATTCTAAACCCTAATAAAGACTCACCAATGGATATGAGAATGGGCTAACAAAGGTCTCTATTGCCTATTGCATTAATTTGGTCTCACGAAACATGACATCGGTCCCACCGAGTTTGATTATTAGCTTATTACCAAAATCTGTAATTTGTGTAATCAGTCCAACCGAGATGAGGCTTTACCCTAACCCTAGCACATCGGTCCCACCGAGTTGATCAAGTCGGTCCCACCGAAAACCCTAACGGTCACATTATGAACTAAATCGGTCTGACCGAGTTGTATGATTCGGTCCCACCGAGTTTGGTGATTTGTGTGTAACGGTTAGATTTTGTGTGGAGGCTATATACACCCCTCCACCCACTCTTCATTCGTAGAGAGAGCCATTAGAACATGCCTACACTTCCAACATACATTTTCTGAGAGAGAACCACCTGCACTTGTGTTGAGGTCAAGATACTTCATTCCAACCACATAAATCTTGATCTCTAGCCTTCCCCAAGTTGCTTTCCACTCAAATCATGTTTCCACCAAATCATATCCTATGAGAGAGAGTTGAGTGTTGGGTAGACTATCATTTGAAGCACAAGAGCAAGGAGTTCATCATCAACACACCATTTGTTGCCTCTTGGAGAGTGGTGTCTCCTAGATTGGTTAGGTGTCACTTGGGATCCTCCGTCAAGATTGTGGATTTGAACCAAGGAGTTTGTACGGGCAAGGAGATCGCCTACTTCGTGAAGATCTACCCTAGTGAGGCAAGTCCTTCTTGGGCGATGGCCATGGTGGGATAGACAAGGTTGCTTCTTCGTGGACCCTTCGTGGGTGGAGCCCTCCGTGGACTCGTGCAACCGTTACCCTTCGTGGGTTGAAGTCTCCATCAACGTGGATGTACGATAGCACCACCTATCGGAACCACGCCAAAAATCTCCGTGTCTCCAATTGCGTTTGCACACTCCAATCCTATCCCTTTACATTCTTGCAACTTGCATGATTTACTTTCCGCTGCTCATATACTCTTGTCATGCTTGCTTGATATGTATTGTGAATGTTCATACTTGTGCCAAAACTCCACTTCAACTTAAATAAATTAAAAACTGCAACTTTTCTTGCTAAGAGTCTATTCACCCCCCCTCTAGACACCTCTTCTCGATCCTACAATTGGTATCAGAGCATTGGTCTCCATTGCTTCGGTTTAAACACCTTTGGAGGAAGATGGATGAGTCTACGTTGGGGAGTCTTAGACGTAGAGTGCCTATTCTTGATGGAGAGTATTTTCATGAGTGGAAAAATGAGATGCTTGAGATCTTCAATGAATATCATTTGACCAAGTACATTACTACCCCTTGTGCTTGCATTGTTGACCCTTTGCATCCCACACCCAATGAGGACCTTGACATGATTCGCAATCTTAGAACTATCAATCTTATCATTAGAGGATTGCCCAAAAATTTGATTGCTAGCTTACCTACTCTTGATTGTGCCTACACTATATGGAGATTTCTTGAGGAACGATTCCCAAATTATTCCTTGAAAATTTTAGATGAGATTCTTCATAAGTCTATTGCCTTGAGTAAGATGAGTTCTAATGATCCCAAGTTTGGTGATTGCTTATTTGAGCTTACTAATCTTACGAGTGCAAAAGGAGATGTTGAAATTATTAGCAATATCATTTCATTAGAATCCATAGAGATGAACATTGTTACGGTCATACTTCTAATTAATTACCCTCTCTAGGAGTTGATCAATCACATGACGATGTTGAACATGGATACTATGATGAGGATGATGATAGTGACTATGATCTTGATGATGCGATTAGACACTTTGGTCTTATGGCTAATCTTCGCAGCTACATGGCTGGAGGAAAGGAATGGGTCCTTGATAGTGGATGTACTGATCATATGACCGGAGACAAAGATATGTTTCGTGAGCTTGCTGAAAACAACGGCCCTCGAAAGTATGTCACTTTCGTTGATAACTCAAAGGGTAAGGTGGTTGGCTTTGGTAAGGTGGCCATCTCACATGATAGCTCCATACAAAATGTTATGCTTGTTGAATATCTTGGCTACAATTTACTTTCCGTATCTAGACTTGCCGATTTGGTTTCAATGTCCTATTTATTGAAGTAGATTGCCAAGTCTTTCACAAAGATAACCATAAAATGGTCTTTACCGGTATATGTAGAGGTGATCTTTACATTGTTGATTTCACTAAAAAGGCTCAACCTAGAACTTGCTTAATTGCTAAATCTTCTAAAGGCTGGTTGTGGCATAGAAGGCTAGGTCATGTGGGCATGCGAAATATTGATAAGCTTATTAAAGGTGATCATATCCTTGGAGTAAAAGATGTTATATTTAACAAGGATAGACTTTGTAGTGCTTGTCAAGCAGGAAAAAAAGTTGGAGGAAGTCACCCCGTGAAGAACATTATGACCAGAGAAGACCGCTCGAGCTACTTCATATGGATCTTTTTGGTCCCAATGCCTATAAAAGTCTCGGTGGTAACTCATTCGGTCTAGTTATAGTTGATGATTTTTTAAGATTTACGTGGGTGTTCTTTCTTGATGATAAATCGCATGTCCAAAAGATCTTCAAGAACTTTGCTAGGAAGGCCCAAAATCAATTTGAAGTGAAGATCAAGAAGGTTCACAGCGACAACGAAACAGAGTTCAAGAATGCAAATGTGGATACCTTTCTCGACGAAGAAGGGATCTCACATGAGTTCTCGGCTACGTTGACGCCTCAACAAAATGGAGTTGTTGAGAGGAAGAACCGAACTCTTCTTGAGATCGCAAGAACGATGCTTGATGAGTACAAGACTCCAAAACACTTTTGGGTGGAAGCGGTTGAGACAGCTTGGCATGCAACAAATCGCTTGTATCTTCACAAGCTACTCGGCAAGACGGCATATGAGCTCCTCACTGGTAACAAACCCCAAGTTGGATACTTTTGAGTATTCGGCTCAAAGTGCTACATTCTTGATAAGCCTCACCGTTCTAAATTTGCTCCTAAATCTCATGAAGGTTTCCTACTTGGTTATGGCTCAAACTCTCACACTTACCGGGTCTACAACAATTTCACCCGAAAGGTTGAAGAGATGGTAGATGTGAAGTTTGATGAACCTAACGGCTCACAAGTAGAGCAATTGCCAATTCATGTAGGAGACAAAGACCCTTCGGAAGCAATTCAAGACTTGTCTATCGGCAAGATTCGTCCAGCGGAGGTGAAGGAGAGTACCTCGTCCGTCCAAGTGGAAGCTTTCACCTCACGACAAGGTGAACCAAGAGTTGACTTGGAAGCATCCACGAGTGGGACACACCAAGACGAAGAAAACAAGGACGTACACCAAGATGAACCTCATCAACCTCCTTCTCCACCACGACAAGAGAACGACAACGTCAACAATGAAGAAGGCCAAGAAGAAGAAGAACAAGATGAAGAAGATGTTCCACCCTGACCCAAGCAAAAGCTTCCATGCGTTCGAGCAAGAGTTGCCAAATACCATCCCGTCGAGCAAATCTACTATGATATCCAAACCGGGAGAATCACCCGCTCTAAAACTCGTTTGGCTAACTTTTGTGAACATTATTCATTCATCTCTAGCATTGAACCTATGAAGGTTGAAGAAGCATTGGAAGATACGGATTGGATAAATGCCATGCATGAAGAGCTACACAACTTTGAGAGAAATCAAGTGTGGACATTGGTCGAGAAGCCCGACAACAACCACAACATCATCGGTACCAAATGGGTGTTTTGCAACAAGCAAGATGAAGATGGTCAAGTCGTCCACAACAAAGCTCGTCTAGTCGCCCAAGGCTACACTCAAGTCGAAGGTATGGACTACAGTGAGACATATGCCCCCGTTGCTAGACTTGAGTCCATCCTTCTTACTTGCCTATGCTAATCACCATGATATCACCTTATACCAAATGGACATTAAAAGTGCTTTTCTAAACGGTGAAATTGAGGAGGATGTTTATGTTAAACAACCTCCCGGCTTTGTCAATCCTAAGAAACTTGATCATGTTTACAAACTTCACAAAGCCCTTTATGGTCTTAAACAAGCTCCTAGAGCATGGTATGCTTGACCAAGTTCCTTATTGAAAAAGGCTTTGAAGTTGGAAAAATAGATTCTACTCTTTTTACTAAAAGGGTTAATGGTGAGTTATTTGTATGCCAAATTTATGTTGATGATATCATATTTGGCTCAACTAACCCTCATTTTAGTGAGAAGTTTGGAAAGCTAATGTTGGAGAAGTTTGAGATGTCTATGATGAGTGAACTCAAGTTCTTTCTTGGTTTGCAAATCAAGCAAACTAAGGAAGGCACCTTTGTCTCTCAAACAAAGTACACCAAGGACTTATTCAAGAAGTTCAACATGCAAGAAATCAAAGGTATGAAAACTCCCATGCCTACTAGTGGACATCTTGACCTGACTAAGGACGGTGAATCGGTCGATCGAAAAGTTTACCGCTCTATGATCGGTTCATTGCTATATCTATGTGCCCCTCGTCCCGATATTATGCTAAGTGTGTGCATGTGTGCACGATATCAAGCGGCTCCCAAAGAATGTCATCTTATGGCTGTGAAAAAGGATAGTGAGATACTTAATACATACACCAAATTTTGGCATTTGGTATCCTAAGAGGTTGTCTTTTGATCTTGTTGGCTATTCCGACTCGGACTATGCCGGAGACAAGGTTGATAGAAAGTCCACTTCGGGTACTTGTCAATTTCTTGGTAGATCTCTTGTGTCTTGGTCTTCCAAGAAACAAAACTCAGTATCCTTATCCACCATCGAAGCGGAATACATTGCCGCCGGTTCCTGTTGTGCTCAATTACTTTGGATGACCCAAACTCTTACAGATTATGGGATCAATGTGAAACATGTCCCATTGCTTTGTGACAATGAGAGTGCTATTAAGATTGCTCACAATCCCGTGAAACATTCTCGAACTAAGCATATTGAAGTTCATCATCATTTCATTCGAGATCATGTTGCTAAAGGGTACATTGATCTTAAGCATGTTCGTACCGATAAGCAATTGGCGGATATTTTCACCAAACCGCTTCATGATAAAGTCTTTTGCCATTTGAGAGGTGAATTGAACATCATTGATGCTTCAAACTTGGAGTAGGAACTCCATTTGGATACATGCAAGGCATGAATCTATGAAAAATCCTTGATATTTCTCTTATGATGATATTCATATGTCTTGGATATATTTGCACCCTTGCATGTTATCTAACCCTTGTAGGTACTTGGATGAATCTAAATCTATGAGATAGCAACCCACTCACATCTTGAGCGATCTCTACATCACCAAGTCTCTACAATACGGTGGTTGATGACAAGGAAGCACGAAACCCTTCAACATATCCTTTGACAAATTATATGTATCAAATTTCATGATTGTCACTTTGGATACACAAGTGCTCTTCCTTGCAAAACTAACCCATGTAGGTAGATGAACTCAACTCCAAGTGGTGCTCCCAACCATTCTTGTGCTACATCAACTTTGAGCACCCCATAAGTTCAACTACATGATCAAGATCAACACCACCACCCAAGGTATGTCATTCCATCTTAGAGAAGCTTTACCTCAAGGCATAGGCCAAAGCAACTCAACAAGATGTGAATACATCAAATGCTTAAACGAAAAACGGTAACCCCATTTTGAGCTTAAACGATGAGTATGACTTACTATCAAGTGTTCTTACTTGACTCCTCAGTCAATATACTCTAACATAGGTGAATTTGTCACTGCCCAATTCTAGATGAAGTTCTCTAGTGTTTCCTTGAGTTTTTGCAAACTTCATCTAGATTTTTCTTTTCCTTGTTTTGTTCTGCATTCCCTGCATCCAATTCCTTGCAAATCCTTGTGAGATCTTTCTAGTCTAGTGAGCTGAGGTGACAAGTGTTTTCTCTGTGATAAACTCGGTCACACCGCTTTGTTGTTTTCGGTCCAACCGAACTCTTTCGGTGCAACCGGAACACACCAGTCAGTGCAACCGATTTCACTACAGGAAAGATAACTTGCCACTTGTTCCTGCATTCTTTTTGCTCTAGCTCCACTCAATGATTCTTGTCCTCTACCAGCATCACATTCGACTTTATGCTTTGCTTTGTGACTCAAGGACCGAACCCATTTGTAACAAACATCCATAAGAGCCCTTCTTGGAAATTGATATCAAAGGGGGAGAGAGAGATCACATCAAAGCTTAATCGTTTCTATAGGAGGAGAGAGAATACTCAGGGGGACAGAGTTCTTCAATGAGAAAGTAGTATCACATCAAAGACCCCAGATGCTTGGTGTTCAAGAGGAGAGAAGTTACATGTATTTAAGAGGGGAAAGACATGTTCATATTTGATTGTTTGCATTTGCTCCTTTTTCTTTCATTGATCTGATTTTCTGTTCCCTATCTTCTCCCAGTATCACAAGCAAGATTCAGGGGGAGCAAGACATCTAAGGGAAGGAAATGCTTGAATTCATTGCATATCTTTACCTTTGGGGACATGTCTATATCCAATAGAGTACTCAGTACTCACTCTCTACATGTCATCCCAGTCCTGGTACTCTTGTGGTTTCTTTGTTTACTCTGGCTAGTAGATATATCTGTGTTATCTAACCTTGTTTACTCAGGTTCATTCCTCCTAAGCCAACTCAAGACCACAAGGTAAGTATATGCATCACACTCATGTGCATGAGGACTTCTTGCTGATGTACATATTGTTTGCAAGAAAGACTCATGAGCATATAGGTACATTTCCTATATTTACATATTTTGCTCTGATGCATATAGCCAAGATACTTGTAACACATTGCTTACTCTATCATGCTATGCATTCACATGTTCTTATATTCCATATTTACATGATTGCATACATATAGGGGGAGCCTATGCATGTTACATGTCTTTCCAAAGCTCTACTTGTTATTCTCTATATCTTTATCTAAAGCTTTGATGTATGTTGTCATCAATTACCAAAAAGGGGGAGATTGAAAGCACAAGTGCTCCCCGGGTGATTTTGGTAATTAATGTCAACATATGTCTTATTGGACTAATACTTTCATCTAGCATATTTCAGATAAGTCCAATAGTGGAGTGGCATGGACTAGAGGATGTGGGATCCCTTCAAGATGATAAAGACAAATGATTGGCTCAAGCTCAAAGCTCAGGACTCTACATTTTTCATTTTAGTGATCCAAGATCACATTGAGTCCATAGGAAAGCCAATACTATTAAGAGGGGATGAAGTGTTGCTTAATGGCTTGCTTGCTCAAAGTGCTTAGTGATATGCTCCAAAGCCCTCAACCACTTTCTCATATCCACATTTGTCCCAAACCAAAAGTCAAACTCGGCCCCACCGAAACTTTCTATCCGGCGCCACCGAGTTCTCTTGACATAGCCACTGCTAGAAACCCTAATCAATTCGGTCTCACCGATGGGATCTCGGTCTCACCGAGATGGGCTTGCAAACTCTCTGTTGCCTATTGCATTAATTTCTATCTCACCGAAACGTGACATCGGTCCCACCGAGTTTGCTTGGCCAACTCTCTGTTTAGCTTATTACCAAAATCAGTCCCACCGAATTTGTGTAATCGGTCCAACCGAGATGAGGCTATACCCTAACCCTAGCATATCGGTCCCACCGAGTTGATCAAGTCGGTCCCACCGAAAACCCTAACGGTCACATTATGAACTAAATCGGTCTGACCGAGTTGTATGATTCGGTCCCACCGAGTTTGGTGATTTGTGTGTAACGGTTATATTTTGAGTGGAGGCTATATATAAACCTCCACCCACTCTTCATTCGTAGAGAGAGCCATCAGAACATGCCTACACTTCCAACATACATTTTCTGAGAGAGAACCACCTACACTTGTGTTGAGGTCAAGATACTTCATTCCAACCACATAAATATTGATCTCTAGCCTTCCCCAAGTTGCTTTCCACTCAAATCATCTTTCCACCAAATCCTATCCTATGAGAGAGAGTTGAGTGTTGGGGAGACTATCATTTGAAGCACAAGAGCAAGGAGTCCATTATCAACACACCATTTGTTACCTCTTGGAGAGTGGTGTCTCCTAGATTGGTTAGGTGTCACTTGGGAGCCTCCGTCAAGATTGTGGAGTTGAACCAAGGAGTTTGTATGGGCAAGGAGATCGCCTAATTCGTGAAGATCTACCCTAGTGTGGCAAGTCCTTCGTGGGCGATGGCCATGGTGAGATAGACAAGGTTGCTTCTTCGTGGACCCTTCGTGGGTGGAGCCCTCCGTGGACTCGCGCAACCGTTACCCTTCGTGGTTGAAGTCTCCATCAACATGGATGTACGATAGCACCACCTATCGGAACCACGCCAAAAATCTATGTGTCTCCAATTGTGTTTGCACACTCCAATCCCATCCCTTTACATTCTTGCAACTTGCATGATTTACTTTCCGCTGCTCATATACTCTTGTCATGCTTGCTTTATATGTATTGTGAATGTTCATACTTGTGCCAAAACTCCACTTCAACTTAAAGAAATTAAAAACTGCAACTTTTCTTGCTAAGAGTCTATTCACCCCCCTCTAGACACCTCTTCTCGATCCTACAGTATCGATAGGTTTCTTCGGATATTATTTCATCTCTAGAGCTCACAAACATCCGAGTGAAATGGATAAAAAGTATCTTTTGCAAACAAAAGCGTTCAACTATTCAAGCTGCATCCAAACTCGTGAATAAATAACACTTATTGTGCTTTGCAAGAAATGATCTTCAAGAATTAGTTTTTGAGTATCCATTGTTATACACGTTGACTATAGATGACATGACACTTTCTTATAGTCAACAATTGGCTATACTATTTAAGTATTAACCATGCCCTTATACACCTAGACAGAGGGATTAAATCAGGATGAATTGGAGGGGGCAGAGGAGATGTAAGAAATGGTTCATCATAAGTCTTTCACCAGTATTGTAGTAAAAATTCATACATGGAAGATTCTAGACTAAACCATAAATGGATACACTTTTATTCATGTGTGACACTCCAATAGAGAAAGATCATGCATGGAAGTCTCCACATGCTTAGACAGCGGATTACATTGAGCGAAGACAAATGATCAACATTTAACTTGGTAATGCAGATGTCTAGGTGAACCTCGTTGGAGTCCCCGTGCACATTGTTGGGGGTCAAATCATACCATGCGTCTTCCATGTCCACATCGGCGGGAAGGTCCCAGCTCGGCAGAGTCCAAGTCTGCTTGACGTAGCCAGTGTCGCCGCCCACGTACCTCCGAGGGGTAGTAACAGTGAGCATGCACCCGTACGTCGGCCTCGTGTCAGTGTCAGCGTCAGCGGCGTCGCCCCTGACGCACACTACAGAGACGGGGCGGCGGCTGCGCGGGCCTCGCCGGTGCCCATGATCAAGAGGAAGACGTTGTCGTCCTCCTCCGAGACTAGCAGGCGGCGGTGATCCTCCAGCGACTCCGGCATGATGAACGGGTAGCACGTCTCGTACTTGATGTTCTCCGCCAAGGGCTAGTAGTGATCGCCGCATGCCTGCGGGAGGTGATGCACGATGTCCGCCGGCGAGCCCCAAAATGGCATCGGGCACTCATAGCAGTAGACGAAGGGCTCCTTGGAGGCATCGACCAGGCCGCCCATGAAACGGGAGTGGCTGTAGGAGACGTTCCGCTAGTTGAATATATGAGCAAGTTACTACCAGATTTAGTCCGAATAAGCACAAAATAAATCATGATGAATATAACAGTGATTAAACTAATCATGTGGACTAGCATAGTAGATGAACAGATCGAATCTAGGACACAGACTAGAAATATGAATTCTACCATGATTTCGAATAGGAAGGACAACAACACATATGGTGCAATGGGAGCAGCACCGTTGGCGTTGAGGCTGTCGCCCATGTCGTTGAGGAAGAGGTTGCCGAGGTCGGGGAAGAAGTCGTTGTCGGTGAACCCATCGCTGCTAGCAGTCGCGAGAGTGCGCTCCCCAAATTTCAATAGCGCCCGCCGAATGGAGCGCAGGAGGGAGTGGCTGTAGGGGACGTTGCGGCCGCCGAATGGAGCGCAGGAGTAGCCCACGAAGCAGTAGATGGTGCTCCTCCCTAGTCTCTATTCTTATCTCTATCTCTACTACTCTTCTTTGTTTTTTATAATATACTAGTTGTAGCTGTCAAATTGAATAGTACCGGGCCGTCCGCTACATTCCCGGCTGAACACGCCTCCTCGCCTCCATCAAACCTCTCCGTTAAACCCGCATGCAAACCGAGAAACCTACTCCGGCCCGCGGGAGGAAATTTGCCGGTTGCCGTTGGAGAATAATAGAGTCACGTCCAATCCATTTGAGTTAATTGCGTTTATGATTATCCCTCTATAAAAAGTTAATTGCATCCTTAATATTGTATTCTAAGTACCATGTGGGTTCCACTGTCAGTACAGTGTACATGACTTGCAGGCTGGCTATAGATTCATACAGAAAGTTAAAAAGAAACAAATCCATCCTTAATCTTCAATTCTAAGTACTCTGTGGGCTCCACTGCCAGTACGGTAGCGAAAGAAGTATATATTAAAAAAAGAGCTAAAGTTTAGGACAGAATTCGAACTCAGGTCATCACACTGCGAGCATCCGGCCCGGACCAGTACACTAGGTGTTGGTTGGGGAGAATGCAAGAGATAAACCTTTATAACAATGAGCCCCCGTTGCAACAGATCCAAAGTCGAATAATACATATTCATAAATTTGAAAGAAAACAGTTTACTTTTGATATACATATCACTAAAAATATCTTATGTTTCACTCCAAATATATTCTTTGGGCTGTTTTGATGAAGTAAGGGAGGAATGTGGTTGGTTTCAAGATACTAAGGGGTTTTGTGTAAACTGGAGCAGAGAAGTGGGAATTGTTGCAAAAGGCCACAACTTACATCATAGCCGTTAGATGCAGATCTAATGGTCAGAAATGGTGGATGGCAGACACACCATCATCACCAACTGAGTCTTTTATAGTAGTAGGAGTAGAGAAAAAACCGAGTTGGTGATGATGATGTGCCTGCCATCTTAAAATATAGATTGTCCGATCTATATCTGACGGATAGAAAGCAAACTATGACAATTTTACAAAAGATACCCGCACCTCTCTCCACATTTATAGATAAGGCCTTGCCTCATTCATCCTTATCTCCCACAACCTCGTTGCTGAGCAATTAAAAAAGGAAGTCTCTGGAACAATCGGCATGGTGGCGGCTGCCGCCGCCCATCCCCATGCCTCCGTCCAGTCCGACCACCAGTCACCACCACGCCCCACTCCTCCTCACCTCTATCATCTTTCTCGAGATATCTTTTTTTCGATGAAATGGTCGACATACCATTTTCCGATAAAATTCTCAAGATACCATTAGTTTTTACACATGGGATTACTCCTGCATGGGTCAATCACAATAGGTGTTTTGTTAAAAAATGCATTTTGATGTTCCGTGCAATGCACAGGCATCTTGCTAATTTTTTGCATATAATTCCAAACACCACATAGACACGGTCTTTGACCATTTTACAACTATGTTAGTATTATTGTTAGCGGTTAGCCGGTGCAAGTTATAGCCCCGGGTGTTTTAACCTTTTTTTAGTAATGATATCTGGCGATTGTTCGCCATGAGCTCAATCTTGGCGAATCCCACATAACCGTTAGATTTCCATCCGTCGATGGCCAGTTTTTAAGCCATAGTATTTGACAAAACCGCCACCCTTAAACACGTCATCAGAATCGCGCATCGCGAGCGTTTTAATCGCCATGTCTCCCAATGAACATTTGCCGGGATTGGAGTTAGCACCGATGGCGGTTCGTAGTCGTTCCACGCTCGGGCACTGAACTTTGTAACTATTTTTCGATTAGAATATACTACTCCTCCAGTCCTACTCCACCACTACTCTACTCAAGCAAGTTAGGGCATAGTAGTGGTAATGTAGGGAGTACCAGTACTGTGATCACTCAAGCAAGTTGTCTGGCATCGATATGACCCTACACTGCTGGTATGTGTCTCGTAAGTCAAGCGGCATGCTGTAGTCATCATCACCTGTCCACTTCCCATGGCACATATTCGCTTCTCCATCTTTGTCCTTACATAATCTCGTCCAATCTTCCATCCCTGCTAAGGCGCCTCCCCCCTCGTAAAAACCCAAGCACTAACAATGGCAGAACCAAGCCGCGTCCGCCAAAAGAGTGGCTAGAATTCGCTCCCCACAGAGGTAATCAAGCTCATTGTTTCGCGTCTGGACAATCTCAGTACCATGCCGCTCGTCATGTGCTCGTCGGGGCTGTACCGTTTACTCAAAGCCCTCAGACTGGAGCTTTTTAAGCCAGCTCCTTGCTTGCTGATGCCGCCTGATCTTCAGAAACGGCATGTCATGTAGCATAACAATCATAGGGTGGCGAGCATCAACCCCCTTGACTGCGATCCGATCCCCGTCACCCTCAAATACATTAACGGTATGTACTGGGTCGGCATGAACACATCTTGGATGGTGCTCATCGACGGTCGCGGCAGCTGGATGCTCATGGAGGTCTACACCCGGTGATTGATCCCCTTCCTTCGATTAACACTACACTACTTTGGCACCGCGGCCCAGAATACTCGGAATCTTACAATATCCAACATGATACCAAGTTTGATTTGCTCAAGGTTGTAATCTGCCAAGTGCCCACAAGATCTGCGAATTATAAGGACTTCAGGCTAATTGCGTTCTTCAACCGCGGTCTCGCCTATCTGACAGGTCACTGCGGTAAGTGGATAAATCTGCACGTCCATCGCAGGATCATACATCCTCCATGGTTTTATGATGCCATTGAACACAATAGCTTCATTTACACTGTCGACTCCGTCTATGGCTGGACGTATTGCTAGCCTACTCCAGTCATCGCTACAAATGGCTGTTACAGCAGTATGTTACTTTCCTATGATATCATGATGGCTTACTTATATTACTGTCAACATTTACTGAAAAAATATTCATGCTCATATGTTGATCTTAAGATTGACTACATTAAGAGCTTTTTTTTTATTTGACTCCAACTTGATATTATGTTGTAGGCCGCCTGGTGTCCCTACCCTTCCTAATCCCAGAACCTTTCAAAGAAAAGCGGCATGGCAGTTGCAGGTGGTTCCTGACTCGATCGGACAACGACGAATGATTGATGATTGTTCGCACGTACCGGACATGTTGTTCCGCGGAATACAATCACAGTCACTGCAAGGTCTTTGAGCAGGATCCCAGCTTCTCTGGGCCTTCACGAATTTTTGGCTGGAGGCTTGTAAGTAGCCTTGGTACACCCTCTCTGATTCTTGGACTGAATTATCCGATTAACCAGGAGATAACCGACGACAAGGATCATGATGGCAGCACGGTTTTGTTCATCAGGCAAAATTGTGTGTACACAGCGTACCATGCGTCTCTGCATGCACCATACCCTGATATATGCCGCCACGCTCTGCAGCCCAAAGTAGGAGAGAGGGTCGCAAGTATCAGACTTCGACCTACTGGCTGGAGTTTCCCCCGTCAGGCACCCATCTGGTCAAGCCGTCACCAATCTCCACTGACTTAATAAATAGTAACGTCTAAGCGAGCCGGTTAGTTAGATGCGTACACTTGGTGTAGTAGGATCTTTATTTAGTTTGATGCATACACTTGTTCTTTTTTGGTAGCCCTTTTGTAATGATGGTTGATGTTTGGTTTGGAAGAGAGAGCTGCGTCTTTACTCTTCGGCACCTTCGCTTTATACGTTGCACCCCCAGCCCTGGTTGCTACTACTGTTGTTTTCAATGTACAATCAGTAGTATATTTCGTCAGTTGGTTGAATAAATGTGTTGTTAGAACGACAAACACAATGTTTTGGAAGTCGTTGCACAGTCCGATCCTTTAGTGCCCTATACCGTACGTAGCGCATACTATTTTTGGTACGAAACACATTTTCCACTTGTTTATAACATGCAGCCCACTGATGAAGTCCCAATAGAGGAGCCCATAATTATCTGGAAGGGAGGCTCTCACATGAATCCGGCCCAGGTACATGCTCATGGTCCCCTAAACATAAATAAGTAAATAAATAAATCTAAATGCTCATGCACCAGTTCTCTAAATTCACGATTTAACAGGAGGATATTATTTCCTATGATAGTGTCGTTACATTCGGTCGATATTATTCTTAGGCAAAGATAGCGACCAGTCTTCTTTCTCCCACTATTTTCTTCCTGCAACCAGCGGACCCATGCAAATCATAGTCAACATAGTAAATAGTTCAGGTCCATTTTTATTTTTCAATAAGAATGTCCAACCCATGACACATTAGCGACAAACACTTTATCCTCCGCCTTGAATGCGCTGCTTGTGGCATCGCCGTCCGGCCCTGTCAACATAGTGAATTGGGAGAGGACTGTAGTTGTGAGTATGACAGTGCGAACCCACCAGGTCCACTCCTGAACACAAGCAAGCGCCTCTTTTACTACTCAGATGCACCCCTCGTTTTTTACTCTAATCCACCCTGCTGATATCTAGGACCCACATCATTTTCAACGTATAGTCAATTAATGACAGAATTGCACAACTTTTTTTTGAGTAGTAATTCGGAGGAGCAGACTATAAACTGGGTTGTGCGGTCTCTGCGGCCCGTCTAACAACATGACCAACCCAGCAGTTTTTTCTTTGGGAAAATAGGTAGCCCGGTATTTCTTTTTGAAGAATACCCAAGCTAGGCCTATTTGTTTTCTCCGACTTACTGGGAAGCAAATCTTTCAAGACGAGGAGGGATGCATTCTGGCCTGGCCAAAGAGTATGTTCACTGTCTGTTAAAAGTAATATCAAAGGGGTTGAAAATTCCAAAAAAAATATAGCAAATGGGAAATTAGTTTCCTTTTTTGTTTTTGTTCTTCACTGATATTTTATATTTCATTGGATTTAACATGACATAGTACTAATTTATTTTTAAATTTGTTTTAGTATGGCTACTAATTTTTGGATTAAGAATATTTTGTTCCCCAGCAAAAATGTGCGAATTTCCAAAATTTCACACATATTTAGTTCAATTTTTAAACCCTGGTATTGACTAGAAAATGGGCAGCAATTCTAAAAATGGAAAATGGGCTGCAATAAATTCCATATGAATTAGAAAATGAGTAAAAATTATAAAAATAATAGCAAATGGGTTGTACACGCCACAGATTTCGAGGATAACTTGTTTACGCAAGGCTTTGTCAGTCAACACACGATTCTAGCAGCATTGACTGTTGGATGTCCATCCAACGGCCGATGTGCTTCTTCAATCTCTGATCTTCCTTCTCCAGCCGCCTAAACTAGCGCCGGCAGACAGCCTGCTCCCACCTCTTATGGTCCGCTGTGATGCCGCGCAGGCTTCACCGGCCCACCCTACTCCCTCCGCTGGCCTGGCCGCACGCAATCAACTGCCTCCTTATTACGCGAAAAAAATGATTTCTCCCACTGACATCTGGGGCGCACCGGTTGGGAGGCTGACCTGTGGGCCTACTAAGTTGACGCATACGCAGGGCTTGTCAACTTAGTCAACAAACGATTCTAGCAGCAGTGACCATTGGATTTGAATCGAACGGTCCTGCTGCTTCTTCAATCACTGCTCTTCTTGCACCAGCCACCCAAACTAGCGCCGGCAAGACCGCCTGCAGATACGTCTCTGTCGTATCTACTTTTCCAAACACTTTTCCCTTGTTTTGGACTCTAACTTGCATGATTTGAATGGAACTAACCCGGACTGACGCTGTTTTTAGCAGAATTGCCATGGTGTTATTTTTGTGCAGAAATAAAAGTTCTCGGAATGACCTAAAAATCAACGGAGAATTATTTTGGAATGTATAAAAAATACTGGAAGAAAGATCCACGTCAGGGGGGCCACACCCTGTCCACGAGGGTGGGGGCGCGCCCCCTGCCTCGTGGGCCCCCTGATGCTCCACCGACCTCAACCTTGACTCCATATATTCACTTTCGGGGAGAAAAAAATCAGAGAGAAGGATTCATCGTGTTTTACGATACGGAGCCGCCGCCAAGCCCGAAACTCTCTCGGGAGGGCTGATCTAGAGTCCGTTCGGGGCTCCGGAGAGGGGAATCCGTCGCCATCGTCATCATCAACCTTCCTCCATCACCAATTCCATGATGCTCACCGCCGTGCGTGAGTAATTCATTGTAGGCTTGCTGGACGGTGATGGGTTGGATGAGATTTATCATGTAATCTAGTTAGTTTTGTTAGGGTTTGATCCCTAGTATCCACTATGTTCTGAGGTTGATGTTGCTATGACTTTGCTATGCTTAATGCTTGTCACTAGGGCCCGAGTGCCATGATTTCAGATCTGAACCTATTATGTTTTCATGAATATATGTGAGTTCTTGATCCTATCTTGCAAGTCTATAGTCACCTATTATGTGTTATGATCCGGCAACCCCGAAGTGACAATAACGGGACCACTCCCGATGATGACCGTAGTTTGAGGAGTTCATGTATTCACTATGTGTTAATGCTTCGGTCTGGTACTCTATTAAAAGGAGGCCTTAATATCCCTTAGTTTCCAATAGGACCCCGCTGCCACGGGAGGGTAGGACAAAAGATGTCATGCAAGTTCTTTTCCATAAGCATGTATGACTATATTCGGAATACATGCCTACATTACATTGATGAACTGGAGCTAGTTCTGTGTCACCCTAGGTTATGACTGATACATGATCGATCGCATCCGGCATAATTCTCTATCACCGATCCATTGCCTACGAGCTTTCCATATATTTTTCTTCGCTTATTTACTTTTCCGTTGCTACTGTTACAATTACTATAAAATACCAAAAATATTACTTTTGCTACCGTTGCCACTACTATCATATTACTTTGCTACTAAATACTTTGCTGCAGATATTAAGTTATCCAGGTGTGGTTGAATTGACAACTCAGCTGCTAATACTTGAGAATATTCTTTGGTTCCCCTTGTGTCGAATCAATAAATTTGGGTTGAATACTCTACCCTCGAAAACTGTTGCGATCCCCTACACTTGTGGGTTATCAAGACCATTTTCTGGCGCTGTTGCCGGGGAGCATAGCTCTATTCTTTGAGTCACTTGGGATTTATATCTGCTGGTCACTATGAGGAACTTGAAAGACGAAAGAACTAAGATTTTTCCCTCAACTACGAGGGGAGGTAAGGAACTGCCATCTAGCTCTGTACTTGATTCACCTTCTGTTTTGAGTAAGCTTGCGACACCTACACATGCTATTGATTCCGATAGGTCGCATGTTATTGATGATGCCACTTCTCTTTGCATGATACTTATGATGAAACTACTTCTATGCTTGATACTACTGTGCCACTTGGTGAATTTCTTGATGAACAACTTGCTAGGGCTAGAGAGAATGAAATTATTGAAACTGATAATATTGATGAGAGTGATGATGAAGATTCTCCCCCTAAATATGAATTGCCTGTTGTTCCTGAGGGTTATGTTATGGATGAAGAAACCGCTAGAGACTTCTTAGCTTGCAATAATAGATCTGATCTTAAGAAGTTATTAGCTAAGCTTAAAGAAAAATATCTGAATGCTAGAATGGAATATGATCCTGCTTATGCTACTTCACCTATCTTTATTACTGATAAGGATTATGATTTCTCAGTTGACCCTGTTATAATTACTTTGGTTGAATCTGATCTTTTCTATGGCTATGAATCTGAAACTGTTGTGGCACATCTTACTAAATTAAATGATATAGCTACCATGTTCACTAATGATGAGAAAAATCGCTACTATTATATCCTTAAGTTATTTCCGTTCTCATTAAAGGGTGATGCTAAGATATGGTTTAATTCTCTTGATCCTGGTTGTGTGCATAGTCCCCAGGATATGATTTACTACTTCTCTACTAAATATTTCCCCGCTCATAAGAAACAAGCTGCTTTAAGGGAAATATATAATTTTGTGCAAATTGAAGAAGAGAGTCTCCCACAAGCTTGGGGGAGGCTTCTCCAATTACTTAGTGCTTTGCCTGATCATCCTCTCAAGAAAAGTGAAATACTTGATATCTTTTATAATGGACTAACCGATGCTTCTAGAGACCACCTGGATAGTTGTGCTGGTTGTGTTTTCAGGGAAAGAACTATTGATCAAGCTGAAATGCTATTGAATAATATGTTGACTAATGAAAATAATTGGACACTTCCTGAACCAACTCCTAAGCCAACTCCGAAGAAAAAGGGTATTCTATTTCTCAGTCCCGAAGATATGTAAGAGGCAAAGAAATCTATGAAAGAAAAAGGTATAGAAGCTGAAGATGTTAAAAATTTACCTCCTGTTGAAGAAATACATGGCCTTAATTCATCACCTATTGAAGAAACACACGAACATGATCTTGATAACCCGACACAGGTAGTAAAGGTAAATTCTCTCTATAGATTTGATGAAGGTGATATTCCTCGTAATAAGTCTGCTAGATAATGCTTAGATGAGTTTGATAATTTTATTGTTAAACAAGAAAACTTCAATGCTTATGTTGGTAGACAATTGAAACATAATGCTTATATGATTGAACACTTGAGTGATTATACGGCTAGTATTAAAGGTGAACTTAAACTTATTAGTAAACATGCTTCTATGGTTACCACTCAAGTAGAACAAGTACTTAAAGCTCAGAATGATTTGCTCAATGAATTAAATAGTAAGAAGAATGATAATGCTGTTAGAGTTATGACTAGAGGTGGTAAAGTGACTCAGGAACCTTTGTATCCTGAGGGCCATCCTAAGAGAATTGAGCAAGATTCTCGGAGAACTAATATAGATACACCTAGTCCTTCTAAGAGGAAGAGAAAGAAAAATGATTGGACTTTGCATGCTTCTAGTGAACCTGTTGTAGACACACCTGAGAATCCCAATGATATTTCTATTTCTGATGCTGAAACACAATTTGGTAATGAACATGAAGCTAGTGATAATGTTAATGATGATGTTCATGTTGATGCTCAACCTAGCAATGATAATGATGTAGAGATTGAACCTGCTGTTGATCTTGATAACCCACAAGCAAAGAATCAACGTTATGATAAGACAGACTTTGTTGCTAGGAAGCACGTTAAAGAAAGAGAACCATGGGTTCAGAAACCCATGCCTTTTCCTCCTAAACCATCCAAGAAAAAGGATGATGAGGATTTTGAGCGCTTTGCTGAAATGATTAGACCCATCTTTTTGCGTATGCGTTTGACTGACATGCTTAAAATGAATCCTTATGCTAAATATATGAAGGAAATGGTTACTAATAAGAGAAAGATACCGGAAGATGAAATTTCCACCATGCTTGCTAATTATACTTTTAAGGGTGGAATACCAAAGAAACTTGGAGATCCAGGAGTACCAACTATACCATGCTCCATTAAAAAACTATGTTAAAACTGCTTTATGTGATCTTGGAGCCGGTGTTAGTGTTATGCCTCTCTCTTTATATCGTAGACTTGATTTGAATAAGTTGACACCTACAGAAATATTTTTGCAAATGGTTGATAAATCAACTGCTATACCTGTCGGTATTTGTGCGGATGTGCCTGTTGTGGTTGCAAATGTTACTATTTTAACGGACTTTGTTATTCTTGATATTCCCGAGGACGATAGTATGTCTATTATTCTTGGAATACCCTTTTTGAATACTGCAGGGGCTGTTATTGATTGCACCAAAGGCAATGTCACTTTTCATGTTAATGGTAATGAGCATACGGTACACTTTCCGAGGAAACAACCTCAAGTTCACAGTATCAATTCTATTGGAAAATTTTCAACAATTACTATTGGAGGTTTTGAATTTCCTCTTCCTACTGTCAAGAAGAAATATGATATTCTTATTGTTGGGGACATGCATATCCCCGTTAAGGTAACCTAGTGTTATTTGAAAATTCTCCGGTTTCATGTTATTCAAAATGAGTTTGTTAACAAGACCTGATCAACCTTGTTAGTGGATTCCTTTTGATGAGCATGAGATGGATGAATTTAGAAAACACAACTCTGTGTACCCTATTTTTACTTTATGTTATTTATATTAAATAAAGCAAAAATAGTAATTTCTATGTGTTTTCTGAATTATGCATGCAATAAAAAAATACCCCAAAAATAAAAGTTCTCCAAATGCCCTGAAAATTAAATATGATTTTTTCTAGAATATTTGAGAATATCTGGCACTGAAAGCACAACAGGGGGAGCAGCCACGTGTCCACGAGGGTGGAGGGCGCGGCCTACCACCTGGGTGCGCCCCCTGCCTCGTGGGCCCATGGTGGCTCCCCTCCACTTATTCCAGCTACCACACACTCCTTCCTCCCAAAAAATATCACTAGCCAGCTCAAACCCGAGTCCAAGCTCATCTTGCTGCCATTTTCGATCTCCTTGCTCAAAGCTCCATTCACAAAACTGCTTTGGGGGATTGTTCCTTGGTATGTGACCCCTCCAATGGTCCAATTATTTTTTGTTCTAGTGCTTTATTCATTGCAAATTTTTGCTGCTTAGGTGACCCTGTTCTTGAGCTTGCATGTCAAATTTATATGGTTAAAAGTAGTTTTAATGCATGATATAGTATCTAGGCACTTGTAGGAGTAGTTGCTATCAATATTGTTGAGTTTGGTTCACTTTTATTTTGAAGTTACTAAAAAATTCAGAAATTTTTCAGAGGAAGAATTATGTTTAGGAAAATGTACCAAGGTGGTTCTTCAAGGAAGCAAGGACCCAGGCCCGCAATACACGATGCGGACGAGGAACCACCAAGAGACGCTCAAGTGCGGCCTTGTGAATGGCCGTCAGAGGATTTCATGATCCGAGCAGGAATTAAAGAGGAATTTCATGCATATGTGCGTAATGCTGATCTGGAGAGCTTCGAGGCAAATAAGTGTCGTCAATACCTCTATTTAACTGATTCATTTGTTAGAAGGTTTAAATTTTCATCATCACGCAATTCTCAAACTGTCTTGTTTGACCTTTATGATAAATCTTATACCATAGACTTAGAAGATTTTAACACTGCTTGTAAACTCCCACAGTGGGGTAATGTTAGTGAACCTCGCAAATCTGAACTAGAGATTTTCTTGCTAGTATTACAGTGGGGGAATCTAGAGATGTAACACAAGCCACCATAGGGAGCATTTATTTTCCTGCTACATTATTTTGCTCTCTTCATAGGCAGATGCATAAATGGTAAGGATGAGGCATGTCACATGTGTGTACCTGATCTTAGCGTTCTCAGGGGCGCTGTTTTAGGGGATAAACAATAAAACTTGGGGGCTATTGTTGCACGTAGGTTGCATAATAATCATATTCATGGAGATTTCTTTGGTGGAATTTATGCAACTCGTGTAGCTAACTTTCTTGAGATACCCATATGTGGAGTTGATATTGAGTTGCCTCCTTCTTATCTAGATTATGATGCTATGGTTCGTCATCAGTTTGTTGAGAGGAACGATCAGTTCCTCCAGTACCGACTAATCTTTGACAAATGGCGCACCTATCACGTCGCTCTCCCGGCTCCTACTTTCTTTGACTTTCAGGCAAAGGGGAGATATGTTATAACTAGGGAGGAGGCGACCGAGTACGAGAGGAGGGCGGAGACATCTCGCCTCCAAGCTGCAGCTCATCAGGCAATTGCCGCTGCATCTCAGTACGACCCCAGCTACAACTTTGGATATCCGCCAGGCCAGCCGTGGCCATAGACCAACTTAGGCCAAAAGCCCAAGCTTGGGGGAGTACGTATTTCTCACCGACATTACATTCATGTTCACACACTCATGCGAGTTGTCGGTGCTCATACTTTTTCACTGTATCATCCATGCTAGTTTACTTCCCTTTTTATGCTTTCTTCTTGTGTGTTTGAAAAGCCTTAAGAAAAAAAATTAGTTGTAGCTTTTAGCTAGTTTACTTTTCATGCTATAGTAGTAGTAATTAAAAAGAAAACCCAAAAAGATTTCTCGTTCTTCTTTTGCCTGTTGGGAGCTTTCCTATGTAAATAGTTTTATTTCTTTTCTTTCCTTCGGGGACCGAGAAGAGAAGACCTTGATTAAAATGTTGAGTGGCTCTTATATGCATTATTGTTGATCTAACAAAGAGCCTATATTACCTCGTCTTCTCTCTTGAATTGAATGCTTGCAGATTCCAGCTTAGTCCAATGCATGTGCACTATTATTATTATCCACACTATTCGGTCGAGCAAGTGAAAGGCAATAATGATGATTATATGATGAACTTATTGAGATGATAAAAGCTGGTATGAACTCGACCTCTCTTGTTTTTGTAAATATGATTAGTTCATCGTTCCTGATTCAGCCTATTATGAATAAACATGTTTGCAATGACAATTAGAGATTATAGTTGCTTATGCCATGCTTAATTAGCTAGGAGCTTATAATGGTTTACCTTGCATGCCAACATGCTATTAAAATGGTTGTGATGTGGTATGATAGGGTGGTATCCTCTTTTGAACGATTCGAGTGGCTTGACTTGGCACATGTGCACGCATGTAGTTGAAACGAAATCAACATAGCCTCTACGATATTTATGTTCATGGTGCATTATATCTTACCCATGCTTGCATTCGGTGTTGATTAATTTTAATGCATGTTCATGACTGTTGTCGCTCTCTAGCTGGTCGCTTCCCGCTTTTTTTCTAGCCTTCACTTGTACTAAGCGGGAATCCGCTTGTGCATCCAACTCCATAAACCCCAAAGTTGTTCCATATGAGTCCACCATACCTACCTATATCGGTATCTCACCGTTGTTCCAAGTAAATTTGTATGTGCCAAACTCTAAACCTTCAAATAAACATTACATTTTGTATGCTCGAATAGCTCATGTATCAACTAGGGCTGTCTGTATCTTCCATTCTAGGCGGGTTATTCTCAAGAGGAGTGGACTCCGCTCCTCACTCACGAGAACATGGCTGGTCACCGGGATGCCCAGTCCCATGCTTTATGCAAATCAAATCAAAATAAATGCAAACAAAACTCCCCCAGGATTGTTGTTAGTTGGAGGCACTCGTTGTTTCGAGCAAGCCATGGATTGATGCTTGTTGGTGGAGGGGGAGTATAAACTTTACCATTCTGTTTGGGAACCGCTTATAATGTGTGTAGCATGGAAGATATCGAGATCTCTCGGTTGTCATGTTGACAATGAAAGTATACCGCTCAAAATATTATTCATATCTATTTCAAAACCGAGCTCTGGCACCTCTACAAATCCCTACTTCCCTCTCCGAAGGGCCTATCCATTTACTTTTATGTTGAGTCATCATCCTCTTATTAAAAAGCACCAGTTGGAGAGCACTGCTGTCATTTGCATCCATTACTATTAGTTTACATTGAGTATGACTTGACTGGATCTCTTTTACCATGAATTACAACGTCTAGTCAGTCCTTGATCTTTAAAGGTGCTCTGCGTTTATGGTTTGCGGTCTCAAAAAGGGCTAGCAAGATACCATCCTGTTATATCATATCATGATTGTTTTGAGAAAGTGTTGTCATCCGAGATTTATTATTATTTCTCGCTAGTTGATTATGTCATTGATATGAGTAAACATGAGACCTAAGTGTTATTCTGAATATGGTTAGTTCATAATCTTTGCTGAAAACCTAAATGCTGGCTTTACATATTTACAACAACAAGAGCAAACAGAGTTTGTAAAAGTTTTTCTTTATCACTTTCAGTTTATCAACTGAATTGCTTGAGGACAAGAAAAGGTTTAAGCTTGGGGGAGTTGGTACGTCTCCGTCGTATCTACTTTTCCAAACACTCTTGCCCTTGTTTTGGACTCTAACTTGCATGATTTGAACGGAACTAACTCGAACTGACGCTGTTTTCAGCAAAATTGCCATGGTGTTATTTTTGTGCAGAAATAAAAGTTCTCGGAATGACCCGAAAATCAACGGAGAATTATTTTGGAATATATATAAAATACTGGAAGAAAGATCCACGTCAAGGGGACCACACCCTGTCCACGAGGGAGGGGGTGCGCCCTACCCCCCTGGGCGCGCCCCTGCCTCGTGGACCCCCTGATGCTCCACCGACCTCAACCTTGACTCCATATATTCACTTTTGGGGAGAGAAAAAATCAGAGAGAAGGATTCATCGCATTTTACGATACGGAGCCGCCGCCAAGCACTAAACTCTCTCGGGAGGGCTGATCTGAAGTCCGTTCGGGGCTCCGGAGAGGGGAATCCGTCGCCACCATCATCATAAACTTTCCTCCATCACCAATTCCATGATGCTCACCGCCGTGCGTGAGTAATTACATCGTAGGCTTGCTGGACGGTGATGGGTTGGATGAGATTTATCATGTAATCTAGTTAGTTTTGTTAGGGTTTGATCCCTAGTATCCACTATGTTCTGAGGTTGATGTTGCTATGACTTTGCTATGCTTAATGCTTGTCACTAGGGCCCGAGTGCCATGATTTCAGATCTGAACCTATTATGTTTTCATGAATATATGTGAGTTCTTGATCCTATCTTGCAAGTCTATAGTCACCTATTATGCGTTATGATCCGGCAACCCCGAAGTGACAATAATCGGGACCACTCCCGGTGATGATCGTAGTCTGAGGAGTTCATGTATTCACTATGTGTTAATGCTTTGGTCTGGTACTCTATTAAAAGGAGGCCTTAATAACCCTTAGTTTCCAATAGGACCCCGCTGCCACGGGAGGGTAGGACAAAAGATGTCATGCAAGTTCTTTTCCATAAGCACGTATGACTATATTCGGAATACATGCCTACATTACATTGATGAACTGGAGCTAGTTTTGTGTCACCCTAGGTTATGACTGATACATGATCGATCGCATCCGGCATAATTCTCTATCACCGATCCATTGCCTACGAGCTTTCCATATATTGTTCTTCGCTTATTTACTTTTCCGTTGCTACTGTTACAATTACTATAAAATATCAAAAATATTACTTTTGCTACCGTTACTTTTGCTATTGTTACCACTACTATAAATCATATTACTTTGCTACTAAATACTTTGCTGCAGATATTAAGTTATCCAGGTGAGGTTGAATTGACAACTCAGCTGCTAATACTTGAGAATATTCTTTAGCTCCCCTTGTGTTGAATCAATAAATTTGGGTTGAATACTCTACCCTCGAAAACTGTTGCGATCCCCTATACTTGTGGGTTATCACCTGCTCCTGCCTCCCGTGGCCGTCGTCCCCTTCCTAGGCCTCGCCATCGTCCACTGCCCTGGTGCTCTCGGCGCGGCGTGGTCAACGTGGTCAAGGAACGACTTCCATCGAAAGAGTAATGTACGTGGCCGCAGCAAGGAAGTGCCTCCTTATTATGCGGAAAATAATGATTCCTCCACCTGACATCAGGGACCCACCGGACAGGCCACCATATTTCGCGAAAAAAGGTTTCCCCCTGACTGCTGGGACCCACCAACTACATCTTCCACGCAAGGAAGTGCGTCCGGGAAAAAAACATGATTCGCCCCCTGACTGCTATGACCCACCAGCTACATCTTCGCACGCAAGGAAGTGCCTTACAGTCGGGACCCACCTGGTCGAAGCGTACGTAGCATTGTCATTTTGGTCGTGAATGTGTACGTACATACTGGTGGATCGGTTTGTCTGCAGGCTGCAGCGATGAACCGTGGACGTGCAAGGAAGGGCACGTGTCGTAGTAGAGGCGTGCACGTGTCGTAGTAGAGGCGCGCACGTAGCATGTACAAGTACGTACAACGGCCAGGGTGCAAGAAAGTAAATACGGCCACGTACGTACATACGGGCGAGGTCTCGAACGCCTACTCGCGCATACGTACGGCAAGGGCTCGTGTACATGGCTGGGTTGGAACGGAGAAACTGCGTCGTCGTCATGTTCATGGGGAGCCAACCGGCTGGCTCGAAACGGAATGTGTCATCGTGTTCATCGGGAGCCAACCGGCTTGGATGGAACAACCGATGGAAACGAGGCCTGGCGTACCGCAGAACGGAGGAAACGGCCTTGTGTTCGACCGGCCACGGTCGAAACGGAATCATGTTCATCGGAGGGGTCCGCGCATCGCAAAAGCAGAGGACACGGACTTCCGTTGACGCCCCACGGTCAAAACGGGTCCCGCTGACCGGGAGGGTGTGGCGTGTCAAAACGGAGTAAACGGACTTGTGTTGGAGCGCCACGGTCAAACGGGGTCCTGTTCATCGGGAGGGTTGTGGCGTACCGCAAACTGGACTCCACGGGATATTGTTCATCTCCACCGTCGACTTACTCCAGCCTCCACGGGCTACTGTTCATCCATCATCGACCTCCTCCACCCTCCACCTATGACTGTTCATCCACGGGCTCCTGCTCATCCGGCCTCCACCCGCGCTCCTCCACCGCCATCGCTCAACCAACCCTCTCCACGGGGTCCTGTTCAACCACCCTCCACGGGCTATCTGTTCATCTAGTCCTCCATCGGCTCATCGCTCAACCAGCCCTCCACCGTTCATCGCTCAACCAGCCCTTCACGGGTCCTATTCATCCACCGCTCGATCGATCGAGTATCTGTTCATCCAGAAGAACGGCCTCTACTACCATGGGTTCTGTTCATCCAACCCCACCGAACTGTTCATCCGACCCCCCCAACAACACTCACTTTGCTCATCCAGAGGCAGCATCGATCGGCTTGATTAGCGGCAGCAGCGAAGGAATCGCTTCGATCGGGTTCGATTAATAGCCATCGATCGATAACTCAGTTCAAGAACTCAGAGTAGCTGCGGTGCAATCACTGGTTTAGTTAGAGCCCAACGCCTCGTTCGGGTTGATTAATGCAATGCCGCACACACGCAGCAGCGACGACGAGAGAAATGCGATCGCTTCGCCCCCAACCAGCCACCGTAATCGGAACTCCACGATATTTTCCTCGCCCTTGCTTCTACCACGGTTTTTTCCATCATGAACGCCCAAAGAATGTCATGCGATTCGTCTCCGCCCGCCTGGGACGAAAAGCCAATTTTCTGTCATGATTTTTTGTCATAGAAGTAGGACCCCACCACATCTATGATGATACCGGGTTTTGTCACAATTATTGTCATAGAAGTGTCATAAGTATGACAGAAAAAAATTGTTCAGCCCAAAATGTCACGGATGTGTCTTTTTTTTGTAGTTGAAGTGGAAAATCATCGTAACAAGAAAATAAAGTTTCTACGATCTGATCACGGAGGCAAATATTTGAGTTACGAGTTTGGTCTTCATTTGAAACACTGTGGAATGGTTTCGCAACTCGCGCCACCTGGAACACCACAGCGTAAATGTTGGGGAACGTAGTAATTTCAAAAAAATTCCTACACACACGCAAGATCATGGTGATGCATAGCAAAGAGCGGGGAGAGTGTTGTCCACGTACCCTCGTAGACCGAAAGCGGAAGCGTTATAACAACGCGGTTGATGTAGTCGTACGTCTTCACGGCCCGACCGATCAAGCACCGAAACTACGACACCTCCGAGTTCTAGCACACGTTCAGCTCGATGACGATCCCGGACTCGATCCAGCGAGAATGTCGGGAAGAGTTCCATCAAGACGACGCGTGGTGGACGATCTTGATGTTCTATCGTCGCAGGCTTCGCCTAAGTACCGCTACAATATTATCGAGGATTATGGTGGAGGGGGGCACCGCACACGGCTAATAGATCTCAAGGATCAATTGTTGTGTCTAGAGGTGCCCCCCTGCCCCCATATATAAAGGAGCAAGGGGAGGGGGCCGGCGGAGGAGGAGGCGCCAGGAGGAGTCCTACTCCCACGGGAGTAGGACTCCCTCCTTTCCTTGTCCAAGTAGGAGAGGGGGAAGGAAGGGAGAGAGGAGAGGAAGGAAAAAGGGGGGGCGGCGCCGCCCCCTCCCCCTCCTTGTCCAATTCGTACTAGAGGGGGAGGGTGCACGCAGCCTGCCCTGGCCGCCCCTCCTCTGCTCCACTTTGGGCCCATGAGGCCCATTAACCCCCCGGCGAATTCCCGTAACTCTCCGGTACTCCGAAAAATACTCGAATCACTCGGAACCTTTCCAGTGTCCTAATATAGTCGTACAATATATCGATCTTTACGTCTCGACCATTTCAAGACTCCTCGTCATGTCCCCGATCTCATCCGGGACTCCGAACTTCTTCGGTACATCAAAACTCATAAACTCATAATATAACTGTCATCGAAACTTTAAGCGTGCGGACCCTACGGGTTCGAGAACAATCTAGACATGACCGAGACACGTCTCCGGTCAATAACCAATAGCGGAACCTGGATGCTCATATTGGCTCCCACATATTCTACGAAGATCTTTATCGGTCAGACCGCATAACAACATATGTTGTTCCCTTTGTCATAGGTATGTTTACTTGCCCGAGATTCGATCGTCGGTATCTCAATACCTAGTTCAATCTCGTTACCGGCAAGTCTCTTTACTCGTTCCGTAATACATCATCCCGCAATTAACTCATTAGTTGCAATGCTTGCAAGGCTTAAGTGATGTGCATTACCGAGAGGGCCCAGAGATACCTCTCCGACAATCGGAGTGACAAATCCTAATCTCGAAATACGCCAACCCAACAAGTACCTTCGGAGACACCTATAGAGCACCTTTATAATCACCCAGTTACGTTGTGACGTTTGGTAGCACACAAAGTGTTCCTCTGGTAAACGGGAGTTGCATAATCTCATAGTCATAGGAACATGTATAAGTCATGAAGAAAGCAATAGCAACATACTAAACGATCGGGTGCTAAGCTAACGGAATGGGTCATGTCAATCACATCATTATCCTAATGATGTGATCCCGTTAATCAAATGACAACCCATGTCTATGGCTAGGAAACATAACCATCTTTGATCAACGAGCTAGTCAAGTAGAGGCATGCTAGTGACACTCTGTTTGTCTATGTATTCACACATGTATTATGTTTCCGGTTAATACAATTCTAGCATGAATAATAAACATTTATCATGAATTAAGGAAATAAATAATAACCTTATTATTGCCTGTAGGGCATATTTCCTTCACTACTAACTTGGTGATGGTGACTAGAGAATACTATCAATCACTATTTTATCTGGAAGATTAACTCCCACTTGATTCAAGCGATTGTAGTACCCAGACAATCTAAGCACATGCTCACTGCTTAAGCTATTCTCCTCCATCTTTTAGCTATAGAACATGTTGGAGACTTCATATCTCTCAACTCGGGTATTTTCTAGAAATATTAACTTCAACTCCTAGAACATCTCATATGGTCCATGACGTTCAAAACGTCTTTGAAGTCCCGATTCTAAGCCGTAAAGCATGGTGCACTTAACTATCAAGTAGTCATCATACCGAGCTTTTTTCAAAAACGTTCATAACGTCTGCATCTGCTCCTGCAATAGATCTGTCACCTTGCGGTGCATCAAGGACATAATTCTTCTGTGCAGCAATGAGGATAAACCTCAGATCACGGATCCAATCCGCATCATTGCTACTACATCTTTCAACTTAGTTTTATCTAGGAACATATCAAAAATTAAACGGGGAGCAACATCGCGAGCTATTGATCTACAACATAGATATGCTAATACTACCAGGACTAAGTTCATGATAAATTAAAGTTCAATTAATCATATTACTTAAGAACTCCCACTTAGATAGACATCCCTCTAATCATCTAAGTGATCATGTGATCCAAATCAACTAAACCATAACCGATCATCACGTGAAATGGAGTAGCTTTCAATGGTGAACATCACTATGTTGATCATATCTACTATATGATTCACGCTCGACCTTTCGGTCTCAGTGTTCCGAGGCCATATCTGCATATGCTAGGCTCGTCAAGTTTAACCTGAGTATTCTGCGTGTGCAAAAATTGGCTTGCACCCATTGTAGATGGACGTAGAGATTATCACACCCGATCATCACGTGGTGTCTGGGCACGACGAACTTTGGCAACGGTGCATAATCAGGGAGAACACTTTTATCTTGAAATTTAGTGAGAGATCATCTTATAATGCTACCGTCAATCAAAGCAAGATAAGATGCATAAAAGATAAACATCACATGCAATCAAAATATGTGACATGATATGGTCATGATCATCTTGCGCCTTTGATCTCCATCTCCAAAGTACCATCATGATCTCTATCGTCACCGGCATGACACCTTGATCTTCATCATCTTGATCTATATCAATGTGTCGTCACATGGTCGTCTCGCCAACAATTGCTCTTGCAACTATTGCTATCGCATAGCGATAAAGTAAAGTAATTATTTGGCACTTGCATCTTATGCAATAGAGAGACAACCGTAAGGCTTCTGCCAGTTGCCGATGACTTCAACAAAACATGATCATCTTATACAACACCTTATATCTCATCACATCTTGACCATACCACATCACAACATGCCCTGCAAAAACAAGTTAGACGTCCTCTACTTTGTTGTTGCAAGTTTTACGTGGCTGCTACGGGCTTAGCAAGAACCGTTCTTACCTACGCATCAAAACCACAACGATAGTTTGTCAAGTTGGTGTTGTTTTAACCTTCGCAAGGACGGGCGTATACACTCGGTTCAACTAAAGTTGGAGAAACCGACACCGCCAGCCACACATGTGTGCAAAGCACGTCGGTAGAACCAGTCTCGCAGAAGCGTCTGGCGTAATGTCGGTCCGGCCGCTTCATCCAACAATACCGCCGAACCAAGTATGACATCTTTGGTAAGCAAGATGACTTATATCGCCCACAACTCACTTGTGTTCTACTCGTGCATATAACATCAACGCATAAAACCTGGCTCGATGCCTTTGTTGGGGAACGAGTAATTTCAAAAAAATCCTACGCACACGCAAGATCATGGTGATGCATAGCAACGAGAGGGGAGAGTGTTGTCCACATACCCTCGTAGACCGAAAGCGGAAGCGTTATAACAACACGGTTGATGTAGTCGTACGTCTTCACGGCCCGACCGATCAAGCACCGAAACTACGACACCTCCGAGTTCTAGCACACGTTCAGCTCGATGGCGATCCCGGACTCCGCTCCGGCAAAGTGTCGGGATGAGTTCGTCACAAGACGACGTGGTGGACGATCTTGATGTTCTACCGTCGTAGGGCTTCGCCTAAGCACCGCTACAATATTATCGAGGATTATGGTGGAGGGGGGCACTGCACACGGCTAAGAGATCAATGATCAATTGTTGTGTCTATGGGGTGCCCCCCTCCTCTGTATATAAAGGGGAGAGGAGGAGAGGGCCGGCCAAGGGGAGGAGGCGCGCCCAAGGGGGGCAATCCTACTCCAAGTAGGTTTGCCCCCCCCCCCCCTTCCTATTACAACTAGGAGAAGGGGGGAAGGAGGAGGTGGAGAGAAGGAAGGAGAAGGGGGGCCGCCGCCCCCTTCCCTTGTCCAATTCGGATTGGGGCAAGGGGGGTCGCGCGCCACCTCCTGGCCTCCCTCTCTCCTTTCCACTAAGGCCCAATAAGGCCCAATAGCTTCCCGGGGGGGTTCCGATAACCCCCGGAACTCCGGTTTTATCCGAAACTTCTCCGGAACACTTCCGGTGTCCTAATATAGTCGTCCAATATATCAATCTTTATGTCTCTACCATTTCGAGACTCCTCGTCATGTCCGTGATCACATCCGGGACTCCGAACAACCTTCGGCACATCAAAACATATAAACTCATAATGAAATTGTCATCGTAACATTAAGCGTGCGGACCCTACGGGTTTGAGAACAATGTAGACATGACCGAGACACGTCTCCGGTCAATAACCAATAGCGGAACCTGGATGCTCATATTAGCTCCCACATATTCTACGAAGATCTTTATCGGTCAGACCGCATAACAACATATGTTGTTCCCTTTGTCATAGGTATGTTTACTTGCCCGAGATTCGATCGTCGGTATCTCAATACCTAGTTCAATCTCGTTACCGGCAAGTCTCTTTACTCGTCCGTAATACATCATCCATAATTAACTCATTAGTTGCAATGCTTGCAAGGCTTAAGTGATGTGCATTACCGAGAGGGCCCAGAGATACCTCTCCGACAATCGGAGTGACAAATCCTAATCTCGAAATATGCCAACCCAACAAGTACCTTCGGAGACACCTATAGAGCACCTTTATAATCACCCAGTTACGTTGTGATGTTTGGTAGCACACAAAGTGTTTCTCCGGTAAACGGGAGTTGCATAATCTCATAGTCATAGGAACATGTATAAGTCATGAAGAAAGCAATAGCAACATACTAAACGATCGGGTGCTAAGCTAACGAAATGGGTCATGTCAATCACATCATTCTCCTAATGATGTGATCCCGTTAATCAAATGACAACTCATGTCTATGGTTAGGAAACTTAACCATCTTTGATCAACGAGCTAGTCAAGTAGAGGCATACTAGTGACACTTTGTTTGTCTATGTGTTCACACATGTATTATGTTTCCGGTTAATACAATTCTAGCATGAATAATAAACATTTATCATGAATTAAGGAAATAAATAATAACCTTATTATTGCCTCTAGGGCATATTTCCTTCACTACTAACTTGGTGATGGTGACTAGAGAATACTATCAATCACTATTTTATCTGGAAGATTAACTCCCACTTGATTCAAGCGATTGTAGTACCCAGACAATCTAAGCACATGCTCACTGCTTAAGCTATTCTCCTCCATCTTTTAGCTATAGAACTTGTTGGAGACTTCATATCTCTCAACTCGGGTATTTGCTTGAAATATTAACTTCAACTCCTAGAACATCTCATATGGTCCATGACGTTCAAAACGTCTTTGAAGTCCCGATTCTAAGCCTTAAAGCATGGTGCACTTAACTATCAAGTAGTCATCATACCGAGCTTTTTTCAAAAACGTTCATAACGTCTGCATCTGCTCCTGCAATAGATCTGTCACCTTGCGGTGCATCAAGGACATAATTCTTCTGTGCAGCAATGAGGATAAACCTCAGATCACGGATCCAATCCGCATCATTGCTACTAACATCTTTCAACTTAGTTTTCTAGGAACATATCAAAATTAAACGGGAGCAACATCGCGAGCTATTGATCTACAACATAGATATGCTAATACTACGGGACTAAGTTCATGATAAATTAAAGTTCAATTAATCATATTACTTAAGAACTCCCACTTAGATAGACATCCTCTAATCATCTAAGTGATCACGTGATCCAAATCAACTAAACCATAACCGATCATCACGTGAAATGGAGTAGCTTTCAATGGTGAACATCACTATGTTGATCATATCTACTATATGATTCACGCCGACCTTTCGGTCTCAAAGTGTTCCGAGGCCATATCTCGCATATGCTAGGCTCGTCAAGTTTAACCTGAGTATTCTGCGTGTGCAAAAATTGGCTTGCACCCGTTGTAGATGGACGTAGAGATTATCACACCCGATCATCACGTGGTGTCTGGGCACGATGAACTTTGGCCACGGTGCATAATCAGGGAGAACACTTTTATCTTGAAATTTAGTGAGAGATCATCTTATAATGCTACCGTCAATCAAAGCAAGATAAGATGCATAAAAGATAAACATCACATGCAATCAAAATATGTGACATGATATGGCCATGATCATCTTGCGCCTTTGATCTCCATCTCCAAAGTACCGTCATGATCTCTATCGTCACCGGCATGACACCTTGATCTTCATCATCTTGATCTATATCAATGTGTCGTCACATGGTCGTCTCGCCAACAATTGCTCTTGCAACTATTGCTATCGCATAGCGATAAAGTAAAGCAATTATTTGGCACTTGCATCTTATGCAATAGAGAGACAACCGTAAGGCTTCTGCCAGTTGCCGATAACTTCAACAAAACATGATCATCTTATACAACAACTTATATCTCATCACATCTTGACCATATCACATCACAACATGCCCTGCAAAAACAAGTTAGACGTCCTCTACTTTGTTTTTGCAAGTTTTACGTGGCTGCTACGGGCTTAGCAAGAACCGTTCTTACCTACGCATCAAAACCACAACGATAGTTTGTCAAGTTGGTGTTGTTTTAACCTTCGCAAGGACCGGGCGTAGGCACACTCGGTTCAACTAAAGTTGGATAAACTGACACCCGCCAGCCACCTGTGTGCAAAGCACGTCGGTAGAACCAGTCTCGCGTAAGCGTACGCGTAATGTCGGTCCGGGCCGCTTCATCCAACAATACCACCGAACCAAGTATGACATGCTGGTAAGCAGTATGACTTATATCGCCCACAACTCACTTGTGTTCTACTCGTGCATATAACATCAACGCATAAAACCTGGCTCTGATCCCACTGTTGGGGAACGAGTAATTTCAAAAAATTCCTACGCACACGCAAGATCATGGTGATGCATAGCAACGAGAGGGAGAGTGTTGTCCACGCACCCTCGTGAGACCGAAAGCGAAAGCGTTACAACAACGCGGTTGATGTAGTCGTACGTCTTCACGGCCCGACCGATCAAGCACCGAAACTACGGCACCTCCGAGTTCTAGCACACGTTCAGCTCGATGACGATCCCCGGACTCCGATCCAACAAAGTGTCGGGGATGAGTTCCGTCAGCACGACGGCGTGGTGACGATCTTGATGTTCTACCGTCGTAGGGCTTCGCCTAAGCGCCGCTACAACATTATCGAGGATTATGGTGGAGGGGGGCACCGCACACGGCTAAGAGATCAATGATCAATTGTTGTGTCTATGGGGTGCCCCCCTCCTCTGTATATAAAGGGGGGAGGAGGAGAGGGCCGGCCAAGGGGAGGAGGCGCGCCCAAGGGGGGCAATCCTACTCCAAGTAGGTTTGCCCCCCCTTTCCTATTACAACTAGGAGAAGGGGGGAAGGAGGAGGTGGAGAGAAGGAAGAAGAAGGGGGGCCGCCGCCCCCTTCCCTTGTCCAACTCGGATTGGGGCAAGGGGGGCCGCGCGCCACCTCCTGGCCTCCCTCTCTCCTTTCCACTAAGGCCCAATAAGGCCCAATAGCTTCCCGGGGGGGTTACGGTAACCCCCGGAACTCTGGTTTTATCCGAAACTTCTCTGGAACACTTCCGGTGTCCTAATATAGTCGTCCAATATATCAATCTTTATGTCTCGACCATTTCGAGACTCCTCTTCATGTCCGTGATCACATCCGGGACTCCGAACAACCTTCGGTACATCAATTGTTGTGTCTAGAGATGCCCCCTGCCCCCGTATATAAAGGAGCAAGGGGGAGGGGGCAGCCGGCCAGAAGGAGGCGCGCCAAGGAGGAGTCCTACTCCCACCGGGAGTAGGACTCCCTCCTTTCCTTGTCCAAGTAGGAGAGGGGGAAGGAAGGGAGAGAGGAGAGGAAGGAAAAAGGGGGGGCGCCCCCCCCCCTCCTTGTCCAATTCGGACTAGAGGGGGAGGATGCGCACGGCCTGTCCTGGCCGCCCCTCCTCTACTCCACTTTGGGCCCATGAGGCCCATTAACCCCCTGGCGAATTCCCGTAACTCTCCGATACTCCGAAAAATACCCGAATCACTCGAAACCTTTCTGATGTCCGAATATAGTCATCCAATATATCGATCTTTACGTCTCGACCATTTCGAGACTCCTCGTCATGTCCCCGATCTCATCTGGGACTCTCAACTCCTTCGGTACATCAAAACTCGTAAACTCATAATATAACTGTCATCGAAATTTTAAGCGTGCGGACCCTACGGGTTCGAGAACTATGTAGACATGACCGAGACACGTCTCCGGTCAATAACCAATAGCGGAACCTGGATGCTCATATTGGCTCCCACATATTCTACGAAGATCTTTATCGGTCAGACCGCATAACTACATACGTTGTTCCCTTTGTCATCCGTATGTTACTTGCCCCGAGATTCGATCGTCGGTATCTCAATACCTAGTTCAATCTCGTTACCGGCAAGTCTCTTTACTCGTTCCGTAATACATCTCCGACAATCGGAGTGACAAATCCTAATCTCGAAATACGCCAACCCAACAAGTACTGAGAGGGCCCAGAGATACCTCTCCGACAAAAGGAGTGACAAATCCTAATCTCGAAATATGCCAACCCAACAAGTACCTTTGGAGACACCTGTAGAGTACCTTTATAATCACCCAGTTACGTTGTGACTTTTGGTAGCACACAAAGTGTTCCTCTGGTAAACGGGAGTTGCATAATCTCATAGTCATAGGAACATTTATAAGTCATGAAGAAAGCAATAGCAACATACTAAACGATCGTGTGCTAAGCTAACGGAATGGGTCATGTCAATCACATCATTCTCCTAATGATGTGATCCCGTTAATCAAATGAAAACCCATGTCTATGGCTAGGAAACATAACCATCTTTGATCAACGAGCTAGTCAAGTATAGGCATACTAGTGACACTCTGTTTGTCTATGTATTCACACATGTATTATGTTTCCGGTTAATACAATTCTAGCATGAATAATAAACATTTATCATGATATAAGGAAATAAATAATAACTTTATTATTGCCTCTAGGGCATATTTCCTTCAGTAAACGTGTGTCCGAATGTCATAACCCTACTTTATTAGATATGGTGCGATCTATGATGTCTCTTACTGATTTACCACTATCGTTTTGGGGTTATGCATTAGAGACAACTGCATTCACGTTTAGTAGGCACCATCTAAATCCGTTGAGACGACACCGTATGAACTGTGGTTTGGCAAGAAACCTAAGATGTCGTTTCTTAAAGTTTGGGGTTGCGATGCTTATGTGAAAAAGCTTCAACCTGGTAAGCTCGAACCCAAATCGGAGAAATGTGTCTTCATAGGATACCCAAAGGAAACTGTTGGGTACACCTTCTATCACAGATCTGAAGGCAAAATATTCGTTGCTAAGAATGGATCCTTTCTAGAGAAGGAGTTTCTCTCGAAAGAAGTGAGTGGGAGAAAAGTAGAACTTGGTGAGGTAATTGTACCTTCTCCCAAATTGGAAAGTAGTTCATCACAGAAATCAGTTCCAGTGATTCCTACACCAATAAGTGAGGAAGCTAATGATGATGATCATGAAACTTCAGATCAAGTTACTACTGAACCTCGTAGGTCAACCAGAGTACGGTCCGCACCAGAGTGGTACGGTAATCCTGTTTTGGAAGTCATGTTACCATGACGAACCTACGAACTATGAGGAAGCGATGATGATCCCAGATTCCGACAGATGGCTTGAGGCCATGAAATCTGAGATAGAATCCATGTATGAGAACAAAGTGTGGACTTTGGTGAACTCGCCCGATGATCGGCAAGCCATTGAGAATAAATGGGATCTTTAAGAGGAATACGGGCGCTGATAGTAGTTTTACTATCTACAAAGCTCGAATTGTCGCAAAAGGTTTTTGACAAGTTCAAGGTGTTGACTACGATGAGATTTTCTCACTTGTATCGATGCTTAAAATCCTGTCCGAATCATGTTAGCAGCTGCTGCATTTTATGAAATCTGGCAAATGGATATCAAAACTACATTCCTTAATGGATTTATTAAAAAAGAGTTGTATATGATACAACCAGAAGGTTTTGTCAATCCTAAAGATGCTAGCAAAGTGTGCAAGCTCCAGCGATCCATCTATGGACTGGTGCAAGCATCTCGGAGTTGGAATATGCGCTTTGATGAGTTCATCAAAGCATATAGTTTTATACAGACTTTTGGAGAAGCATGTATTTACAAGAAAGGGAGTGGGAGCTCAATAGCATTTCTGATATTATATGTGGATGACATATTGTTGAACGGAAATGATACTGAATTTCTCGATAGCATAAAAGGATACTTGAATAAGAATTTTTCAATGAAAGACCTCGGTAAAGCTGCTTACATATTGGGCATCAAGATCTATAGAGATAGATCAAGACGCTTGATAAATTTTTCAATGAGTACATACCTTGACAAGTTTTCGAAGTAGTTCAAAATGGAACAGTCAAAGAAGGAGTTCTTGACTGTGTTGCAAGGTGTGAAGTTGAGTAAAGACTCAAAACCCGACCACGGCAGAAAATAGAAAGAGAATGAAAAAGTCATTCCCAATGCCTCAGTCATAGGTTCTATAAAGTATGTTATGTTGTGTACCAGACCTATTGTATACCTTAGCATGATTTTAGCAAGGGGGTACAATAGTGATCTAGGAGTAGATCACTGGACCGCAGTCAAAATTATCCTTAGAGGACTAAGGAAATATTTCTCGGTTATGGAGGTGATAAAAGAGTTCGTCGTAAAGAGTTACGTCGATGCAAGATTTTGACACCGATCTAGATGACTCTAAGTCTCAATCTGGATACATATTGAAAGTGGGAGCAATTAGCTAGAGTAGCTCCGTGTAGAGTATTGTAGACATAGAATTTTTTGCAAAATGCATACGGATCTGAATGTTGCAGACCCGTAGACTAAACTTCTCTCACAAGCAAAACATGATCACTCTATGGGTGTTAATCACATAGCGATGTGAACTAGATTATTGATTCTAATAAACCCTTTGGGTATTAGTCACATGGAGATGTGAACTAATGACATAAAGATGTGAACTATTGATGTTACATCACATGACGATATGAACTAGATTATTGACTCTAGCGCAAGTGGGAGGCTGAAGGAAATATGCCCTAGAGGCAATAATAAAGTTATTATTTATTTCTTTATATCATGATAAATGTTTATTATTCATGCTAGAATTGTATTAACCGGAATCTTAGTACATGTGTGAATACATAGACAAATAGAGTATCCCTAGTATGCCTCTACTTGACTAGCTCGTTAATCAAAGATGGTTAAGTTTCCTAGACATGGACATGTGTTGTCATTTGATGAACGGGATCACATCATTAGAGAATGATGTGATGGACTAGACCCATCCGTTAGCTTAGCACTATGATCGTTTAGTTTATTGCTATTGCTTTCTTCATGACTTATACATGTTCCTATGACTATGAGATTATGCAACTCCCAAATACCGAAGGAACACTTAGTGTGCTCTCAAACGTCACAACGTAACTGGGTGATTATAAATATGCTCTACAGGTGTCTCCAATGGTGTTTGTTGAGTTGGCATATATCGAGATTAGGATTTGTCACTCCAATTGTCGGGGAGGTATCTCTGGGCCCTCTCGGTAATGCACATCACTATAAGCCTTGCAAGCAATGTGACTAATGAGTTAGTTGCAGGATGATGCATTACAGAACGAGTAAAGAGACTTGCCGATAACGAGATTGAACTAGGTATGGTGATACCGACGATCGAATCTCGGGCAAGTAACATACCGATGACAAAGGGAACAACGTATGTTGTTGTGCCGTTTGACCGATAAAGATCTTCGTAGAATATGTAGGAGCCAATATGAGCATCCACGTTCAGCTATTGGTTATTGAACGGAGATGTGTCTCGGTCATGTCTACATAGTTCTCGAACCCGTAGGGTCCGCACGCTTAACGTTTGATGACGATTTGTATTATGAGTTATGTGATTTGATGACCGAAGTTTATTCGGAGTCCCGTATGAGATCACAAACATGATGAGGAGTCTCGAAATGAGACGTAAAGATCAATATATTGGAAGGCTATATTCGGACATCGGAAAGGTTCCGAGTGATTCGGGTATTTTTCGGAGTACCAGAGAGTTACAGTAATTCGCCGGAGGAAGTAGTGGGCCTTAATGGGCCATACGGGAAAGGAGAGAAGGGCCTCAAAGGGTGGCCGCCCCCCCCCCCCATGGGCTGGTCCGAATTGGACTAGGGAGGGGGCGGCGCCCCCCTCTTTCCTTCTGCCTCTCCTCTCCTTGCTTCTTCTCCTACATGGACTAGGAAAGGGGGAAACCTACTCCTACTAGGAGTAGGAATTGTTGGAAATATGCCCTAGAGGCAATAATAAAATGGTTATTATTATATTTCCTTGTTCATGATAATTGTCTATTATTCATGCTATAATTGTGTTATCCGGAAATCTTAATACATGTGTGAATACATAGACCACAACATGTCCCTAGTGAGCCTCTAGTTCACTAGCTCGTTGATCAACAGATAGTCACGGTTTCCTGACTATGGACATTGGATGTCATTGATAATGAGATCACATCATTGGAGAATGATGTGATGGACAAGACCCAATCCTAAGCCTGGCACAAGATCGTGTAGTTCGTTTGCTAAAGCTTTTCCAATGTCAAGTATCATTTCCTTAGACCATGAGATCGTGTAACTCCCGGATACCGTAGGAATGCTTTGGGTGTACCAAACGTCACAACGTAACTGGGTGACTATAAAGGTATACTACGGGTATCCCCTAAAGTATTTGTTGGGTTGACACGGATCGAGACTGGGATTTGTCACTCCGTATGACAGAGAGGTATCTCTGGGCCCACTCGGTAATGCATCATCATAATGAGCTCAAAGTGGTCAAGTGTTTGGTCATGGGATCATGCATTACGGTACGAGTAAAGTGACTTGCCGGTAATGAGATTGAACGAGGTATTGGGATACCGACGATCGAATATTGGGCAAGTAACGTACCGATTGACAAAGGGAATTGTATACGGGGTTACTTGAATCCTCGACATTGTGGTTCATCCGATGAGATCATCGAGGAGCATGTGGGAGCCAACATGGGTATCCAGATCCCACTGTTGGTTATTGACCGGAGAGTCGTCTCTGTCATGTCCGCTTGTCTCCCGAACCCGTAGGGTCTACACACTTAAGGTTCGGTGACGCTAGGGTTGTAGAGATATAAGTATGCGGTAACCCGAAAGTTGTTCGGAGTCCCGGATGAGATCCCGGACGTCACGAGGAGTTCCAGAATGGTCCGGAGGTAAATATTTATATATGGGAAGTCCCGTTTCGGCCATCGGGAAAGTTTCGGGGTCACCGGTATTGTATCGGGACCACCGGAAGGGTCCCGGGGGTCCACCGGGTTGGGCCACCTATCCCGGAGGGCCCCATGGGCTGAAGTGGGAGGGGAACCAGCCTGGTGGCTGGTGCGCCCCTTGGCCTCCCTGCGCCTAGGGTTGGAAACCCTAGGGGTGGGGGGGCGCCCCACTTGGCTTGGGGGGCAAGCCACCCCGTTGGCCGCCGCCCCCCTTGGAGACCAGATCTCCTAGGGCCGGCGCCCCCCCTGGGGTCCTATATATAGTGGGGGGAGGGAGGGCAGCCGCACCCAAGTCCTGGCGCCTCCCTCTCCCTCCCGCAACACCTCTCCTCCCCGTTTGTGCTTGGCGAAGCCCTGCCGGGATCCCGCTACTTCCACCATCACGCCGTCGTGCTGCTGGATCTTCATCAACCTCTCCTCCCCCCTTGCTGGATCAAGAAGGAGGAGACGTCTTCTGCTCCGTACGTGTGTTGAACGCGGAGGTGTTGTCCGTTCGGCACTTGGTCATCGGTGATTTGGATCACGGCGAGTACGACTCCATCATCCCCGTTCTCTTGAACGCTTCCGCTCGCAATCTACAAGGGTATGTAGATGCACTCCTCTCTCTCGTTGCTAGATGACTCCATAGATTGATCTTGGTGAAGCGTAGAAAAATTTTATTTTCTGCAACGTTCCCCAACAGGAATCCCTCCTTTGGGCGCGCCCCTCCTCATCCTCCCCTCCTTAATATACGGGGGAGAGGGCACCCCATAGACACACAAGTTGATCTTTAGCCGTGTGCGGTGCCCTCCTCCACAGTTTTCCGCCTCGATCATATTGTTATAGTGCTTAGGCGAAGCCCTGTGCCGGTAACTTCATCATCACCGTCACCACGCCGTCGTGCTGACGGAACTCTCCCTCGGCCTCAACTGGATCAAGAGTTCAAGGGACGTCACCGAACTGAACGTGTGCTGATCGCGGAGGTGCCGTGCGTTCGGTACTTGGATCAGTTGGATCGCGAAGACATTCGACTACATCAACCGCGTTACTAAATGCTTCCGCTTACGGTCTACGAGGGTACGCGGACAACACTCTTCCCCTCTCGTTGCTATGCATCACCTAGATGGATCTTGCGTGTGCATAGATATTTTTTTGAAATTACTGCATTCCCCAACAGTTTTCACTTTCAATTTCAGAAAATTTTTAGTACCAACCGAAATCATCAAAATTAAGTGAATTTTAGTGATTTTGGTTTTCTTTTTGGACAAAAGGTCGTAATATTTGCTTGACGTTAATCAAATATGGACCACACTACGCGTCGGCCGCTGAATCTTTTAGAAGCTTGAGAGTCGTTCGACCTACAGTTATCTAGCATCCAACATCGTCCTAATGACAGCAACAAGATTAATGTTGTAGAATTCTTTGCTACAAAGCTTATGTTGCAGTAACTTGTTGCAATATAAGTGATATTGTTGTTAGATACTTTGGATCGGGTAGGCTAGAGACTCCCGGTAAACCTACCTTCTGCCTTGCCTTGCGAGGTACTCCCGGTGCCGGACATGGTGACGGTGGCCGGTGATGGCAGAGAGTGGATGGCGGCAGTGGTGGAACTTCCCGTGAGCACCGCGCTAACCCTAGATCGATAGGGATTGTAGGTGGGGTTTGTGGCAGCGATTAACCTCATAAGTCGTGCCCCGGCCCCCACCTCTGTTTATATAGCGCGGGTCACAGGGGCCCACCAACCATGGTTTGGTCGGGCGCCCCCGATCAGGGCGTGATGCAAGGGCCCGTTCGACCCGTTGGGCTCGAATGGGAGAGAGATCAACCTAACATTCTCCCCCTTGATCTCAACTTTACTTTTAACCTTATACTTTCTAGTTTATTTGTTTCATCACATATTGGTACATAGAGCATGTTTCATCATCACAGCTTAATTGCCGATAGAATCATGCAGCTACAACATACATTTTGTTCAGAAACAAATTCTGTTCCTTTTGGGCCTATCCAGGAATCATAAGGCTTTCCCTTAAACCCATGCCGGCTAAGTGTTCCTTGAACACATTGGGTGGTAAGCCTTTCGTTAGCGGATCCTCAAGCATATCCTTTGTCCTTATATGCTCGAGACTTATAGTTTGATCCTGGATTTTATCTTTCACAACATAATACCTTATCTCTATTGTTTTGGCAGCATTACTCGACTTGTTGTTGTGAGCGTAAAATACTGTGGGCTGGTTGTCGCAGTACATCTTTAGTGGTTTGTGAATACAATCTACCACTTTCAAGTCGGGTACAAATTTCTTTAGCCATATCGCCTGCCCCGTGGCTTCGAAGCATGCTATGAATTCTGCATACATCGTGGATGATGCAACTATCGATTGTTTGGAGCTTTTCCACGAAATAGCTCCCCCAGCGAGAGTGAAGACGTATCCTGGCATGGATTTTCTATCATCTCTGTCCCCCGCAAAATCTGCGTCTGAATACCCTTTTATCTCTAGGGAATCACTTCTCTTGTATATTAGCATGTAGTCCTTCGTGCCTTGCGCATAACGTAATGCTTTCTTTACCATCTTCCAGTGCTCCATGCCTGGATTCTCTTGATATCTAGCGAGTACCCCGGCGATAAAAGCTAAGTCAGGATGAGTGCACACTTGTGCATACTGTAAGCTGCCAACTGCCGAAGCATATGGTACTACTTTCATTTGATCTCGTACTAGTTCTTGGACATTGGAATTTCCCAAAACTATCGCCCTTGACTATAGGAGCAGGTGTGGCTTTACTCGCATGCATATTATACTTTTTAAGAATCTTTTCTAAATATGCTTTCTGCGATAGTCCTAAGACTCCATTGTTCATATCTCGGTGAATTTCTATGCCCAAAACATATGATGCTTCACCAAGGTCTGTTATGTCAAAATTTGAGGATAAGAATTTCTTTGTTTCTTGTAGTAGACTAACATCACTGCTAGCAAGCAGAATATCATCCACATACAAGATTAGGAAAATATATTTCCCATTTTTAAACTTTACATAAATGCAGTTATCCTCAATATTTTCTTTAAATCCAAAACTAATCGTTTGATTAAACTTTAGATACCACTGTCTAGAGGCTTGCTTTAATCCATAAATGGATTTCTTCAGGCGGCATCCCATATTTTCCTTGCCTTCCATGATAAAACCCTTGGGCTGTTTCATGTAGACATTTTCCTTTAAATCTCCGTTGAGAAATGTCGTCTTTACATCCATTTGATGTAACTCTAAATCAAAATGAGCAACTAATGCCATTATGATTCTGAAGGAATCCTTACATGAGACCGGAGAAATTGTCTCATTGTAATCTATCCCTTCTCTTTGTGTAAATCCTTTTGCCACGAGTCGTGCTTTATACTTTTCTACATTCCCTTTAGAGTCATACTTAATTTTGTAGACCCATTTGCAACCTACTGTCTTGGCTCCTTTAAGAATTTCCTCTAAGTACCAAACATCCTTGGAACTCATCGATTTCATCTCGTCTTCCATTGCCTTCATCCACATCGATGAGTGAGGGCTTCTCATGGCTTCTTCATATGAGGTGGGATCTTTTTCCATATGAACCATTTCTGTGTTATAAACTTTGAAGTCAGTAGAAATAGCTTACTTTCTTGGTCTTGTAGACCTTCTAAGGGCCTCATTTTCTGGCACATTCTGTGCCTCAACTTCTAGCACTTCTTGTAAAAATTGCTGCTGCACCTCCCTTTCATGCTCAACAACGGGTTCGATCGGCTCTGACGATGCATGTGTTCCGGTCTACTCCCATAGTTGTCATGGGTGGAGTTGCAACTGGTAGTGAGAAAAATGGCTCATGAATCATCGGATTAGGTGCATGCACCCTCTTCTCCTCAAGACCAATTTTCTGAGCTACTAAGCTCCCCCTCATCATTTCGTCCTCTAAGAAGACTGCATGTCTTGTTTCTACAAACTTTGTATATCTGTATGGAAAGTAGAAACAAAAACCCTTTGATCTGTCTGGATAGTCAATGAAGTGACAACTCACTATTTTGGGATCTAACTTTGCAATGTTTGGATTAAACATTTTGGCCTCAGCAGGGCACCCTCACACCCTGAAGTGTTGTAGGGAGGGCACTCTTCCTGTCCACAGCTCGTACGGTGTTTTGGGCACCGACTTGCTTGGTACTCTGTTGAGAATGTGAATGGCGGTTTTAAGCGCCTCCATCCATAATCCCAATGGTAAGGTGGAATAACTCATCATGATGCGCACCATATCCATAAGTGTACGGTTGCGCCATTCAGCTACTCCGTTCTTTTCTCCCAGAGTGGGATACATTAAAAGCACATGAGTTATCATATCTTTCTCTTGCCAAAATTTCTCCCGCCATACGGGATTTTTGACATGATATTATGTGAGCTTTACCTCGTTACGCAGGTATTTTCCCAGACTTTTTCCGCCATGCAGGTTTTATCATAATCATCTTTTCCCGCCATGCGGGTAATTCCTAAATGCCATATGGCTCTTTTGACTGTGTATTCAATCATCAAATTTTAGGAATAAATCTGAATGCTCTTTGACACACATGCTTGATTCGACGTTGGTCAAATTAACACGCATGTTGCTTGTTTCATCTCAAATCATGTTGACCGAAAAATCTTCTTCATAGAGAGTACATGAAGGACATTCATCAACCAAGACTCTCAATGATCTATCTCTTTTATTTTCATGCCATTCTTTAGAGAGAACATACTCCCTCACGTTATGACATCTTTCGGGTCACAAGTACCCAGCCATTCGCTTTCAAGAATGAAAGCGTGGAAAACTTTTAGTCTGAGAAAACATAGCCAATAATCAACAATAATGGGCATAAAAATAACCCTATGTTGGCCTGGTTAAAAAGAATGCACATTAAAATTTTGAAACTTTCTTTTATATTCTAAATCACCGTTGTGGCAGAACTAGAATAAACAATCATCCTTCTACATTAATTCCATATCACCGTTGGGCAGAAATGGAAATAATGCATATAACTCATAAACAATGTGATGATGGTATTTCTATTGAACAACTTTTCTAAGAATTAATCATCATCATCAACAACTTTATTAGAGCGGAAACAAGAAATATACATTTCTCTAGTTCAAGAGCATTTCTTGATCTTTATCCGTTCTAAAAAAATTGATCACTTTGATACAAAATTTATCAGAGGTTTAAACTTTGAACATAAGACTCATAGAATTATAGCACTGTTATCATCAATGTTGGTCAGAAAATAACAATACCATATTTTAACTTTAAAACAAATATCTTCCTTTTGTCATAGCGGAAACTATCTGCATCTTATTTCACCAAAAGGGGAAAAACATTGCTAAGAACATTTCTTCCAATTAAATTTTCCCGTTGGTTCCAATTTAATTGGAGGATAAAACTTTTACTTTGCAGTAGAAACTTTACAATATTCTATTCAAAAACAATTATGTACCCTTTTACACTCTAAGCAATTTTAACCGGTGGGTTCAAAAATGCATTAAAGAAGCAACAATTTACTCTTTTACTTTAGTTCTATTCACTTTTAAAAGAGCACCTTTAAATTTCAATAATAAAACATGATCATGTTATTAATAACGTTGGTCATAAAAATAACATAAGCATATTCATTCTAATAATCACTTTAACATGCTCTTAAAAACATAATTCTATCTGAACTTTTATTTTCTTTGTAAAAGAGCACTATTAATTATTTACATAGCGGAAAAACATGAATAAAAATTCATGAACCTTTTATTATTTACAGAAACTTTTCTGTGACTGAATAAAAATCATGAATTTTATTATTTTCTTTATTAAAATTCATGAACATTTCTTTTCTGAAAACTTTCTATTCTCCGAAAAAACAGAATTGGCTGCAGCGGAGCCCAGCGCGCGCGGCCAGCAGCGGGAAAAGCTGGCCCACGGCCTGGCCTGCGCGCCGCCCGCGGCTGTGGCCTCGGCCCACGGCCTGCTCCCCCGCGCGCTCGCGCGAGCCGAGCCGTCTCGACCCGGCCTGGGCCGCCCGCAGCTGCAGCCTCGGCCCAGCGCCTGCGCGACTGCGCCCACGACAGCTGGCCGCGGCCCAGCACGTGACTGCGCCCAGCTCCTCTTTCGGCCCGATAGGCCCAGCGCCGAGCTAGGTTTTCGATCTGCACCGTCCGTGGAGATCCGACGGCCAGGCGCCTGTTTCGCTCGAACAAAACAGAGGTTCACAGCGCCAGCGGGGAAACCCTAGTTCATTCCTCCCCAGCGCGCCGCTCGAACCCCTCTCGCTCGCTGTCCCGACCGAGTCGGGCCACCGCGCCGCGGCACCAGGCCGGCCGCCGGCGACGAGCGGCACCGCACCACGCGCGCCTCTGTTTCCTTCCCCCCATTCTCTTTCCTCCTTCCTGCGATAGAGAGAGCGAGAGAGAGACGCAGCCAGGCTCTTTGCTCCCCTTCGCGCCCACTCTTGCCCTTTCTGTCGACATCTACGACAACGGCCCGGCGACGGCGCCGAAGGCCACCGCGCCGCCCCGTGCGGCCTTTCTCTTTCTGTTTCAGTTCTCTCCATCCACCACCTCCCCAGAGAGAAGAGAGAGGCAGATGTCGCCAGACGGCAAACTAGATGGACGGAGCGGCTGCGCCCTTCGTCGGTCGCGCGTTCCCCTTGCGGTGAGCGCGCCGCCGTTGAATGGATCGGTGGTGGTGCTCTTTGCCCTTGTGGAGTTGGTTCTTCGTCCGACGCCTCGGCTTGCCGATGCGCGTCCGGATCGAGAGGAACAGGCGCGGCCATGACGACGGCGTAACTTTTCTTTGAGATGCCTTTGCCCTTCTAGGACTTTTTGGGGGCAGACTCTTTTCTTTCTCTGATTTCTTTTCTTTGTACCGAAAATCTTAGCCTATGTATGGATCTGATACCATTGTTAGATACTTTGGATGGGGTAGGCTAGAGACTCCCGGTAAACCTACCTTCTGCCTTGCCTTGCGAGGAACTCCCAGTGCCAGACATAGTGACGGTGGCCGGTGATGGCAGAGAGTGGATGGCGGCGGTGGTGGAACTTCCCGTGAGCACCGCGCTAACCCTAGATCGGTAGGGATTGTAGGTTGGGTTTGTGGCAGCGATTAACCTCATAAGTCGTGCCCCGGCCCCCACCTCTGTTTATATAGCGCGGGTCACAGGGGCCCACCAACCATGGTTTGGTTGGGCGCCCCGATCAGGGCGCGATGCAAGGGCCCGTTCGATCCGTTGGGCTCGAACGGGAGAAAGATCAACCTAACAATTGCAGATTTTTTTTCTTTGCTATTTTTGTGCGGAAGAAAATTTTACAACACAGATGATGTTGCAGAAAATATCTATAGTTTTTCTCGTCCTCATCTTTTTGCAACATAGGGTGTTGTTGCGGAAGATAATTTTGCAACACATGATGTTGCAGAAAGAGACACACGCGTGCGTCACAGGGAGTAGGCGGCGGATCACGCGCGTGCGATCTTCCGGCTGATGGCAAGTGTTTCCTATTAAATATTTGCATTTTTTAAGTTATTTAAAAAAAACACTTGAATCAACTCGTAGTGCTGAAATTACTGAAATATTTTAACCGGAAGGTAAATATTTGAGTGACTGTTGAAAATAATAAAATTCAGTGAATTTAATTGAAATCGAAAATGAAAACCATGGACACCGTGCCGATGGGTAAAATATGAAGAAACTGAGCGAACCGACAGGCTGGGTCTAACCGAACGCACAAGACGAGCCGGACCTTATCTGAAAACCTGCCCAGCTTCAAATCGCCGTGGACGACCAAGGAGACGGCGGCCGTGGGCAGAGGAGGCGAATCCGCATCCGGGGGGAACAAGAGCAGAGGAATCAGGAAGAGATCCGTGTTGGTGGTAACTGGTAAGCACCACAAAAAAACTTCGATTTTTCTTGCTTCCCCCGTGACCTAGGTCTGCATCTCCTCATCGTTGAAGTACAGGAGTTGATAGCCGGATTCCCGGAGGGAGACGAATTCGACCTAGCAACGGAGTTGGGAGCCCGATTCCAGGTGGGAGACGGCAGAGATCACCAAGAAGGACGACATCAATCGCTATAAATAAAGGGGGCCAAGAACACCCAAGGGCCAAGGCGCAGCCAGAGATCCGGGTGTTGAGTCTTTTTTTGCTTGCTGTTGCTGAATACTAGTACTAGAAATACTTGAGGAAATTCCTAGCCTGCAGGCTGCAGCAGATGGAAGGCCCCTTCCCATTGCTTGTGCATGATCTTGGGAACCGTACAGATGACTGCCAGACGCGGTTCAGCATCTCCAACCAGGCCGTGAGCACCGCAGCCATCCATGAACTCAAGGACTACAGGTGCTTCGAGTCTCCACAGGGCTGGGTGCTCGCGCTGGAACCTGCTTCCCTGCACACGTTCCTGTGGCGTCCTCAGGACGGCCAGAGGATCAGCCTTCCATCCCCAAAACAAGAATTTCCCAGGAGGTGCAAGTGCCTGCTTTCTGACAAGCCTAGCTCGACATCGTCTTGCACTGTTCTGGTCCTTGATCTTGACCAGCCTAATCTGTTGGTGTGCCGAATCGGAGGAAGCCAATGGGACTCTTACAACTATGAGCTCACCATGTTCCTCGCAGATGACAAGCCCCGGGAGATACATATGGCCAAACTTAAAGGCATTGCTGCTGTTGGGGGCAAGGTCTACTACACGTTCACGGGACACGCCCTTGGAGTAGTGGAGTTCAGCCCTCACCGAGTTTGAAGTTGATATGGTTGAACTGCCCGACACCATGCCGTTTACTTCCAATTACTTGGTTGAATCATGTGGTGACCTCTTTATGGTGGTCGTTGTCTTTCTTGGACACAACGTGCACAAAATCGACAAGATCGACGTGTATAAGATGGACTTCTCGAGGCCGGAATGGTGCAAGGTGGACAGGATTGGTGATAGGGTGTTCCTCTTAGGTGGAGACAGCATCGGAGCTTCCAACTTTGGAGCATCATGTTCGGCCAGTGAACATGGTTTGTCTAGCAACTGTATCTACTTTCTGAACAACATCGCTGCCGAGGAGAATTACCTGCACATTTTCAACCTGGAGAAAGGGACTGAAGAAGTGCAACGTCCTTTTAGACACAAAAATGGTTGCCTGCTGCCACAACCACGTCCACCGATGTGGCTGTTACCCACAGACGACTGACTTCATCTGCAAGGAAAATTTAGCACTGTACTAGTACTTTTTTTGTTTGTTTGGATACCTGCAATAAAGTGGTGCCTAGCACCTTAGTTCAAGGTTTTGGTGTATTCTCAGTTAGAGAGGGTACATGTTTATTATGCGTCGTAGCATTTGTTTTCGTTGTCGCCTCTGAAATGTGAACTGTGTGATGAGAGGAAAACTATTACCATCTGCATTTATCACTGTTTTCTCCAAAGCATTAGATTTTTGTATATATATCATCTGTCAAACGCCACTGAGATATACACCTCTGTTTTTACAGCAGTAGTACCATACACCTTCATCTTCATTTGAGAGAATCTGCCGTACATAATTTATGAAGCAATAAACTTAATTTTTCTGCTATGATCCGATTAATGTTAATGGATTATTTGTGATGAAATACATAGTCGGTGTAGAAACTCTAGATTATCCATATTGTCTTACGCATGGCTGTTTTTCAGTTTCCACAGCTCCCAAATGGTTGTCCATCTGCCAGACTGTTTGATCTTGTGCGCAAGAACTGGATGGGAATGTCCAACTGAAGACTAATTTGCAAAACCAGCAAGCCTGCAACATGGACGAAATCATCTCAGTGGAAGAAGTGGAGTACAATACATCTTATCATTAATACTATCTTGGTTTGATACAGGCAATGAAATTCTGACATTAAGTAACGTAAACATGATTCCAAAATATAGGACATGTGAGCGTTACAGACTAGTAACAATGAACTGACTATTGACCACTTCCCTACACACACAAAATAAGTAGATGAGCATGATAAATCAGAAGTCCCAAGGTATTGAAGAGCTTATCACCCTGGTGCATTGGCCCAGAGTTTTCAGGTGTTTTAACACTGAGCTAAGTATTTGTAATAGAAAATAATGGATGCCAAGAAAAGAATCATACAGTCTTCCGGTGGTTCCTACCATACCCTCTTGATAACCTACAGGCTACAAAAGGGGATATGTAGGCACACAAGAAACAGAAAGTGACTGTAAATATTATGAATCACAAGTACGCAAAGCACTAGAGGACCTAGTTAGCATCCTGTCATTCATCGTTTTCGGAACTTTTCTGTCACACCCAGTGTTTTGTAGCATGTCACTTGCATTAATAAAGCATGAAAATTTGGATCAACAAAAACTTTTGCACTACTTGGCTTTTTATTTGAATTGGATTCTTTGTCTGTGGTTTCAAGTGCTTATAAAGGTCAACATAACCCCACCTTCTATACTTCACCTCCTTGATCCAAACTTTTGCCCAATGATCATGCCATGTGTATAGGACAGAATAGAATTTTCTTATAAAAATAATTTGGCCAAAAAGGATTTTAAAAATTAGGTTTTCCAAAAACCCCTGAATTGAGGGTTGCACTGCAAGTACTTGATTAAGGGCAGTAAAAATATTTTAAAAGGTGTATTTGACTCCTATTAGATATAGGACCCCCATAAAACACAAAATTATTATTTTATAAGATATTTTCTTATTTTATTTAAAGGCTTTTTCTTTAGGCCAGAAATGGTCTTTAATAGGTTAAAATTATTTAGTTGTTTCAAAAATATTTGAGAAAATTTCGGGAAACTCAGAGGACATATATTTTCCATATATATGAGCTTCAACACTTGGTCATGATCAAAATATTGGACAAAATCCTCCAAAACCATTTCTGTTCATTTCAATTATTTGAAATATTTCTATAAGAAATATTTTCAAATAAATCTAGGAAAATTCTAGCAAGTCACATATGCATAATGTGATGATCTTGCAAATTTTCATCTCAATCAAAATCATTTTGGTTCACAAAATTGCCCCAAAACCCTCTCTGTCCAGAACCAAGTTTGAACAACTCTACATTGCCAACTTTCTCCACTTGATCCCAAACTTTGTGGACATGCTCAAGTACCCAAATAATGACACTACACCAAGTGGTGCATCAAGGAGAAGAGATTAGCTTAGCTAGATCTAAGCAAACCCATTTCTGCTGATTTCTAGGTTTGCCAAGGTTACACAGGAAACTTTCTCCAAATGGACTCAAACTTGGTGATCAACCTCAATTCTATATTCTATTTGATCCTGTTAATTCTCATGTCAAGTGGAATCCATTTGCTTGACCAAAACTTTATCAAACACCTTCTGCCATTTTTCCAAAATCATCATTTTGACCTCTTCCACTAATCTCCATGGGCTCAAAATTTTACCACAGCCCCTCCTAGTCCTCTTCTACCTCCAGTAACTCTCCACTGGCCATTGCTCAATGATTGACCCTCGATAGCAGCTCCTCTCTCTTCCTCATCTCCCTCCTCACTCCAGTGGCTCTCCAGAGCATCCAAAGCTTCTCCCCACATTTTTTACTCCTCCCTAGCTTCTCCAGACACGAGTGGGCACGCCTTGCTCTCTTAAACAATGCCATGCCGGCCAATCGCACGCTCCAGAGCGTGCTACAGTACGGCTAGGCACTGTAGCCACCCTCTGCCAAGCACCCCCGACCACCTCGGGCCTCCCCAGCGCGCCCGACGAGGTGCCTCGACGTCCGCGACACGCTACACCTCTGCTCCCTCCTCCTTCTCCCTCCTGTTGCCCCTGCTCGCACGCGCGTCGGCCGTCCGAGAGCTCCAATGAACGGCCTCACACAGGCGGCACCTCTGGGCCTCCCCTGCTGTAACGCCCCCGATGCGGCTATATCTCCCACGTGTCGAGGCACGACTTAGAGGCATAACCGCATTGAAAGCAATGTCGCAAGTGAGGTAATCTTCACACAACCCATGTAATAAATAAGGGAAAGAGATACATAGTTGGCTTACAGTCGCCACTTCACACAGTACATAAATAAACATCCATCATCCAGAGTACACTCAAGGTCCGACTACGGAACCAAAATAAAAGAAGATACCCCAAATGCTACACAGATCCCCAAATCGTCCCAACTGGGCACCACTACTGATCATCAGGAAAAGACACATAGTAACGACCACGTTCCTCGTCGAACTCCCACTTGAGCTCGGTTGAGTCACCTGCACTGGCATCGTCGGAACCTGCAACTGTTTTGGAAGTATCTGTGAGTCACGGGGACTCAGCAATCTCACACCCGCGAGATCAAGACTATTTAAGCTTAAAGGAAGGACATGATAGTAAAGTGGAGCTGCTGCAAGCGACTAGCATATATGGTGGCTACATCGCAAAAGAGAGCGAGAAGAGGAGCAAAGCACGGTCGTGAAGCTAGAAGCGATCACGAAGTGATCCTGAACTACTTACGTCAGACATAACTCCAACACCGTGTTCACTTCCCGGACTCCGCCGAGAAGAGACCATCACGGTTACACACGCGGTTGATGTGTATTTTTAATTGAGGTCAACTTTGGGTTTTCTACAACCGACATTAACAAATTCCCATCGCCTCATAACGCGGGCACGGCTTTGAAAGATATTACCTGCAGGGTGTCCCAACTTAGCCCATTATAAGCTCTCACGGTCAACGAAGGATATTCCTTCTCTGGGAAGACCCGATCAATCTCGAATCCGGACTACAAGACATTTCGACAGCAATAAAACAAGACCAGCAAAGCCACCCGATTGTGCCGACAAATCCCGATAGGAGCTGCACATATCTCGCTCTCGTGGCACATCCGGATGAGGCAGGCTACGAGTAAAACCAAGCCTCGAGTTTCCCGTGGTGGCAAGAAGCGGTTTCGGTTTCGCCAAAGACTCGAAGGAGCCTTTGGTCCGGGGGTTAAAATAAAGATGACCCTCGGGCTCGCGAAAACCGGGGAAAAGGCTTAGGTGGCAAATGGTAAAACCAAGGTTGGGCCTTGCTGGACGAGTCTTATTCAAAGCGAACTATCAAGGGGGTCCCATAAATCACCCAACCGTGTAAGAACGCGAAATCAAGGAAGATAGCACCTGTGTGACGCCCTCGATTCAATCGTACACTAATCATGCACGCAAATGTGTACGATCAAGATCAAGGACTCACGGGAAGATATCACAACACAACTCTACAAATAAAAATAAGTCATACAAGCATCATAATACAAGCCCGGGGCCTCGAGGGCTCGAATACAAGTGCTCGATCATAGACGAAGTCGTGGAAGCAACAATATCTGAGTACGGACATAAGTTAAACAAGGTGCCATGAGATGGCTAGCACAAACGGGATACAGATCGAAGAGGAGCGGGCCTCCCGCCTGGGATCCTCCTAGGTCACTCCCGGTCGTCGTCGGCGGGCTGCACGTAGTAGTAGGCACCTCCAGTAGTAGTCGCCATCGGCGGTGGCGTCGCTGCCCTGGCTCCATAGGCTGGTTGCAGCAATCGAGTAGAGGTAGGGGAAAGGGGGAACAAGGCAACCGTGAGTACTCATCCAAAGTACTCGCAAGCAAGGAGCTACACTACATATGCATGGATATATGTGTAAAGGGCCATATCAGTGGACTGAACTGCAGAAAGCCAGAATAAGAGGGGGATAGCTAGTCTTAACGAAGACTACGCTTCTGGACACCTGTCTTGTAACAGGTAGAAGAGGGCAATCTGAAGTCCTCCAAGTAGCATCACATAGCAATAATCCTACCCGGCGATCCCCTCCTCATATCCCTGAGAGAGAGCGACCACCGGTTGTATCTGGCACTTGGAAGGGTGTGTTTTATCAAGTATCCGGTTCTAGTTGTCATAAGCTCAAGGTACAACTCCAAGTCGTCCCATTATCAAGATCACGGCTATCCGAATAGATTAACTTCCTGCAGGGTGCACCATCTTACCCAAAGACGCTTGATCCCATTTGGCGGACACACTTTCCGGGGTCATGCCCGCCAGCGTAAGATCAACACGCCGCAGCCCCACCTAGGCACAACAGAGGCCAAGACGCGGTCTAAACCTAAGCGCAGGGTGCGGGCCCATCGCCTCGAAAGCACACCAGACGTTGCGAGGGCGGCCGGAAGCGCACTCTAGCCTAACAGCGTTCAGTCCAATCCGCGCGCGCCGCCGTCGCCGACGTCTGAAGTGCCGGTGATACCACGACGCGGGATACCCATAACTACTCCCGCGTAGATGGTTAGTGCGTATAAGCTCAGAGCCAACTCAGATCAAATACCAAGACCTCGTTAAGCGTGTTAAGTAACCGCATGAACGCTGAACAGGCCAGCCCACCTCTCTCCTAGGCGGTCTCAACCTGCCTGCCGCTCCGCCACAATGATCCACTCATGGGTGCTCCATCACCGACCCGACTTTAGTCTCCACATGTATCATGTATAAGTATATAGTATATACCCGTGATCAACTCCCGAGTGATCACGACCCGATAGTATAGCACGGCAGACGGACAAGAAAGTAGGGCCACAGATGAAAATACTAGCATCCTATACTAAGCATATAGGATTGCGGTAAGGTAACAATGAAGTTACAAGGACAAAGCTATGCAAGAAAGATAGGAGTATCCAAAACAAGAATATGCTATGCTACTCTAATGCAAGCAGTGTAGATAAGAGTAGGCGATATCTCGTGATCAAGGGGGGGGCTTGCCTGGTTGCTCGGCAAGAGAGAGGGTCGTCAACACCGAGTCGAATCGCCGGCAGCAATGGCGTCGGCCTCGTAGTCTACCAAGAGAAGAGGGGAAGAAACAATGAATACAAAGTAAACAGATGCATCACAAGGTATACATGGCAAATAGATGTGTCGGATGTGACCTAACATATGGCTACGATATAGGTGAAGGGAATTCAACCGAATGTATTCTGTTAGGACTATGTCAAACAGATGACCGAGGGGAAAGTTCCATGTTCAGCATGCTAGGAGCATGTGACAGATGAACGGACCACGATTCGGATTCGTTGGATTTTTTCGAGCAACTTTCATATAGAAAACATTTTCATCGGAGTTACGGTTTAAAAGCTATGATTTTCTAAAGATTTAAATCATTTTACGATTTTAATTAGTTATTTAATTGGAACATTATCGAGCAGTACATGATGACGCAGCATGACATCGAGTGAGTCAGCAGGTCAACTGGTCGGTTGACGATCAAACCGCATGTGTGGGTCAAGGGACCCACATGTCATTGTCGACACACTAACGGGGGTTTAACCTAACTAAATGGGGTAATTAGCAGGTGGGGCCGGTGAGTCGGTGAGAGGTTAGTGTTTAATTAATTAATTTAATTAATTATAAAGTTATCTATTTATTTTTATTTGTTTATCTAGGTGGGGCCCATAGGTCGGTGAGATGGGGCGGCCCAATCGTGATTGACTCACCAATCTGCGTAATGGGGACTGGGCCCACCATCGGTGGCCTGTGGGGGGCCCGAGGTGCAGTCGTCGAGGCAGGCTCTCGCCGCCGGGCGACCAAAAGCACGACGCCGACCGCCGGAGTTCGCGGAACTTGCGCCTGAGGCACGCAGGAGGAGCGGGCTAGGCTCGTTGAAAGAGCGCCAAGAGGCGATCTAGTGGTGGTGGTGGTCCGCCGGGACGGCCGGAATAGCCACCGGCGAGCACGGGCGGCGGTTGGCTTCGGCCTCCATCGGGACGGGCTCTGGCGCCCAAAGGCAGCATGGGGCAGCGTTCACAAGCCGGGTTGGCGCACCCATTCATGATCACGGCGGGCTGGGGGACGGAGTCGACGGTGGCGCCGACCGCTGGCGGACGCCGGAGCTCGGGCGAGTCGAGCTAGGGAGGGCGAAGCGGCGAGGGGAAGAAAGGAGGGGAGGAGCTCACCGTGCGGGCGCAAGGAGGCCCGTGGAGGAGCGGGAGCGCGAGGGGAGGCCGGGTCGACGGAACCACCGGCGGCCGAGGCGGAAGGGGCGAGGTGGATCCGACGTCAAGGTGCCTTCCGGCCCAAGCTGCGGGCACCGGTCGACGAGGAGGAGGACGGCGGACGCCTCACGGCATGACGGGAGGCGATGGAGGACGGTGGCGCGAGGACGACGGAGAACGGCCGCGATCGTGCTCGGCGAGGGGGGGGAGAAGGGATCTGGGGCGAGGGGAAACGAGGGGCTCTAGGGTTTGGGCGCCAGGAGGGTCACCGTCGACCTAGTAGGCGCCGGGTGCACGGATGGCGCCAGCGTGGCCATCGGGCGCCGTGGACAGGCGCTTCGGTGTCCACGGGTGGGGTGAACAGAGGAAGAGGAAGGAGGGGGGGAAGGCGGGCGGGCAGGTGGGCTAGGCCCGGTTGGCTGTGGTCAAGCTTTAGCTAGCTGGGCATGCCCAGCAGTGAGGGGTTTTTTTTTCCTTTCACCTATCGTTTTTTTTCTTTTCTTATTTTCTCCTTTCTGTTTTTAGCTTATTTAAAATGCCAAAGCATTTTACAAAAATTAGTGCACCCCACCATAATTAGGTTTGCTATTTTAGACAACCCCGAACATTTTATTTTTAGTTTTGAAACTTTTCATCGCTTGCTTTTGTTTTGTTTTTGTTTTAGAACGGATTCAATCATCGTGAGGTTAGTCATCATAACCGGGTGATTCTTTGTTCCCTAATCATCCGGTGTTACAAATCTCCTCCACTACAAGAAATCTCTCGCCCGAGATTTAGGAGGTAGAAGGAAAGAGTGCGGGTATTCATCTCAAGACGATCCTCGCGTTCTGTGTGGCCGTCTTGAGTGATTCGACCATCGGACTTTGAGGAACTTGATCGCCTTCCGACGTGTGCGGCGTTCAGCTTGGTCGAGAATGCGGACCGGATGCTCCTTATAGGAGAGGTCTGTTGCAATTCGAGCACTTCATGGTCCTTCGCCGGATTGGGTCCTTGAAGCAGCGTCGGAGTTGGGACACGTGGAACACATCGTGAACCCGAGAAAGGTTCGACGGAAGCTCCAGTTGATAAGCCACTTTTCCACGCCTTTCCAGAATAGTGAAAGGGCCAATATAGCGAGGAGCTAACTTGCCCTTGATCCCAAGCGGTGAGCACCCTTCATTGGTGTAACGCGAAGATAGGCCTTTTCGCCCAGGTTGATAGACCATGTCTTTGTGATGACGGTCATAATTGATCTTTTGACGCGACTGAGCAGTCTTGAGATTTTCGCGAATAATGCGGACTTGTTCTTCGGCATGTTGGATAATATCCGGACCGAAGAGTGGACGTTCCCGATTTCGACCAGTTCGGAGGGTTCGCACTTTCGTCCATATAACACTTCAAGGGGCCATCTTCGACTAGTTTGATAGCTATTATTATAAGAGAACTCAGCATACGGAGAGATTCCTCCCATTTCTTGCCGAATGAGACGACACAAGCTCAAGCATGTCTTGAGAATTTGGTTGACACGCTCAACTTGCCCTTGGGACTGCAGATGAAACGCAGATCTTGAATGATAAATGAGTCCCCATAGCTTCTTGAAAACTTGCCCGTAATCTTGAAGTGAATAAGCTGCCACGGTCCGAATCGATAACCGGTGGAATACCGTGAAGCGAAACAATTCTCGACATATAGAGCGTTACAAGTGACTAGCGTGATCGTTTCTTTGACCGCCGGAAAATGTGCAACTTTAGAAAGCCGGTCAATGACGACAAGAATTGCATCATTACCTTCTCGCGATTTGGGAAATCCCAAGGCGAAGTCCATTTCAACATGGTCCCATTTCCATTCGGAATAGAGATAGGTTGCAGAGTTCCAAAGAGGCCTTTGATGTTACGCTTTGATACGACGGCAAACGCCACACTCGTAAACATAGCGAGCAATGTCCCGCTTCATATTAGACCACGTAATCTCGATTTAATGTCTTGATACATCTTTGTACTGCCGGGATGGATACATAGAGGCGTATGATGAGCTTCTTTCATAACCTTCGAGTCATATTCAGGTTTTCCTTCTTCTGAGGGCACCACTAGGCGGCCTTTGAAGTACAAGGCGCCATCATCGGCAATAGTGAAAGATGAGGATTTCCTTTCTTGACATCTTGTTTAAGCTTGTAGACTTGAGTCAAATCCTGCATTGTCTTTATGGTGCCTACGAGGTCGGGTTCAACAGCCAGTGGTATAGAGGGAACACTGGGGAACGACACGGAGATTCATCTTGTGGAACTCCGGAGGAGGGGAGCGAGTGCACCCGGAGGAACAATATGGAGGTTCAGCTTTCTGAATTCTTCAACAAGAGAGGACTGAACTTTGTGAACCTGAAGGTGGTTGCAGAAGATTTGCGGCTCAAGGCATCAGCCATTACATTAGCCTTGCTCGGCGATAGGAAATACCCAAATCAAAGTTCGCAAGCAGTCTCCATCCATCTCGCCGACGGAGGTTCAGGTCTGGCTGAGTAAGCAGATACTTCAGACTTTGGTGGTCGGTGAAGATCTCGCAACGACACGAGAAGGTAATGTCGCCATCGCTTTAGTGCATGAATGACGGCAGCAAGTTCGAGGTCATGAACTGGGTAGTTCTCCTCGTGAGGGCGAGCTGTCGAGAGGCATAAGCAACTACTTTGCGCTCTTGCATTAGGACACCGCCTAAACCTTGACGAGAAGCGTCGCGATAAATGACGAAGTCCTTCTTAGTATCGGGAGGAGCTAGCATCGGGCAGATGTCAACTTGTCTTTGAGTGCTCGGAAACTTTCCCGACATTTATCATCCATTGGAATTTGACGCCTTATGCAACAAAGTTAGTCGAGGCTCGGCAATCTTGGAGAAGTTCTCACTTAATCGACGGCAATAGTCAAGCGAGACCGAGAAAACTTCGACTTGCTTAACGTTCTTGGAGGAGTCCAATCGAGAATGGCCTGAACTCTTTCGGGGTTGACGGCAATACCATCCTTAGAAATGACATGCCCAAGATAGGTTACTTCGGAAGCCGAATTCACATTTGGAGAACTTGGCATAGAGTTGATGCTCTCGTAGCTTTTCCAAAGACAAGACGAAGATGTTCAAGATGTTCTTCTTCATTCTTGGAAAAGATCAGGATATCATCCAGATAAACCACGATTTAACTTGTCGAGGTAATCCATGAATATATAGTTCATCAAGCGGAGAAGGTGGCTGGAGCATTGGTTAAGCCGAAGACATGACGGTGTACTCGTGAGGAACCATAACGAGTCACAAATGCGGTCTTGGGGATATCCTCCTCACGAACACGGATCTGGTGGTAACCCAACCTCAAGTCGAGTTTCGAGAACACCGACGAACCAACCAATTGATCATAAAGATCATTGATCCGAGGAAGAGGATACTTATTCGAATGGTAGCTTGATTTATAGGACGGTAGTCTTGGACCAATCGGTTTGTCCCATCCTTCTTCTTGACAAAGAGAGAAGGTGCTCCCCAAGGAGAGCAACTTGGGCGAATGAAGCCGCTTTGAAGAGATTTGTCGATTTCCTCCTTTAGTTCAAGGAGTTCATGCGGCGGCATCTTGTATGGTCGCCAGCTATAGGAGTGGTGCACGGTTTCAAGTCGATGACTAATTCGACAGCTCTAGCGGGGAATCCTCGAAGTTCTTCAGAAAGACGCCTTGGAAGTCGTGAACGACAGTGAATGTTTTCAATACCCTCGAGTGGTGCGGCGCTCAATGCATTCAATGCATAGAGCCTTGCCTCGCATTTTGCACCAGATGAGCTTGGTAAGTGACTATTTCATCTGAAGGGTGTAGCAGATGGACGGTCTTAGTGGCGCAAACGATTGACGCCGTATGTGCTTTCAACCAATTCATTCCCAGAATGAGGTCAATGCTACAAGACTTCAGCACGATGGGCGAGACAAGGAATTCCATTCCTTCGATTTCAACGGGGACGTCGTTGCAAATCATGGAAGTCCGACATTGGCCCGCGGGGGTGTGTACTAATAGTGAAGCATTCATGTCTTCACTTTTAATGCCATGCATGAATGCAAAATCTTCAGACATGAATGAATGCGATGCCCCTATATCAAATAAGACACATCTGGTACTGAATTTACGAGAAGTGTACCCATCACGAGAGCAGTGTTGGTCTTGAGCTTCATTCAGATCAACGTGGTTGGCCCGAGCTTGCCCATAAGACTTGCCGGTGTTGTTGCGGTTCGGTGTTTCCACGACCAGCTGCCTTTGGAAGGGCCGATTGATTACGGTTCGGTTGCATTCTCTAGCACGGTGCCTCGCTGTCCGCACCAAGCATAAGCCATTATTGGGAGTGGGAACAGGAGCTTGGGGTGGTGGAGCTGGAAGCTTGGCCGCTTAGTTGTAGGCGCACGAGGTGTAGCATAGTTCGCTTTGGAGCAGTGCATTCGGCCGGTACATGCTGTTGGGAATCCATATCTTGCGCTTCGTGAGGACGGGCCCAAGATGAGCCCGTGTCACAGTTGCGCTGTTAGAGCTCGTATTCCTGCAGACCAGTTTCGACATTGATAGCTTTGTTCACCAAGGTGGCGAAATCAGCAAAGTCGTGCATTAGAAGTGCGAGCTTGATGTCGACTTGAAGACCGTCACGGAACTTCTCTGTCTGCGGCATCGGTTGCAATATCCTCTTCGATAGCGAGACAAGTCCAGAACTCTCGCCGATAGGCTTCAACAGTCTTGTTGCCTTGGGTGAGGTTGCGGAACTCACGCTTCTTCCGTCCATGACCCTTGAGGGATGAAGCGGGCACGAAAGCAGCCGGAAGTCTCGCCAGTGATGAGTGTTCCAAGCTGGCAGAGTACGCGGTGGCTGTCCCACCATTGAGCTGCGGGTCCCTTCAGAAGAAGGAAGCAAAGGTGACATAGCTGGCAGGGCTACATCGCAGACTCCATCTCATAGGTGATGTCACGGAGCGACCATCAAGATCCAATGGCTGGGTTGAGCTGCGGTACACGCTGGGGTTCAGCGTATGAAACCCCGCAGAGTTGTTCCGTTTGGGTCTTTGGTTCATATTGGGGCGAGGAAACTGAGCCATCATGTTCTCCATGAACTGGCGATTCATCTCGAGCTGTTGGACCATACCAGCCATGTACTCAAAGCGGTGGTGGGAAGTTGGCACCACGACCACGACCTGCTGGCCTAACCATCCCGCTATTATATAACAGGGTAGTTCAAGATTTGAGAAATTTAAGCAAGAGACAGAATCATTCATGATGAAACATGCATAATGAAAGCAAAGATGATGGGAACTACATAGTAGTTGGCATATCTTACAAAAGGAATCATGCATAGAGTTCGATACATAGAGTCCAAAGACATAGACTACTACATCATGGGCGGCACGCAGCTCATGGCGAATACATCAAACACTAACAAGCAAGTCTACATCAGTCCCGCTGCATGCTGGAGGTAGTCAGATCTGAAAGTCGGTAGTGCGGCGGTGGATAGTCCTCCACGCCGCTGACTGGGGCCGCGGATACTCGGTGCTGAATCCGACGCCCAGTGGCGAAAAGGGCCAAGCGCGGAGAGTAGCCTCCCACGCCCGCCAACCGACACCCGGGGCATCACGGTCTGGCTGGGTAGATCGCAGAACGCGCAGCTCTCCCGATCGGACAAAGGGTGCATCAGCGCCGAGCACGGTAGAGGTGCCGACGGGTGATGTACAACTCGTGGCGAAGAGCTCGGTTAGCTCGATCCAGCCCATCGCATGCGAACGAAGTTCGATGGTGGAAGGGCTCTCTGGTGACGATGGTGTAGGCAGCGCAGTAGTAACCTCCTCACCAACATCGACGCGATAGCAATGTGCTCAAGGGGAGGTGTCCAACTCGATACTCGCACGAAGACGGTCGAGCAGCATAAGCAGCATCGTGGATCGACATATCGATAGTCACTCCAACACCATGTGCGGTGTGCAAAGACAAGAGTGGACTCGTACTCCGAGAGTAGAGGTGGACGATGGCGGCATCGCTCCGGTTATAGTCCTGGTACTCCTCATAGACGGTGTACTCAGGTGCCGCGATAACCCAGATAGGTCATCATCTCGGCTAGCACCGCAGTGATCCCGAGGCACCAATGGCCGTCGTGTGGCGCACGACCTGCCTCGTGGGTTCCATATGAAAACAAAGACCTTTCAAAGGAGTCAAATGACAGTGTGGAAATTGCTCAAATACAATTCCAAAATAACTTAGGCTATATCCAACTTTGGGGTGAATGCCGTCACGGGATCCTAGTGATAGTTAGTAAAATCGTTTAACCCGAGTAGAAGAGAGTTGAGTCCCGAGTAAAGGTCGAGGAGTAAAAGATCCTAGTACCACCCGATGGCGACGTGGGCCCGTAAGGCACACAGCCAAGTTAGTAAAAGTTTTGCAATGTCTAGACTCGACTTCGCCAAGGAGTGTGGAAGGGAATTCCTACAGCAATGGCTCGATACCAACTTCAGACGCCCTCGATTCAATCGACACTAATCATGCACGCAAATGTGTACGATCAAGATCAAGGACTCACGGAAGATATCACAACACAACTCTACAAATAAAATAAGTCATACAAGCATCATAATACAAGCCGGGGCCTCGAGGGCTCGAATACAAGTGCTCGATCATAGACGAAGTCGCGGAAGCAACAATATCTGAGTACGGACATAAGTTAAACAAGGTGCCATGAGATGGCTAGCACAAATCGGGATCTGAGATCGAAGAGGAGCAGGCCTCCGCCAGGATCCTCCTAGGTCACTCCCCGGTAAATCGTCGGCGGGCTGCACGTAGTAGTAGGCACCTCGCAGTAGTAGTCGCCATCGGCGGTGGCGTCTGGCTCCCTGGCTCCATAGGCTGGTTCTGACAATCGAGTAGAGGTAGGGGAAAAGGGGAACAAGGCAACCGTGAGTACTCATCCAAAGTACTGCAAGCAAGGAGCTACACTACATATGCATGGATATATGTGTAAAGGGCCATATCGAGTGGACTGAACTGCAGAAAGCCGAATAAGAGGGGATAGCTAGTCTTAACGAAGACTACGCTTCGACACCTGTCTTGTAACAGTAGAAGAGGGCAATCAAGTCCTCCAAGTAGCATCACATAGCAATAATCCTACCCGCGATCCCTCCTCATATCCCCGAGAGAGAGCGACCACCGGTTGTATCCGCACTTGGAAGGTGTGTTTTATCAAGTATCCGGTTCTAGTTGTCATAAGCTCAAGGTACAACTCCAAGTCGTCACATTATCAAGATCACGGCTATCCGAATAGATTAACTTCCTGCAGGGTGCACCATCTTACCCAAAGACGCTTGATCCCATTTGGCGGACACACTTTCGGGGTCATGCCCGCCGCAGAAGATCAACACGCCGCAGCCCCACCTAGGCACAAAGAGAGGCCAAGACGCCGGTCTAAACCTAAGCGCCGCAGGGTCCGGGCCCATCGCCTCGAGCACACCAAGACGTTATGAGGGCGGCCGAAGCAGACCTAGCCTAACAGCGTCCAGTCCAATCCGCGCGCCGCCGTCGCCGACGTCTGAAGTGCTTTACCGATACCACGACGCCGGATACCCATAACTACTCCCGCGTAGATGGTTAGTGCGTATAAGCTCGTAGCCAACTCAGATCAAATACCAAGACCTCGTTAAGCGTGTTAAGTAACCATGAACGCTGAACAGGCCAGCCCACCTCTCCTAGGCGGTCTCAACCTGCCCGCCGCTCCGCCACAATGATCCACTCATGGTGCTCCATCACCGACCCGACTTTAGTCTCCACATGTATCATGTATAAGTATATAGTATATACCGTGATCAACTCCGAGTGATCACGGCCCGATAGTATAGCACGGCGCAGACGGACAAGAAAGTAGGGCCACAGATGAAAATACTAGCATCCTATACTAAGCATATAGGATTGCGGTAAGGTAACAAATGGTTACAAGGACAAAGCTATGCAGAAAGATAGGAGTATCCAAAACAAGAATATGCTATGCTACTCTAATGCAAGCAGTGTAGATAAGAGTAGGCGATATCCGGTGATCAAGGGGGGCTTGCTGGTTGCTCTGGCAAGAGAGAGGGTCGCCAACACCAGAGTCGAACCGGCCAGCAGCAGCTGGCGTCGGCCTCGTAGTCTACCAAGAGAAGAGGGGAAGAAACAATGAATACAAAGTAAACAGATGCATCACAAGGTATACATGGCAAATAGCTGTGTCGGATGTGACCTAACATATGGCTACGATATAGGTGAAGAATTCAACCGGAATGTATTCCTGTTCCGGACTATGTCAAACAGATGATCGAGGGGAAAGTTCCATGTTCAGCATGCTAGGAGCATGTGACAGATGAACGGACCACGATTCGGATTCGCTGGATTTTTCGAGCAACTTTCATATAGAAAACATTTTCATCGGAGTTACGGTTTAAAAGCTATGATTTTCTAAAGATTTAAATCATTTTCTCGATTTTAATTAGTTATTTAATTGGAACATTATCCGAGCGAAGACATGATGACGGGCATGACATCGAGTGACGTCAAGAGGTCAACTGGTGGTTGACCGATCAAACTGACATGTGTGGGTCGAAGGGACCCACATGTCATTGTCAGGACACTAACAGGGGGGTTTAACCTAACTAAATGGGGTAATTAGCAGGTGGGGCCCGGTAGTCAGTGAGAGGTTAGTGTTTAATTAATTAATTTAATTAATTATAAAGTTATCTATTTATTTTTATTTGTTTATCTAGGTGGGGCCCATAGGTCAGTGAGATGGGCGGCCCGGTCGCTGACTGACCAATCAGCAGCATGGGGACTGGGCCCACCGATCGGTGGCCAGTGGGGGCCCGAGTGCTGGTCGGCGAGGCGAGGCTCGCGCCCGGCGACCAAAAGCACGACGCCGACCGCCGGAGTTCGCGGAACTGCGCCTGAGGCACGGGAGGAGCGGGGCTAGGCTCGTTCGAAAGAGCGCGAAGAGGCGCATCTAGTGGTGGTGGTGGTTCGCCGGGGGACGGCCGGAATAGCCACCGGCGGCGAGCACGGGCGGCGGTTGGCTTCGGCCTCCATCGGGGACGGGGCTACGGGCGCCCAAAGGCAGCGTGGGGCAGCGCGTTCACAAGCCGGGGTTCGGGCGCACCATTGTGATCCTCACGGCCGGGCTGGGAGGGACGGAGTCGACGGTGGCGCCGACCATGGCGGACGCCGGAGCTCGGGCGGTCGAGCTAGGGAGGCGGCGGCGAGGGGAGAAAGGAGGGGGGAGGAGCTCACCGTGCGGGCGCAAGGAGGCCCCGTGAGTGAGCGGGAGCGCAGGGGGAGGCCGGGGTCGACGGGAACCACCGGCAGCCGAGGTGGAAGGGGGCGAGGTGGATCCGACGTCAAGGTGCCTTCCGGCTCCAACTGCGGGCACCGGTCGACGAGGAGGAGGACGGCGGACGTCTACGGCATGACGGGGAGGCGTATGGAGGATGGTGGCCGCGAGGACGAGGAGAACGGCGGCGACCGTGCTCGGTGGGGGGGAGAAGGGATCTGGGGCGAGGGGAAACGAGGGGGCTCTAGGGTTTCGGGGCGCCAGGGAGGGGTCGCCGTCGACCTAGTAGGGGCTGGGGGTGCACCGGATGGCCGCCGCGTGGCCATCGGCGCCGTGGACGGGCGCTCGGTGTCCACGGGGGTGGGGTGAACAGAGGAAGAGGAAGGAGGGGGGGAAAGGCGGCGGGCAGTGGGCTAGGCCAGCTTGGCTGTGGTCAAGCTCTGGCTAGCCGGGCCATGCCCAAATAGGGAGGCGGGTTTCTTTTCCTTTCACCTATCGTTTTCTTTTTCTTTTCTTATTTTCTCCCTTTCTGTTTTTAGCTTATTTAAAATGCCAAAGCATTTTACAAAAATTAGTGCACCCCACCATAATTAGGTTTGCTATTTTAGACAACCCCCGAACATTTTATTTTTAGTTTTTGAAACTTTTCATCGTTTGCTTTTGTTTTGTTTTTGTTTTAGAACGGATTCGAATCATCGTGAGGTTAGTCATCATAACCGGGGTGATTACTGTTCCCTAATCATCCGGGTGTTACAACCGGTATGACGGAAACTAGGGTGGCAAGAGTGGAACAAAACACCAGGCATAAGGCCGAGCCTTCCACCCTTTACCAAGTATATAGATGCATTAATTATAGCAGATAAATATTGTGATATCCCCAACAAGTAAACATGTTCCAACAAGGAACAACATCTCCATGTTCCAACAAGGAACAAACTTCACTTCACCGCAACTAGCAACGCTATAAGAGGGCCGAGCAAAGCGGTAACATAGCCAATCAACGGTTTGCTAGGAAAGGATGGTTAGGGGCTAACATGGCAATATGGGTGGCATGACATAGCAAGTGGTAGGCATCGCAGCATAGGCATAGCAAAAGAGCGAGCATCTAGCATAGCAAAGATAGAAGTGATTTCGAGGGTATGATCATCTTGCCTGCAATGTTCTCAGAGTTGTTGAAAGCTTGATCCTCGTAAGCGTTCTCAACAGGTTCCTCGTTCACGTACTCGTCTCCTGACTCTACCCAAAGCAACAACACAAACAAAAGAACCACAATAAATCACGGTGCAATGCACAATCAACATGATGCAAAACATGACATGATATGCATGACGTGATATGCAATGCTTATGTGCGCTCCGGAAGGTAAATGATGAACCAGGCATCAACTTGGCAAACCAAGTATGCCACTGGAAAGATGAGATGATTTCGGTTGAAATCGATATAAAGATCACCGGAATCGGATGCACGGTTTGCAAATGACAAGCAAAACAAGAATGGCGCAAATCTGCCATTAACAGCATGATGCCACTTAGCAAGCAACAATTAATTAAGCTACTGCACCCAAACGTATCAACAAAGCACATGGCAGTGATCTACCCAAGATGCTCGACAAAAGATGAGCACTGAGCTACGGCTAGTTCACATCATAACAGGTTCAAACAAGCATGGCAAAAGTGCACAAAATATCAGGCTGGACATGGCAAAAACAGCATCAGGTTGCAATGTTCAGAGCAACAAAACTACATGCTACAGGAACTTAAATAGCAAAACATGGCATGGCATGAATCTACTCAAGGCATAGAACAAAAGTCCCTTACTGACCTTAAGCCAAAAAGGATCAGAAAATATAGTAACACCCATGTCAATATTGAAAGTTTCGTTAACAGATTCAGCAACATGACATGTCAAAAACTGATAACGAGTAGGCATGTTTACAAGCTCAATGCACTCACTACAGAGACTTATATGATAAAATAAGCATACATACATCAAGAAGATATGACATAGAAGACATACATGGCAAGAACAATAACATAGCATACATGGATCAACCACAACAACCTAGGCAAAATTGAATAACATGTAAACAATCTGCCAGGAAACATTTGATAGCAAAAGTAGAGCTCGATTGACTCAAGCTATGGCACTCCATAATTGCAAACAAAGGCATGGATGGATAGATCAAGACATGTTTTACAAAACACCCTTACTTAAGTATCTCAAAATATGCATGGATCTCTCGGTATCATCAAGTTAACATGGCATCAAAATCAGCTAAAACAGGGCTGAAAACAGCAACATCAGGACACCTACTTTGCATGCTTGTGCTAGTCACCACATAGATCACAAAAATACATGGCATATACCCCTGGAAAGATGGCATGGCATATTTCGAAACACATGTAGGACTCAAATTCATAGGGTGCACACATTAATCATGGCAAAAATAACAAAAGTGCAAGTTCTGTTAAGAAACAGAAACTAACATCACATAGCACTCTTCCAACAGCATTTCGGGCATCAAGATGAGCTCAAATGAAAATGATGCAATGAGATGAAATGAACTACTCTTCGAGACGAACATTTTTACATATTATACGCGCAAAATGGATCTACATATGCAAAGATATACCACTGAGAAAATGCAACAAAATAACACTAGATGCAAAATAACTTGGAGAAAATTAGAAGGGGGGAAGAGAAGTCAACGGGCTCCTCGGACGGATCGATCCGACCCGATCGGGACGCGGGCGGCGGCGGGCGGAGGAGCTCGCGGAGGGAGGGAGGAGCGGCGGCCGGAGGGGAGCCGAGGCGGGCCGGCGGCGGCGTGAGGGCGCGATGTGGCGGCGCTGGCTGGCTGGCTGGCGCATGGGATGTGTGACCAGAAGAAGGCGGGCGGGGCCGCCGGGAGGCGGCGGGCGGCGGCGCTGGGTCGGGGCGGGAGGCGGCCGAGGCGGCGGGAGGCGCTGGGGCGCGGGCGAAGCCTGGTTCGAGGGTCTGGCCGGAGGGTTTCGGGCGGCTTGGGGCTCAGCGGGCAGGCGGCGTCGGGTGCCACGTGGCGGCTCCTGGTTGGCGGGCGGCGGCGGGCGGACGCGTCTGCTCGCCGGACGTGTCCGGGGCGCGAGGGAAATTTTAGGGTTAGGGGAATTGATCCGAGATTTTCGTGAGGTGTTAAAATAGGCATAGAGGGAGCTAGGAGAGTCCAAATGAGGTGTAGTTTTACCACACGATCGTGATCGAACGACGGAGAGCATGGAAGTGACTTAGATGGGTTATTGGGCTGTTTTGAAGGGGTGTTGGGCTGCAACTTAAAAGAGGCCTTTGAGAGTGCGGTTAACTGCTGGAGTACCAAACGAGCTCCAAATGACCGAAACTTGACGGTGGTCTACGGGTGGTATACCAAGGCCACTAGACAAACCTCGGTCCATTTCGAGAAGGTTTAGTACCCGCACACGGAAAAACGTAAAAGGGACCGCCGGGGGAGATAGGAGTGTCGGATTGCAAAACGGACAACGGGAAAAATGCTCGGAATCATGAGACGAACACGTATGCAAATGCGATGCACATGATGGCATGATATAAAATGCATGACATGAACAAAATGCAAAAAGAAGAAAAACCCAACCACGAAGGGAATATCATATCACAATGCCGAAAATGGCAAGAGTTGGAGTTACAAATATGGAAAGTTACTTCCGGGGTGTTACACCTGCCCTCTCTTCACTCCGCTCGCTCTGGACCAACCCCAGGAACGCCCCAGACACATCGCAGCGAGCCCCCGTGACCCGTGGCGACGGCAACAAGCAGGCCGGCGCACGAGTCCTCGGTGGACCATTGCCCGCCTATTCAAAGGTTGTCCCGCGCCCTCCTATCCTCACCACTCGCCCTCTACAACTCCAAACCGGCCCCATGTACCCCCAGTTCTTCTCTAGGAGCACCCGAGCTCGAGCTCCGCCGCTTCGGCTCGCCGTCGTCCGCACGGTACAAGCCTCCCTCGCTGCTCCTCTGCCTCGATCTAGAACCGCCATGGCTCACTGATAATTTCCCCTCTCCTCCCCGCTTATTTTGCAGCCGAAAACGGCTGGAACCATCGACGCACGACGCTCCTCCGCCGCGTGACCTCGTCGCCGGCGAACCAGGCCACTCCGGCGACGGCGACCACCACCACCCGAACTGCAACTCGACGTTGAGTCCAGCCGTTCTATCGCTCGACCTCGCCATGCCCTGCAGCGCCACCGGTGAGCTCGCCGGCCTCTCTGCCGCGAGGTTGGAGATGACAGGTGGAGCCCACCTGTCATCCTCACCTCTCCCTCGCACCCCTCCCTCTCTCTGACACCGGGCCCCGCCCGTCAGGTTTGAAACTTGGTGCTTGTGGCGCCCGGCTCGCTGAGCCTCTTTTCCATCTGGTCGTTCTTGTTGGGCTGCTCGCCCTGTAGCACAAGTGCCCTCTTTCTTTTCTTTTTCTGTCAATTTTCTAAAAATTCCACAGAATAAAATATTTATCCAAATACAAGAATTCCAACTCCTAAATTCTTCTAAAACCCCCACCTATTTAATGATGTCACTTTCGTGCAAATCCATCACACATTTCTGTACTGTTCAAATTTAAATTCAAATTCGAGCATTTAAATCCATCTTTAAAAATCCATTTCTCCTATTATACAGCTCCAAATCCAAAACTAGGAATTTTCCCTTCTTAGTTATCACCCTAGTATTTAATAAAAATAAGTTGACATTTTTCTGAGCACTTTGGGTTTTCTATTTTACTATTGCCTTATGTTTTTCCCGTTGTTTCTTTTGTGAGGAATAGATCCCGTATTTGACGAAATAGCTGGAGAAGAAGAAGGAGAAGGACTTGAAGACTTTGAAGACCAAGCCAACCAAGGCAAGCAGCCCTTTGACCATGTTTAAGAAACCATTTTTATGCATGTCATATAGCACCTTATTATCAATGCATCGGGATCGTGTTGAGGTGGTGACCACTTTGGTTGGTTGCCTTTGTTACTTTCCTATTGAAACTTGCATCAAGCATGACCCTACCTTCCTATGAGGGTTATGCGGGTGGGAGTAGATAGGATGCTAAAGTAGTGGCTACGCAAATGGGTCGGGTATATGCATGGTGATGAAAACAAAGTATTTTCAAAAGACTTTTCGAAAACCCCGTTGGGTGCCACTTATGACCGAGGGAGATGTTGAGTTGAGTAACCACTTGATGACGAAGTGGTGTACCGAGGCAAGTGAGTGTTGTTTTCGAAAACGGATTGGTTTAAGTTGCGACCGTTACTCCAACCTTACATGTACAACCACTCTACCCCTTATGGGACGGGGCATTATTGATTACCTAGGCTGATACTAGCATGGTGCCCACATTACTAGTGACGGGGGTGACATGAGGTCACTCTCGGGACGGGGTCGTGCTTGGATAAACGGCCATGACTGTTTTCACAGGGCACCGGACACACGGTTGGTCCCTGCGTGTATGTGTGATAATGAAAAGGGTAGAGCCCCAAGATCTTGATGCTTATACACAAAGGCCGTGTACCAACGAGTGGACCCTATGTTAGTGTCACCTAGGGAAAGATAGTGATCAGGTCCTTCCCCCGAGTACTTGAGGTACCACGGGATCGTGGATGACACGAAAGCTTCCCGGATCTTGTGGGTAAAGTGTGCAACCTCTGCAGAGTGTAAAACTATTCGAATAGCCGTGTCCACGGTCAAGGACAGTTGGGTAACCATTGGGCTACGTCCAATGTTTGCGAAACCTCGTGCGTGCGTGCGTGCGTGCGTGCGTGCGCGGCGTGCGCGCGCGCGGCGTGCGTGCGTCGCGTCGCGGCGCGTGCGGCGCGGCGCGTCGCGTCGCGTCGCGGCGTATGCGTGCGGCGTAAGGCGCGTCGCGTGCGTGCGTATGGGCGCGTATGCGCGCGGCGTCGCGTCGCGGCGCGGCGCGTCGCGTCGTCGTCGCGCGTGCGTGCGGCGTGCGTCGCGTCGGCGTCGCGTGCGTGCGTCGCGTCGCGTCGCGTCGCGTGCGTCGCGGCGCGTCGCGTGCGTCGCGTCGCGTGGCGTGCGTCGCGCATCGCGTGCGCGTGCGCGGCGTCGCGTCGTGGCGTCGCGGCGCGCGGCGCGGCGCGGCGCGCGTGCGTCGTGTCGCGGCGCGGCGCGGCGTATGCGCGCGCGGCGGCGGCGTCGCGTCGCGTCGCGTCGCGGCGTCGCGTCGCGGCGTGGCGCGCGCGTGCGCGGCGCGGCGCGGCGCGCGGCGCGGCGCGGCGCGTCGCGTGCGTGCGTGCGGCGGCGTATGCGCGGCGCGTCGCGGCGCGGCGCGTGCGCGGCGTATCGGCGGCGTGCGCGGCGCGTGCGTGCGCGGCGTGCATGCGGCGTATGCGCGGCGCGCGCGTGCGGCGCATGCGCGGCGCGCGCGCGCGGCGTGCGGCGCGGCGCGGCGCGTGCGTGCGTGCGTGCGTGCGTGCGCGCGCGTGCGTGCGTGCGGCGTGCGTGCGTGCGCGGCGCGTGCGTGCGGCGCGCGCGCGTGCGCGCGTGCGTGCGCGCGCGTGCGCGTGCGTGCGTGCGTGCGTCGTGTCAAGTCAAATGACTCGACGTGTTGACTAAGTTGGAGATATTCTAAACTTGGTTTATGTTGATATCTGTAACCTGTTCACATGGATAACTGTACTCTTATGATGCATGCCTCACAAGTAGGTAGCACATGACATTGCACTCAAAATTAGCTTTCTGCAAACATTTCCTATTTTGTGCTATATCATGCCTTGTCATACTTGTTCCAAAACATGGGTTGTTTGTGAGTATATTCAAAGTATTCATTGGCTCGCCACTGGTTATTTAATTGGCCAGGCATGGAAGAGCAGGACTATGAGGAAGAGTACTTCGGTGACAAACATGCGAACTAGGACGCTTTCCCAGTCAGAATGCCTATAGGGTTAAGGCAGATGGCATGGGTTTTACTTATCAACGAAGATTTCCGCTGCTTGAGTTTATTTGATGTTCAGCCCCTGAGGCCTCATCTATGTAAGAATAATTTGTGTAAGACGATATGTATGGATGTAAGACTCTTGTTATTCAGCTTCTGTGTGCTCAGTGAGCATTGATCTCTGGGATCACTGTACACGTGCATTCGGTGATCACAACTTATGAGTCGGGGTCCCCACATTATCTATAGAAAGTATCTTTCTTGTATGTTTTTCTTGTTGTCGTTCTCATCATCCTTGGAGCATATCCATCAAAATTAGCTTTACGAGTGAGAATTGGATAGGGTTGCCTTCCTTCCCCAGAACGGTGATAGCAAAAAACGGCGGGACTGAGACTAACGAATAACTTTGGTATTGCCATGGATAATTGTCAAACTTTAGTCTAGAAGTGTACTTGTCCAACACTCGGCGAAGAAAGTGCACTTGAACAGCTTACAGAAGTGCAAGAGCAATTGATTATGTAAAAACAACAATGTTATTAGAGCCAAGTTTACGCACAGCAGACAAAAGGCAGCAGGGAGATATAAGATATGTGGGTGTTACAAACTAGTAATAATGTTTTTGGTTAAAAAAACTAGTAATAATGTTCTGACAACTTTTGCATTGGTGGTGGATGAGGTCACAAGGGATATACAAGGAGAATCCCATGGTGTATCCTCTTTGCGGATGATGTGGTGCTAGTTGACGATAGTCGGACGAGGGTAAATAGGAAGTTAGAGTTATGGAGACAAACCTTGGAATCGAAAGGGTTTAAGCTTAGTAGAACTAAAACCGAGTACATGATGTGCGGTTTCAGTACTACTAGGTGTGAGGAGGAGGAGGTTAGCCTTAATGGCCAGGTGGTACCTTGGAAGGACACCTTTCGGTATTTGGGGTCAATGTTGCAGGAGGATGGGGGTATTGATGAAGATGTGAACCATCGAATCAAAGCCGGATGGATGAAGTGGCGCCAAGCTTTTGGCACTCTCTGTGACAAGAGAGTGCCACAAAAGCTAAAAGGCAAGTTCTACAGGACGGCGGTTCGACCCGCAATGTTGTATGGCGCGGAGTGTTGGCCGACTAAAAGGCGACATGTTCAACAGTTAGGTGTGGCGGAGATGCGTATGTTGAGATGGATGTGTGGCCACACGAGGAAGGATCGAGTCCGAATAATGATATCTGAGATAGAGTTGGGTAGCACCAATTGAGGAGAAACTTGTCCAACATCGTGCGAGATGGTTTGGGCATATTCACCTGAGCCTCCGAAGCTCCGATTGCATAGCGGACGGCCAAAGCGCATGGAGAATGTCAAGAGAGGGCGGGTAGAACGAATTTGACATAGGAGGAGTCCGTTAAGAGAGACCTGAAGGATTGGAATATCACCAAAGAGCTAGCTATGAACAGGGGTGCGTGGAAGCTTGCTATCCATGTGCCAGAGCCATGAGTTGGTTGCGAGATCTTATGGGTTTCACCTCTAGCCTACCCCAACTTGTGCCAGGGGTGCATGGAAGCTTGCTATCCATGTGCCAGAGCCATGAGTTGGTTGCGAGAACAGGGATGCGTGGAAGCTTGCTATCCATGTACCAGAGCCATGAGTTGGTTGCGAGATCTTATGGGTTTCACCTCTAGCCTACCCCAACTTGTTTGGGACTAAAAGCTTTGTTGTTGTTATTGTTGTTGTAATGTTCTGACAACTTGCCTACAGAAGAACATTATGTAGACGAACATAGTAAATCAAGATTCCGAACGTCATGTGTCATGGATGGTTTGTGAACATCTTCTCTGTTGTCTTCATTCATATAGCACAGCTTATCTTCTGTGTTATCTGAAGATAATGCAAAATGATAAAATATAGGGATATTGAATAGTTTACGACCTTGGTGCTTCGGCCCAGAGTTTTCACGTATTTTAGCACTTAGCTAAGTATTTGTAATAAACATAATGGATGCCATGGAAAGAATAATACAGACTTGCTGTAGTTCAAAAAATGGTGATATAAAAAAAATGCAGGGTACAGACTCACTAAAGAACATCTTTTGGTATGTCAAGGATAATTATCAAACCACTCGTGCATAAATCATAGCTTCTCGAAGTGTACTTGTCCTACATCCGCGAAGAAAGAGCAATTTCAAGATCCTACAGAAGGGCAAGAGCAATTGGTGAGGAAAAAACATTAATGCTTGTTAGAGCCAAGTTTATGCACAGCAGCAGGGCGATAAATTTCTTGTAAAAAAATGTACAGCCAAATCCAGTACTGCAGATAAGTTCCGAAATCACCATGAAGGATGCTAACTACCAGGTCCTCCATAGTGTTGTAAACTTTTCAACATACGGGAAATTTACTCTGTATTTATCATTGTATTTTCTCAATTCGGATAACCTAGAAGATAAGCTGTCAAACATATAGGAACCAAGCAGGGGAGACGCAAAGAATGGAAAATACTTAGCCCCACCGCCAGGCCTACTGCTGTCAAACCCTTGAGGATTTGGTAGTTCACAAAGAATAGAATACTTACTCAATCATTTATACAAACCCAAGAAACAAAAGAATGGAAGAAAGATAAAATAATGGAACCGCTAAGCCTGAATTTTTTTTTGTTATCTCACTTCTGTTTGCAAACAGAACGCAGAGGGGCATCGCTGCCGGTTCCCCTATTGTAGAAATAAAAATTTGACAAAAGAAAACAAGAGCATGGATCAACTAAAGGAAGAACTAACAGAAAATGCTACTCCCTCCGTCCCATAATATATTAGTATTTTTGACACTACACTTGTGTCAAAAACGCTCTTATATTATGGGCGGAGGGAGTACCTTTTTGGGGCATCAATGGTTACAGTACTGACACGCGTGCAGTAAAACCTGCATTCTTTGTACTATGACGTCCTAAGCCAATTTGGCTAAACCTCTACAGCAGTGGCAGTGTAACAGCAAAATCCTATGGAGAAAGAGCTAATATAAAACCGAATTAAACTGCATAATGAATAGATTCCCGTTCTTGTGGACTCTTTCCCGGTCTAGGGTGCCAGATCCGCCTCAATTGCCGATGCGACAGCACTGCAGTAAGAATCATGGAGAACATGATAGAAAAGAGAATTGCGAACTGAAGCAAAGATGATTACCAACAAGCAGAGGCTTTGGTGGAACCAACAAAACTAATTTAGACGCAAGAACCAAGATCTAGAGAAAGAAAGTCATATGCATACAAGATCCAGAAAAATAGATATGTGAGTGTTACAAACTAGTAACAATATACTGACCATTTGCCTACACAAGAACATTAAATAGATGAACATGATAAATCAAGAGTCCTAATGTCATGTCATGGATGGTTTGGGAAAATCATGTAGTGCAGCCTATCTTCTGAGTTGAGATACTGCAATGATAAATATATAGAGTGAATGTCAACGATATTGAAGGGCTTAAGACCCTTGTGTGTTGGCTGGGAGTTTTCAAGTGTGTTAGCACTTGGCTAAATATCTGTAATGAGAAACAATGGATTACAAGAAAAGAACAATACATCTTGCATAGTTCCTGCCATGCCCTCTCGGTTGCCTACAGAAAAGGATATGTAAGCACACAAGAAACATAAACTGACTATGGAAATCTATGCCTCACAAGCATGAAACAATAGAGGACCTACAGTTAGCATCATGTAGTTCATCGTTTTTGGAACTTATCTATAGAAATAAATTTGCTTAATTTTTTTTGTTATTGTTCTTATCATCTCTGGAGTGCGTATCCATCAAAATTAGCTTTACAAGTGAGAATTGGATCAGGTTGCCTGTGTTCCACAAAACAGTGATAGCAAAAACAGCAGAGTTCAGACTAATGAACATCTTTGGCATGCCATGGATAATTGTCAAACTACTAGCATGTAAATCAGAAATAACTTCCAGCTTAAGTCTGGATGTGTACTTATCGTACACCCGGCAAAAAATAGAGCAGTTTAAACAGCCTACAGAAGTGCACGAGCAACTGATTATGTAAAAGATGTCAATGTTTATAACAGCCAAGTTTATGCACGGCCGTGAAATGGCATCAGGGAGATAATATATGTGAGCGCTACAAACTAGTAACAATGTAGAGCGATGAAGGAGACGCAGCCAAACCCAATCACCCACTGCGAACTCCGCCTCGCAATGGTGGTCGTCGTAGTAGTGCTTGGCCAGCTGCTGGGCCTGAAGGAAGCGTTGCCGGACCTCGGTCAGCATCTCGTCACGGCGCCGCATGAGATCACCGGCCACCTCTGTCAATCACTCACAATAAATCCAAAAAAGAAACAAAGATGAAGTCTGAAAAGACCCAACATTTACTGGCTCAATTCCATTCGCAGACAGAACGCAGAGAGGTTCCCCTATTGCAGAAATAAGCACCAGATGGAAGAAAAGGAAACTAAAGGAACATCTAACATAAAATGCCATCTTTTATGGGCATCAATGATTACAGTATAGTGGCATATGTGCAGTAAAATCTGCAGCTTTTGGTCTAGTATATGGCTTCCTAAGCCAATTCTGCTAAAACTCTACATGAGTTGCATTGCAACAACAAAGTCCTATGGAGACAGGGCTAATATAAAACCTAAACTACTCATGCCATGAATGGACTCGGGTCCTCGGGAACTCTTCCACTCCGGTGTCGGATCGATCCTTCCCATTGACGCGCCAGCACTGCATAAGAATCGTGGAAAGAAAATGTTAGGAGAGAGAATTGCCGAATCGAAGCTACAAGAAGTGGGGATTTTGCTCGAACAGGAACCCTAGTTGAGACCCCCAAAGAAAGAAAGAACGAAAGAAAGAAAGAAAGAGGAAGTAAGCGGTGGGGGACTCACCACTAATTGTTCCGAAGCTTGATATGGGCATGGCGTCGACTCTTCCTTGCTTGCTCATCGGCAAGCCGCTCCACCGCCTGACGCTGCAGCATCTCAAATCGCCTCTCCCGGCAGCGCGACGCGTGCGCGAAGATGAGGGCGACGGTGACCCCGCTCTCCTCCCAGCCGCAGAGGGAGCAGCGCCCCGTCGTCGTCCACGCCGAATCGCTCGGCCAAGAAGGGGCCGCGGTCGACGAGGAAGATGCCCTCTCCATTGATCCTGCTCCTGCGGTCGAGATCTAGCGACAGGATGTTTTGCGCGCAAGCCCTCTTTCCGTTTCTCGGGGGCTCTCAGGGGTAGAATGCATATTACGCGATTCTACGGGGCCTCCCTTTTATAGCCCAACGTACGTTTTCTTCCAGGTCGGCTTTTCCCTGGTTGAGAAAAAATAATTTAACAGGTTTTCTTGTGTATTTGTTTTCTACTCCCTTCACACCAAAATATGAAAAATTGACTAAAAATATAGCCCGCATCAGCATATAATACATGTCCAAGCCACACTTTTAACTGTATAGGATCCTGTTGATATAGCCAGTCGGTGATCCGTAGTAGACCCCTGTGTAATAGGAAGGAAAGCCGGGGTCGTACTATTTAGACGGATGCTCATCGGTCTGAGTTGACAAGGACCCCGAGGGCGAAGTCCTCAGAGTGGTCAAAGAATTGGATGGAGTGATACGTCCATTTTGCATCATGCTTTTATATCAATATTTATTGCATTATGGGCTGTTATTACACATTATGTCATAATACTTATGCATATTCTCTTTTATTTTATAAGGTTTACATAAAAAGGGAGAATGCTGACAGCTGGGATTTTGGGCTGGAAAAGGAGCAAATATTAGAGACCTATTCTGCACAGCTCAAAAAGTCCTGAAACTTCACGACAGCTTATTTCGAATATATAAAAAATATCGAAAGAAGAAGTACCGGAGGGCCACCCACCACCACGAGGGTGGGGCGCGCCTACCCTCTGGCGTGCCCCCTGCCTCGTGGGCCCCCTGGTGGCCCTCCAATGCCCATCTTCTGCTATATGGAGTCTTTCGTCAAGGAAAAAATCATAAGAAAGCTTTCGGGACGAGACTCCGCCGCCACGAGGCGGAACCTTGGCGGAACCAATCTAGGGCTCCGGCAGAGCTGTTCTGCCGGGGACACTTCCCTCCGGGAGGGGGAAATCATCACCATCGTCATCACCAACGATTCTCTCATCGGGAGGGGGTCAATCTCCATCAACATCTTCACCAGCACCATCTCATCTCAAACCCTAGTTCATCTCTTGTATCCAATCTTTGTATCCAAACCTCAGATTAGTACCTGTGGGTTGCTAGTAGTGTTGATTACTCCTTGTAGTTGATGCTAGTTGGTTTACTTGGTGGAAGATCATATGTTCAGATCCATTATGCATATTAATACCTCTCTGATTATGAACATGAATATGCTTTGTGAGTAGTTACGTTTGTTCCTGAGGACATGGAAGAAGTCTTGCTATTAGTAGTCATGTGAATTTGGTATTCGTTCGATATTTTGATGAGATGTAAGTTGTCATCCCTCTAGTGGTGTCATGTGAACGTCGACTACATGACACTTCACCATTGTTTGGGCCTATAGGGAGGCATTGGGAAGTAATAAGTAGATGATGGGTTGCTAGAGTGACAGAAGCTTAAACCATAGTTTATGCGTTACTTCGTAAGGGGCTGATTTGGATCCATATGTTTCATGCTATGGTTAGGTTTACCTTAATACTTCTTTTGTAGTTGCGGATGCTTGCAATAGGGGTTAATCATAAGTGGGATGCTTGTCCAAGTAAGGACAGCACCCAAGCACCGGTCCACCCACATATCAAATTATCAAAGTACCAAACGTGAATCATATGAACGTGATGAAAACTAGCTTGACGATAATTCCCATGTGTCCTCGGGAGCGCTTTTCTCTATATAAGAGTTTGTCCAGGCTTCTCCTTTGCTACAAAAAGGATTGGGCCACCTTACTGCACGTTATTTACTTTTGTTACTTTTTGCTCGTTACAAATTATCCTATCACAAAACTATCTGTTACCTATAATTTCAGTGCTTGCAGAGAATACCTTGCTGAAAACCGCCTACCATTTCCTTCTGCTCCTCGTTGGGTTTGACACTCTTACTTATCGAAAGGACTACGATAGATCCCCTACACTTGTGGTTCATCAAGACTCTTTTCTGGCGCCGTTGCCGGGGAGTGAAGCGCCTTTGGTAGGTGGAATTTGGTAAGGAAAAATTTATATAGTGTGCTGAAATTTATTGTCATTTGTTACTATGGAAAGTAATCCTCTAAGGGGCTTGTTCGGGGTATCTTCACCCTGACCAGTAGAGCAAAGAGTTGCTCCTCAACCTACTGAACCTACTGAAAATGAAAATGTCTACTTTTAGATTCCTTCGGGTATGATAGCGAAACTACTAGCTAATCCTTTTGCAGGAGATGGAACATTGCATCCCGACTTACACTTAATCTATGTGGATGAAGTTTGTGGATTATTTAAGCTTGCAGATATGCCCGATGATGTTATCAAGAAGAAGGTCTTCCCTTATCTTTGAAGAGAGATGCATTGACATGGTATAGGCTATGTGATGATATGGGATCATGGGACGATAAGCGATTGAAATTGGAATTTCACCAGAAGTTTTATCCTATGCATCTTGTGTTGGAAATATGCCCTAGAGGCAATAATAAAATGATTATTATTATATTTCCTTGTTCATGATAATTGTCTATTATTCATGCTATAATTGTGTTATCCGGAAATCGTAATACATGTGTGAATACATACACCATAACATGTCCCTAGTGAGCCTCTAGTTAACTAGCTCGTTGATCAACAGATAGTCATGGTTTCCTGACTATGGACATTGGATGTCATTGATAACGGATCACATCATTAGGAGAATGATGTGATGGACAAGACCCAATCCTAAGCATAGCACAAGATCGTAGTTCGCTTGCTAGAGCTTTTTCAATGTCAAGTATCATTTCCTTAGACCATGAGATCGTGTAACTCCCGGATACCGTAGGAGTGCTTTTGGTGTACCAAACGCCACAACGAATCGGGTGACTATAAAGGTATACTACGGTATCCCGAAAGTGTCTATTGGGTTGACACGGATCGAGACTGGGATTTGTCACTCCGTATGACGGAGAGGTATCTCTGGGCCCACTCGGTAATGCATCATCATAATGAGCTCAATGTGACCAAGTGTTTGGTCATGGGATCATGCATTACAGTACGAGTAAAGTGACTTGCCGGTAACGAGATTGAACGAGGTATTGGGATACCGACGATCGAATCTCGGGCAAGTAACGTACCGATTGACAACGGGAATTGTATGCGGGATTACTTGAATCCTCGACATCGTGGTTCATCCGATGAGATCATCGAGGAGCATGTGGGAGCCAACATGGGTATCCAGATCCCGCTGTTGGTTATTGACCGGAGAGTCGTCTCGGTCATGTCTGCGTGTCTCCCGAACCCGTAAGGTCTACACACTTAAGGTTCGGTGACGCTAGGGTTGTAGAGATATTAGTATGTGGTAACCCGAAAGTTGTTCGGAGTCCCGGATGAGATCCCGGACGTCACGAGGAGTTCCGGAATGGTCCGGAGGTGAAGAATTGTATATAGGAAGTCCAATTTCGCCACCGGAAAGTTTCGGTCACCGGTATTGTCTGGGACCACCGGAAGGGTCCCGGGTCCATCGGTGGGGCCACCTATCCGGAGGGCCCCATGGGCTGAAAGGGAAGGGGAACCAGCCTGGTGGGCTGGTGCGCCCTTGGCCTTCCCTGCGCCTAGGGTTGGGAACCCTAGGGTGGGCGCGCCCACTGGCTTGGGGGCAAGTCCCCCTGCCCCCCTTGAGATTCAATTTCTAGGGGGGGGCCCCTCAGGGCCCTATATAAAGAGGGGGATGGAGGATCGCACCCCTGCTCCTGGCGCCTCCCTCTCCTCCGTAACACCTCTCCTCTCGCTGAGCTTGGCGAAGCCCGCCGAGATCGCCGCTACTTCCACCACCACGCCGTCGGTGCTGGATCTCCATCAACCTCTCCTCCCCTTGCAGATCGAGAAGGAGGGACGTCTTCCCAACCGTACATGTGTTGAACGCGGAGGTGCCGTCTGCTCGCACTAGGATCTTCGGTGATTTGGATCACGACAGTACAACTCCTCAACCCCGTTCTCTTGAACGCTTCGCCGCGATCTACAAGGGTATGTAGATGCACTCCTCTCTCTCGTTGCTAGATGACTCCATAGATTGATCTTGGTGAAGCGTAGAAAAAATTTATTTTCTGCAACGTTCCCCAACAGTGGCATCATGAGCTAGGTCTATGCGTAGTTTCTATGCACGAGTAGAACACAAGCTGTTGTGGGCGTCGATTTTGTCAATTTACTTGCCGTTACTAGTCTTATCTTGATTCGGCGGCATCGTGGGATGAAGCGGCCCGGACCGACCTTACACGTACACTTACGTGAGATAGGTTCCACCGACTAACATGCATTAGTTGCATAAGGTGGCTAGCGGGTGTCTGTCTCTCCCACTTTAGTCGGATCGGATTCGATGAAAAGGGTCCTTATGAAGGGTAAATAGAAATTGGCATATCACGTTGTGGTTTTGACGTAGGTAAGAAACGTTTTTGCTAGAACCCTATTGCAACCACGTAAAAACATGCAACAACAATTAGAGGACGTCTAACTTGTTTTTGCAGCATATGCCTTGTGATGTGATATGGCCAAAAGGATGTGATGAATGAATTATATGTGATGTATGAGATTGATCATGTTCTTGTAATAGGAATCACAACTTGCATGTCGATGAGTATGACAACCGGCAGGAGCCATAGGAGTTGTCTTTATTTATTGTATGACCTGCGTGTCATTGAATAACGCCATGTAATTACTTTACTTCTTTGCTAAACCGTTAGCTATAATAGTAGAAGTAATAGTTGGCGAACAACTTCATGGAGACGATCATGGTGTCATGCCGGTGACGATGATGAACATGGCGCCCCGAAGATGGAGATCAAAAGAAGCGAAATCATATTGGCCATATCATGTCACTATTTGATTGCATGTGATGTTTATCATGTTTTTGCATCTTATTTTCTTAGAACGACGGTAGTAAATAAGATGATCCCTCATAACAATTTCAAGAAAGTGTTCCCCCTAACTGTGCACCGTTGCGAAGGTTCGTTGTTTCGAAGCACCAGGTGATGATCGGGTGTGATAGATTCTAACGTTCGAATACAACGGGTGTAAGCCAGATTTACACACGCAATACACTTAGGTTGACTTGACGAGCCTAGCATGTACAGACATGGCCTCGGAACATGGAAGACCGAAAGGTCGAACATGAGTCGTATAGAAGATACGATCAACATGAAGATGTTCACCGATGATGACTAGTCCGTCTCACGTGATGATCGGACACGGCCTAGTTGACTCGGATCATGTATCACTTAGATGACTAGAAGGATGTCTATCTGAGTGGGAGTTCATTGAATAATTTGATTAGATGAACTTAATAATCATGAACTTAGTCTAAAAACCTTTGCAAAATGGCTTGTAGATCAAATGGCCAACGCTCATGTCAACCTCAACTTCAACACGTTCCTAGAGAAAACCAAGCTGAAAGATGATGGCAGCAACTATACGGACTGGTTCCGGAACCTGAGGATCATCCTCATAGCTGCCAAGAAAGCATATGTCCTAGAAGCACCGCTAGGTGAAGCACCCATCCCAGAAAACCAAGACGTTATGAACGCTTGGCAGTCACATGCTGATGATTACTCTCTCGTTCAGTGCGGCATGCTTTACAGCTTAGAACCGGGGCTCCAAAAGCGTTTTGAGAAACACGGAGCATATGAGGTGTTCGAAGAGCTGAAAATGGTTTTCCAAGATCATGCCCGGGTCGAGAGATATGAAGTCTCCGACAAGTTCTACAGTTGTAAGATGGAGGAAAATAGTTATGTCAGTGAGCACATACTCAAAATGTCTGGGTTGCACAACCACTTGTCCCAGCTGGACATTAACCTCCCAGACGAGGCGGTCATTGATAGAATCCTTCAGTCGCTCCCACCTAGCTACAAGAGCTTTGTGATGAACTACAATATGCAGGGGATGGAAAAGACCATTCCTGAGGTATATTCAATGCTGAAATCAGCAGAGGTAGAGATCAAAAAGGAACATCAAGTGTTGATGGTGAATAAAACCACTAAGTTCAAGAAAGGCAAGGGTAAGAAGAACTTCAAGAAGGACGGCAAGGGAGTTGCCGCGCCCGGTAAACCAGTTGCCAGGAAGAAGCCAAAGAATGGACCCAAGCCTGAGACTGAGTGTTTTTATTACAAGGGAAGTGGTCACTGGAAGCGGAACTGCCCCAAGTACTTAGCGGACAAGAGGGCCGGCAACACCAAAGGTATATGTGATATACATGTTATTGATGTGTACCTTACCAATACTCGTAGTAGCTCCTGGGTATTTGATACCGATGTGGTTGCTCATATTTGTAACTCAAAACAGGAGGTGCGGAATAAGCGGAGACTGGCGAAGGACGAGGTGACGATGCGCGTCGGGTATGGTTCCAAGGTCGACGTGATCGCCGTCGGCATGCTACCTCTACATTTACCTACGGGATTAGTTTTAAACCTCAATAATTGTTATTTAGTGCCAGCTTTGAGCATGAACATTGTATCAGGATCTCGTTTAATACGAGATGGCTACTCATTTAAATCCGAGAATAATGGTTGTTCTATTTATATGAGAGATATGTTTTATGGTCATGCCCCGCTGGTGAATGGTTTATTCTTGATGAATCTCGAACGTAATGTTACACATATTCATAGTGTGGATACCAAAAGATGTAAGGTTGATAATGATAGTCCCACATACTTGTGGCACTGCCGCCTTGGTCACATTGGTTTCAAACGCATGAAGAAGCTCCATGCGGATGGACTTTTGGAGTCTCTTGATTATGAATCATTTGACACGTGCGAACCATGCCTCATGGGTAAATGACCAAGACTCCGTTCTCCGGAACAATGGAGCGAGCAAACAACTTATTGGAAATCATACATACTAATGTGTGCGGTCCAATGAGTGTTGAGGCTCGCGGTGGCTATCGTTATGTTCTCACCCTCACTGATGACTTGAGTAGATATGGGTATGTCTACTTAATGAAACACAAGTCTGAGACCTTTGAAAAGTTCAAGGAATTTCAGAGTGAGGTTGAGAATCAACGTGATAGGAAAATCAAGTTCTTACGATCAGATCGTGGGGGAGAAAATTTGAGTCACGAATTTGGCACACACTTAAGGAAATGTGGAATTGTTTCACAACTCACGCCGCCTGGAACACCTCAGCGCAATGGTGTGTCCGAACGTCGTAATTGCACTCTATTGGATATGGTGCGATCTATGATGTCTCTTACCGATCTACCGCTCTCATTTTGGGGTTATGCTTTAGAGACCGCCGCATTCACTTTAAATAGGGCTCCGTCGAAATCCGTTGATACGACACCGTATGAATTATGGTTTGGAAAGAAACCTAAGCTGTCGTTTCTAAAAGTTTGGGGATGCGATGCTTATGTCAAGAAACTTCAACCTGAAAAGCTCGAACCCAAATCGGAAAATTGTGTCTTCATAGGATACCCTAAGGAAACTATTGGGTATACCTTCTACCTCAGATCCGAAGGCAAGGTCTTTATTGCCAAGAATGGATCCTTTCTAGAGAAAGAGTTTCTCTCGAAAGAAATAAGTGGGAGGAAAGTAGAGCTTGATGAAGTACTGCCTCTTGAAACAGAAAGTAGCGCAGCTCAGGAAGATGTTCTTGTGGTGCCTGCACCGACTAGAGAGGAAGTTAATGATGATGATCATGGTACTTCGGATCAAGCTCCTACTGAACTTCGTAGGTCCACAAGGACACGTTCCGCACCAGAGTGGTACGGCAACCCTGTCTTGGAGATCATGTTGTTAGACAACGGTGAACCTTCGAACTATGAAGAAGAAATGGCGGGCCCAGATTCTGACAAATGGCTAGAAGCCATGCAATCCGAGATAGGATCCATGTATGAAAACGAAGTATGGACTTTGACAGACTTGCCCCATGATCGGCGAGCGATTGAGAATAAATGGATCTTTAAGAAGAAGACGGACGCGGATGGTAATGTTACCATCTATAAGGCTCGACTTGTCGCTAAGGGTTATCGACAAGTTCAAGGGGTTGACTATGATGAGACTTTCTCTCCCGTAGCAAAGCTGAAGTCCGTCCGAATCATGTTAGCAATTGCCGCATACTATGATTATGAGATATGGAAAATGGACGTCAAGACGGCATTCCTTAATGGATATCTTAAGGAAGAATTGTATATGATGCAGCTGGAAGGTTTTGCCGATCCTAAGAATTCTAACAATGTATGCAAGCTCCAGCGCTCCATCTATGGGCTGGTGCAAGCATCTCGGAGTTGGAACATTCGCTTTGATGAAATGATCAAAGCGTTTGGGTTTACGCAGACTTATGGAGAAGCCTGCGTTTACAAGAAAGTGAGTGGGAGCTCTGTACCATTTCTCATATTATATGTAGATGACATACTTTTGATGGGAAATGATATAGAACTTTTGGACAACATTAAGGCCTACTTGAATAAGTGTTTTTCAATGAAGGACCTTGGAGAAGCTGCTTATATATTAGGCATCAAGATCTATAGAGATAGATCGTGACGCCTCATAGGTCTTTCACAAAGCACATACCTTGATAAGATATTGAAGAAGTTCAATATGGATCAGTCCAAGAAGGGGTTCTTGCCTGTGTTGCAAGGTGTGAAATTGAGCTCGGCTCAATGCCCGACCACAACAGAAGATATAGAAGAGATGAGTGTCATCCCCTATGCCTCAGCCATAGGGTCTATTATGTATGCCATGCTGTGTACCAGACCTGATGTAAACCTTGCCGTAAGTTTGGTAGGAAGGTACCAAAGTAATCCCGGCAAGGAACACTGGACAACGGTCAAGAATATCCTGAAGTACCTGAAGAGGACTAAGGATATGTTTCTCGTTTATGGAGGTGACGAAGAGCTCGTCGTAAAGGGTTACGTCAACGCTAGCTTCGACACAGATCTGGATGACTCTACGTCACAAACCGGATACGTGTATATTTTGAATGGTGGGGCAGTAAGCTGGTGCAGTTGCAAGCCAAGCGTCGTGGCGGGATCTACATGTGAAGCGGAGTACATGGCAGCCTCGGAGGTAGCGCATGAAGCAATCTGGATGAAGGAGTTCATCACCGACCTAGGAGTCATACCCAATGCATCGGGGCCGATCACTCTCTTCGTGACAACACTGGAGCTATTGCACCTTGCCAAGGAGCCTGTGTTTCACAAGAAGACCAGAACATCAAGCGCCGCTCAACTCCATTCGTGAAAATGTTCAAGATGGAGACATAGATATTTGCAAAGTGCATACGGATCTGAATGTCGCAGATCCGTTGACTAAACCTCTTCCGCGAGCAAAACATGATCAACACCAGAACTCTATGGGTGTTCGGTTCATCACAATGTAACTAAATTATTGACTCTAGTGCAAGTGGGAGACTATTGGAAATATGCCCTAGAGGCAATAATAAAATGATTATTATTATATTTCCTTGTTCATGATAATTGTCTATTATTCATGCAATAGTTGTGTTATCCGGAAATCGTAATACATGTGTGAATACATAGACCATAACATGTCCCTAGTGAGCCTCTAGTTAACTAGCTCGTTGATCAACAGATAGTCATGGTTTCCTGACTATGGACATTGGATGTCATTGATAACGGGATCACATCATTAGGAGAATGATGTGATGGACAAGACCCAATCCTAAGCATAGCACAAGATCGTGTAGTTCGTTTGCTAGAGCTTTTCCAATGTCAAGTATCATTTCCTTAGACCATGAGATCATGTAACTCCCGGATACCGTAGGAGTTCTTTGGGTGTACCAAACATCACAATGTAACTGGGTGACTATAAAGGTATACTACAGGTATCCCCGAAAGTGTCTGTTGGGTTGACACGGATCGAGACTGGGATTTGTCACTCCGTATGACGGAGAGGTATCTCTGGGCCCACTCGGTAATGCATCATCATAATGAGCTCAATGTGACCAAGTGTTTGGTCACGGGATCATGCATTACAGTACGAGTAAAGTGACTTGCCGGTAACAAGATTGAACGAGGTATTGGGATACCGACGATCGAATCTCGGGCAAGTAACGTACCGATTGACAAAGGGAATTGTATGCGGGATTACTTGAATCCTCAACATCGTGGTTCATCTGATGAGATCATAGAGGAGCTTGTGGGAGCCAACATGGGTATCCAGATCCCGTTGTTGGTTATTGACCGGAGAGTCATCTCGGTCATGTCTACGTGTCTCCCGAACCCGTAGGGTCTACACACTTAAGGTTCGGTGATGCTAGGGTTGTAGAGATATTAGTATGCGGTAACCCGAAAGTTGTTCGGGGTCCCGGATGAGATCCCGAACGTCACGACGAGTTCCGGAATGGTCCGCGGGTGAAGAATTGTATATAGGAAGTCCAGTTTCGGCCACCAGGAAAGTTTCGGGGTCACCGGTATTGTACCGGGACCACCGGAAGGGTCCCGGGGGTCCACCCGGTGGGGCCACCTATCCCGGAGGGCCCCATGGGCTGAAAGGGGAAGGGGAACCAGCCCCTGGTGGGCTGGTGCACCCCCCTTGGGCCTTCCCCTGCGCCTAGGGTTGGGAACCCTAGGGGTGGGGGCGCCCCACTTGGCTTGGGGGGCAAGTCCCCCTCTTGGCCGTCGCCCCCCCTTGAGATTCAATCTCTAGGGGGCCGGCGCCCCCCCAGGGCCCCTATATAAAGAGGGGGGAGGGAGGGCTGCGCATCCCTGCTCGTGGCACCTCCCTCTCCCTTCGTAACACCTCTCCCTCTCGCTGAGCTTGGCGAAGCCCTGCCGAGATCGCCGCTATTTCCACCACCACGCCGTCGTGCTGCTGGATCTCCATAAACCTCTCCCTCCCCCTTGCTAGATCAAGAAGAAGGAGACGTCTTCCCAACCGTACGTGTGTTGAACGCGGAGGTGCCGTCCGTTCGGCACTAGGATCTTCGGTGATTTGGATCACGACGAGTACGACTCCCTCAACCCCGTTCTCTTGAACGCTTCCGCTCGCGATCTACAAGGGTATGTAGATGCACTCCTCACTCTTGTTGCTAGATGACTCCATATATTAATCTTGGTGAAGCGTAGAAATTTTTTATTTTCTGCAACGTTCCCCAACATCTTGTTCATCGTGATCGTAATTATATATATAATTTTTGGCCTCGCGAAGGAGAAAGCATCGCTCAAGCTTGGGGGAGGCTTAAGTCAATGTTATATTCATGCCCCAATCATGAGCTCTCAAGAGAAATGATTATTCAAAAAATTTATGCTCGGCTTTCTGACAACAATCGCTCCATGCTCGATACTTCTTGTACTGGTTCCTTTATGATGAAGACTATTGAATTCAAATGGAATTTATTGGAGAGAATTAAACGCAACTCTGAAGATTGGGATCTCGACGAAGGTAAGGAGTCAAGTATAACACCAAAGTTTGATTGTGTTAAATCTTTTATGGATACTGATGTTTTCCGTAAATTTAGCACTAAATATGGACTTGACTCTGAGATAGTAGCTTCTTTCTATGAATCCTTTGCTACTCATGTTGATCTCCCTAAGGAGAAGTGGTTTAAATACAATCCTCCCATTGAAACAAAGGTAGTTGCACCTATTAAAGTTGAAGAAAAGACTATCACTTATAATGATCCTGTTGTTCCTACTGCTTATGTTGAGAAATCACCTCTCCCTGTTAGAATAAAGGATCATGCTAAAGCTTCAACGGTAGTCAACAAAAGTAATATTAGGACACACAAACCCCCTGAGAAAGTTAAAGTTGAACCTAATATTGCTATGGTTAAAGATCTCTTGGCCGATAATATTGATGGGCATGTTATTTACTTCTGTGATGAAGCTGCTAGAATTGCTAGGCCTGATACTAAAAATAAACGTAGATCTGTTGTAGGCATGCATGTTATTTCTGTTAAAATAGGAGATCATTGCTATCATGGCTTATGTGATATGGGTGCTAGTGCAAGTGCAATACCTCATTCCTTATACAAAGAAATTATGCATGATATTGCACCTACTGAGATAGGAGAGATTGATGTCACAATTAAGCTTGCCAATAGAGACACTATTTCACCAGTTGGGATTGTTAGAGATGTTGAAGTCTTGTGTGGGAAAGTTAAATATCATGCTGATTTTCTTGTTCTTGGTTCCCCTCTAGATAGCTTTTGTCCCATTATATTTGGTGGACCCTTCTTGAGTACTGTTAATGGTAAGATAGATTGCAAGAAGGATGTTGTTACTATTGGTTTGGATGATATGCCTCATGAGTTTAATTTTTCTAAATTTCGTAGACAACCCCGTGATGAAGAATTGCCTAGCAAAGATGAAATTATTGGTCTTGCTTCAATTGTTGTGCCTCCTAATGATCCTTTAGAACAATATTTGCTAGACCATGAAAATGATATGTTTATAAATGAAAGAAGGGAAATAGATGAAGTATTCTTTAAATAAGGACCTATTCTTAAACACAACTTGTGTGTTGAAATCCTAGGGGATCCTCCTCCACCCAAGGGTGATCCCGTGTTTGAGCTTAAACCATTACCTGATACCCTTAAATATGCTTATCTTGATGAAAAGAAGATATATCATGTTATTATTAGTGCTAACCTTTCAAAGAAGGAAGAAGAAAAATTATTGAAAACTCTGAAGAAGCACCATGCTGCTATTGGATATACTCTTGATGATCTTAAGGGCATTAGTCCCACTCTATGTCAACACAAAATAAATTTGGAGAAAGACGCCAAACCAGTTATTGATCACCAATGACAGCTGAATCCTAAGATGAAAGAAGTGGTAAGAAAGGAAATGTTAAAACTCCTTGAGGCAGGTATAATTTATCCTGTTGCTGATAGTCAGTGGGTAAGTCCTGTCCATTGTGCCCCTAAGAAGGGAGGTATTACTGTTGTTCCCAATGATAAAGATGAATTGATTCCGCAAAGAATTATTACAGGTTATAGGATGGTAATTGATTTTCGCAAATTAAATAAGGCTACTAAAAAAGATCATTACCCCATACCTTTTATTGATCAAATGCTAGAAAGATTATCCAAACATACACATTTTTGCTTTCTAGATGGTTACTCTGGTTTCTCTCAAATACATGTGTCAGATGATGATCAAGCAAATACCACTTTTACTTGCCCTTTCGGTACTTTTTCTTATAGACGTATGCCTTTTGGTTTATGTAATGCACCTGCTACCTTTCAAAGATGCATGATGGCTATATTTTCTGACTTTTGTGAAAAGATATGTGAGGTTTTCATGGACGATTTCTCCATTTATGGATCCTCTTTTGATGATTGCTTGAGCAACCTTGATCGAGTTTTGCAGAGATGTGAAGAAACTAATCTTGTTCTGAATTGGGAGAAATGCCACTTTATGTCCAAGCCACACTTTTAACTGTATAGGATCCTGTTGATATAGGCAGTCGGTGATCCGTAGTAGACCCCTGAATATTAGGAAGGAAAGCCGGGGTCATACTATTTAGATGGATGCTCATCGGTCTGAGTTGACAAGGACCCCGAGGGCGAAGTCCTCAGAGTGGTCAAAGACATGGATGGAGCTCAAGTCATTGGCGTAGATCCAATTTGAGATGGCCTCGATGAAGATCTCATTAGTGTTGCTTATCCAATCGGACAACATACGTTATGTCTTCACGGTCGACATCGGTTATCAAGAGCGTTTTGCAATGTACCTAACAACAATACAATAGTTAAATGTTGATTTGTTTAATAGTATGACGTAACCTCGGATTGTCAGATGAACACAAGGCACAAGTATCACCTAGGTCGGTTCCATCTTGACATGTGTAACTAGTGGTTGGGGTGCCACCTGGTGGCGCCGCCTGAGACAAAGCTGGGCGGTGTCAGGTAGGAGGCACCCCTTTCACGTTGTTGGGAGTAGTTTACAATGTTATTACATGGTCAGCAATAAGAGAACGGTGGAAATGCAACACACTCATACCATGAATCAGCCTTAGGAGTCATAGATATTAATATGTCCTTGGTAGTTTACATGAATGGCGACATAAAATACAATGGTTCAAAAGCAACACACGCAACATAAAAGCGAAGGGAGAATAGGAGCATTTTAATCTCTTGTTGTGAAAAGGAAGTCCCGCCTAAAGATAGAAATGCACAAGTATCACATATTACTGACACCACTTATGTTGCTTAGAAAAAAGAATGTAGAGAAAGAAAATGGGGGATAAAATCACTTTCACCAATTCCAAGCAAAGATAAACCTGAATGGACAAGCACATATATTAAGAAAGGATATAATTTAAATTATAGAATCACTTTGTAAGCCAATTCCCATAAGGCTTTGATGGGAAGGAGGTCCGGAGGACGGCGCCGCATGACGAGCCCTATCCATGCCGAATGACCTCATGATATACAACCTCAAATCCTTCCCCAGATATTGCCATATTCATCTTGAACCAACCTCAATATTTTTTTTCCGGAATATTCCTTTCTTTGTTAAAGGGAAAACCCCAATTGCCCTAGGTTCTGAAGCAAAACCTATAATTCTTTCACTCCCAAAATTACAAAATAATTCTCGTAAATTGTTTGGGTCATATCTTGCTCAAATATGTCAAACCCTTTCCTTGTCATCATTAAAGATAATTCAAAAATATTCCTTTTCTTATTCTGCCCTCAGTGGCTTTTTGACAAGGAAGTGTCATTTATCTTTTCTTGATTGACCCCAAATTTTTCGGAAACCTTTTCATGTCCATATCATTGCCTCATGCCAAAATTCAACTTAATTTTTCTAGTAAATATTCCTGAGCAATTTTTTAAAGTTTCTGTCGGAGGAAATTCATTGTGAAGGAAGTACTATCTAGAGTGGCTCTCAGCGCCTTCTGAAAACCTTGCAGTTTCCGGTTCCGGCCCAGAAGAGAAAAATTCACTTTAGGTCACTAAACTTGAGTCGGTTGACATTTAGTACCACTACTTCAAAATACCCCGAACTACGGTCCACTTACTTGTGCACATGGTTCACTTTGGTCCATTTATACGTTTTCGTGTACGTATTTGCTGACTTGGCCGAGTCAGCGGCCGCCAGCTCGCTTTGACCGCCGCCTGGTCGTGCCTAGGGTGAATACTAGTCCATCCGGGTTTTTTTTTGCAAAAATTCCAGTACCATTAAACTGTTCTTGTCATCGTTCACATGCGCTGAGCCGCCGTGATGCCAGCGGTGACGGGTCGTGCACCGGCCATCCATCAAGCTAGCCCGACACTTGATCACCAGCCACCACGATGAAGCTGGCCGTGGAAGTCGCGGACACGGTAGAGCTGTCCGCCAAGGGAGGCGCTCCCGACCAGTTCCGGCTACCTCCTCATGGACACGTCCACCTACGCTTTGCTCTTCTTCGCTTTCTAGGAGGCCAGTGCTCTGCTCACCCTGCCGGCTGACACGCCGCTGCTCCTCTGGCTCGGCGACGGTCCTGGCTGCCCCGACCTGCTCAGCAACTTCTTCCAGCTCGGCCCCAACTCCCTCCACCGCTCCAACGGCAATTATACCTCCTCCTCTGTCTCCCGAAACCTTCGCCTGGAACCGCCGCTTTGGCCCGTCTTCCTCGACAACACGCTCGACATCGATGCTCAAGATGCTGCGGTGGTCACTGTGCATGGAGCTGAGCCAGGATCCCTAGAAGGGGCGCGTCATCACCTTTGACGCCACCCACCAGCTGCATAAGGTGCATGGCGTGTTGCTAGTGGAGAAGCTGCGCCCGCTGGCAGCCATGACTCCGCAGCGCGGCGCCAACCTGCAGGCGGTCTTCAACAAGATCCTGAACATGGCGGTGGCGGGCGCGCTGGCCAAGGGCCAGATGGTGCGTCGCATGTTCGTGCTGAGGGACATGGAGTTCGACGGGTGGACGGGTGGCGAGGCGTGGGTGTCGGAGCACGAGGTGATCCGCAAACGCTTCACGACCGAGGGGTTCGCCGCGCTGGAGGTCGTGTTCTGGAACATGGGCACGTCCAAGGTGGCATCGTCGATGGTGACCGCGCAGGCCGGCTTGGCGCTGATTAGCGACTACTCGAAGAACCTGGTGCACCTCTTCCTGGAGGTCGACGGCGTGCCCACCCCCTCACGCATCATGGTCGACGCCATCTCGGCACCCTAGTACGACGCCCTCAAGGTGCTCGACTGAGTGCCTGCCTCCTGCCACATCAATTCTTAGCTCCCCAGCCATGATTGTTGGTTCATCCATCAATTTAGTTTGCTTTTCCGCTACGTCCATCGATTTAGTTTCCTACTACGTACTTTGGTAGGTGAAATCTACTGTGTGAAGCTGTGAACCTTAGAAGAAAACCTGTGTTCTGAATCCTGGAATTCTGAATGAAGTGCATGTAGTGGCAGTTTTTACGAACGATTACTTTGTCGATGCGTGTGTTGCATTGTTATTCGACAGCCAGCAATGCAATCTAGTTGCGTTGTTCAAACTGAAGACATTCGTCAATTCTGAGCAAAAATCTTGTATCGCACACAAATGTCGGAGCGTGCACTGCGGCGGGTTGCACCAGCAGGAGCGCCCCGCCACGAGCAGGTTCTCAGAGCAGGGCCCCGCCCATGACGGGCCACAAAGAGCCGCCCCTCGGTGGCAGCGGCTTCTTCGCGGTGAGCAGAGCATGGCATCGTCCCTGCACTGCAGCTGCTTCATCGGCGGGGGCGGGCTAGCGTGGTCGCGCTGTCGCGAGCTTGGACATGTGCTACCTCTTGAGCACTGTGTTGGTTTTCCCTTGAAGAGGAAAGGGTGATGCAGCAAAGTAGCGTAAGTATTTCCCTCGGTTTTTGAGAACCAAGGTATCAATCCAGTAGGAGGCCACGCACGAGTCCCTCGCACCTACACAAACAAATAAAATCCTCGCAACCAACGCAATAAAGGGGTTGTCAATCCCTTCACGGTCACTTACGAAAGTGAGATCTGATAGATATGATAAGATAATATTTTTGGTATTCTTATGATAAAGATGCAAAGTAAATAAAGCAAAATAAAAACGGCAAAAGAAATAGCTTGTTGATGGAAGATTAATATGATGTAAAATAGACCCGGGGGCCATAGGTTTCACTAGTGGCTTCTCTCGAGAGCATAAGTATTACAGTGGGTAAACAAATTAGTGTTGAGCAATTGACAAAATTGAGCATAGTTATGAGAATATCTAGGTATGATCATGTATATAGGCATCACGTCCGATACAAGTAGACCGACTCCTGCCTACATCTACTACTATTACTCCACACATCGACCGCTATCCAGCATGCATCTAGAGTATTAAGTTCAAAAGAACAGAGTAACGCCTTAAGTAAGATGACATGATGTAGAGGGATAAACTCATGCAATATGATATAAACCCCATCTTGTTATCCTCGATGGCAACAATACAATACGTGCCTTGCTGCCCCTACTGTCACTTGGAAAGGACACCGCAAGATCGAATCCAAAGCTAAGTGTCGGTGTCAAAACCGGCGGATCTCGGGTAGGGGGTCCCGAACTGTGTGTCTCGGCGGATGGTAACAGGAGACAAGGGACACGATGTTTTTACCCAGGTTCGGGCCCTCTCGATGGAGGTAATACCCTACTCCTGCTTGATTAATATTGATGATATGGGTCGTACAAGAGTAAATCTACCACGAGATCAAGGAGGCTAAACCCTAGAAGCTAGCCTATGGCATGATTGTTGTTCGTCCTACGGACTAAAACCCTCCGGTTTATATAGACACCGGATAGGTTAGGGTTACACAAAGTCGGTTACAATGGTAGGAGATCTACATATCCGTATCGCCAAGCTTGCCTTCCACGCCAAGGAAAGTCCCATCCGGACACGAGACGAAGTCTTCAATCTTGTATCTTCATAGTCTTGGAGTCCGGCCGTGACGATAGTCCGCTATCCGGACACCCTAGTCCGGACTCCTCAAGAGCCACAGAATCAGGCTTCAATGACGATGAGTCCCGCGCTGATTGTCTTCGCATTGCGAGGCGGGTTCCTCCTCTGAATACTTCATAGAAGGTTTTGAACACAAGGATAGTGTCCGGCTCTGCAAAACAAGTTCCACATAACACCGTAGAGAGAATAATTTTTGCACAGATCTGCTGACGTATTCCGCGACATGACATCACACCACGGCAAGGCCTTTTTATGAATCGTTTTTTACTGTTCCACCTTAGCGTGTTTAGCGAGGTGGTTTCCTTGGCACGTCTTATCAAAGCATAGATTGTCCCCCCTTATTCCGGGATTCTCATTAACACGGACGTGGGTAACCCATCCGCGCCATTGATTACGATGCTTGGGAAATAAGCGAGTTTTACCAGGCTGGTGGGGGACGCATAGCTTCGTCCGTCTATATAAGGGGATAAGGATCCACCTTTTCACCCACGCCTTCTTCCTCCTTTGCTTATCCATTTCACAAGACTCGAGCTCCAGCGCCCAAGTCCGCACATCCCACCTCAACCTTTCTCCAATCATGTCGAGCGGGAGGCAGGTGGATGGCGTCCTCCAAATCACGGAGGGGCACATCGCAAGACTGCGGGAGGCCGGATACTTGTCCGGCAAGATCGCGCACAGGATTCCCGACAAGGGGCAGCTCATTCCAACCCCTGGGCCCCGTGAGAGGGTGGTGTTTCTCCCCCACTTCCTCCACGGACTAGGCTTTCCTCTTCACCCATTTGTTCGGGGGCTCATGTTCTACTATGGTCTGGACTTCCACGACCTGGCCCTGAATTTCATCCTCAACATCTCGGCGTTTATCGTGGGTAGGTGCGAGGCCTTCCTCGCATCAGCCCCACTTCGCCTATGGCTGAAGATCTTCAACGTCCGGCGAAGGTAGTGGGCGGCCGTCAGCGAGTCTTGGGCGCCATGGTCGGCAAGATGGCCAAAGTCCCATGGCTCAAGGCGCTTCGTGGAGACAACAAAGGGTGGCAATCGGGTGGTTCTACATCACCGAGCCCCGCAACACCAAATGGGTGGCGGCCCCCGAATTCAGATATGGCTTCCCCACACGGCTCTCGTCATGGAAAGAGACGGGCCTGACGTGGGGGAATTTGGACGAGACATTCGGGCTTCAAACGTGTGCCCGAAACCTGGTAGCCAAGAATCTTAGGCTTGTCGACGTAATCCAGGTGATTCTCTACCGCCGGATTCTCCCGTGCCAACAACGGGCTTTTAACTTGTGGGAGTTCGATCCGGCACAGCACCAAACCTTGAGTTGGCTCTTCGACACTACGTACAAAGACGCCTGGAAGGTGCTGTTCAAGGCGCCAAGCCAAACATCCGCTACCAAAGATCGCGGGTACATTTCGCGCGTCAAGCCGGCGAGGTAAGTTATTTTACCCTTTACGGGATTCTTTTTTCATAGATTGAGTCTACGTGGGATCTAAAACTCCTTATCTCGACAGATCAAGAAGACGCCCGGACAGATTAACTGTCCGGCTCCTTTGTCGGAAGATCCAGAGAACGCCCGATTGACGGGACTGCTGGCTCCGGCGCCGTACGTGGTGCCGGAGAAGAAGGCCAAGAAGGAGGCCATGGGAACTCGTAGGAGCTCCCGACGCCAGTCTTGTCGATTCAAGCGGAATCTTCTCCCAAGACGAGGAGGAAGAAGAAGAAGCTCCTCCCCAGGGGAGGAGAAGAAAGGAAGGCCGCCTAACCTGGGGAGGCCGGAGGGTCCAAGAAGGAAAGAACCCTTCCTCCGGACTTCTCCACCAACGTCGACGATGACGAGGAGGACTGGCCTACAAGGGCCAAGCCCCTGGCAAGATCGTAAGTGTCCAGATACCCATGGTTTTTTATTATTGCAGAGTGTTCTCTAATGCTGAACAACCGTGCAGCCCGCCCAAGGGCGAGTTCGCCGATTCATCGAGCGGGTCCCTGGGCTCGTCGGAAATGGAGAGTACCTCGCTTCCGACCGCCTCCTCGCCTCACGCTGCGGGTGACGCCGCGGCGGGGCCCCAAGGGGGGCTTGGTCAAGAGGAGGTAGCGCAGGAGGTGCCACAAGGCGACCTCCCGGACTCCAGGCGCGCGGGGAGCAAGATCCCCAGGGGCTCTAAGCCCGACCCTCGTCCGGACTCCATGCCGGAACCATCAGCGGTTCCGAAGTCCGGACAGCGGATCCTTCGCAAGAAGGGTAAGATGCCAGTGTCCTCCGTCCAATCGGAGGCACCGGATAGCTTACATGAGGCGCTTAACAGCGCTTCCATCAGGAGGAACACCGCCTTGTCATGAGTGCGGTGATCCGACGATTCGATCCGCCAAGAGCGGGCTGACGAAGCCTGCATCAGCCTTCTAACAAAGCTTTGACTTAAGTTTTAGAATATGTAAAAATATAACCGCATAGACAGTAGCCCTCGATGCTTAGTTCGGTGTTCAAAAGAAAAGCCGGACTAAGGATCTAAAAAGATATACGCAGGAGTCTAACATAAGTATGTCAATATGGGAATGCAGTGCTGCTATTCTTGACCTCTGCCGCCTTGACCGATCATGGAGGTTAATGCATTGAAGCAGAACCTTGAGCGGTCCGAGAACGAGCTCGGACAAGCCAAGAAGGAGCTCGAGGACAAGGAAGGTAAGTAATACCTTATTAAAGAAATACCTTATAGAAAAGGCTTTGGTTGCAAAAAATAACAGGAATAACTTGGGTACTGTAGGGGCCACGAACGAGGTGGCGACCTTGAAGGAAGCGGTGTCCGTAGCCGAAAACAAAGCGGCTGCGGAACGCACCGAGCGAGAGAAGAGGGAGGTGCAGCTGGCCAAGGTACGGCAAGAGCTCCAAGCTCTCGTGGAAAAGCACGAGAGTTTGGAGCGTGACTCAAAGACTCGAGAGTCCGAGCTCGCCTCGGCTCTTGAGAGTGCCAAAGCTGCTAAGGCCGAGGCCCAAAAAGCCCTCCAAGAAATTGAGTCTTTAAAGAAGATAGTGGCGGGTAAGGCATTCTTTATGCAAAGCAAGCATGTGAAAGTGAATTACCTATTACTTACCCGGATTCGGAGCTCTCCAGGAGCATTCGCAGATTTGTCCCGAGTCGTCGACGCTACCGCATTCTACCGCACCGGAGGGGAGCTCCACGGAGAAGGTGTTCGGTCTCAAGATGCTCGGGCCGACCATCCGGTGCCTCGAGCGACCAGTGAAGCAGCTGGTCGAGCTCCATAAGGTCGCCGAACAGGCCATGAAGGGCCTTATAAGCGCGGTATGGCCATTGGAGGCCATGCCCGGAGCTACTTGGCTTGGTGCAGCGGTGGTGGATGCTCTGACGCGGCTTGAAGTCATCAAGCGCCCGTATGCATTGAAGGTGTCCGTCGGGCCCTTGCCCGTGCTAAAGTGCACCGGGCAAGCTGGATGCGGAGAGGCTTGTGACGGACGGGCCATCGAAGGGCCATGAGCATCGTCACCGAAATGTACTATGAGGGCCTCTGAAGGGTGCCCTTGAATAGCGGATGAGTGCTCTAGGGATGTAATTTTGAATAAACTCGCATTTGTTATCACTGACGCTGAAAACTTGTTCATATGCGCTAAGCAACGCTTATTAATTTAAAATATTACCTTCGTGCGGCCGTTTATCAAATTTGAGAGATGGCAAGTCGTTGGCTTCAGCCCCATGCCACGAAAGTCTTTGGGATGTTCGGGATAAACTTGAGCACTCTTGTTCCCATTCTTGGGTCCATCTAGGAGGCGCTCAACACAACGAACAAGGCAACCAGACTTATAATGCTTGAACACTCTCACTTAGCCATAGAATTCTACAATTTTAAATTTCGTGAAGCCCCTAGTATTCGAAGACCGAGTTCGGGCGCTATCCACGCCTTGGCGGACAATTCGGTTCCTCGCTCTAAGCGGCATAAGTCTTTAGGGACCCAAAAACCTCTCGAACAGCGACCAGCTCTCGCCCTATCATGACGGTCAGTTTTAGCTTTCTCCTTCGAGGTGCTCGACCCAGCATAAGCGGGGCACAATCGCAGATGGTTCTCCCGTGCTACCTTAGCCGATATAGCGGAACGTAAGGTACCAAAACACGGAGCAGGCAAACCCAACTATTGACCCAAGACATGATTCGAGCCAATTCATATAATGCTATAAGTTCGGGTGCCGACTTGTGAAAGTGTTCGGACTTTTCACACCATAATTTTGGGATACTTAAGCCCCTGGTGTATTGGCCGCACTAAAGTGTACGGTTGCAACATGTCATGAAATGAACACATGTATATAAAAAGGAAGTAGATCAATAATAAGCAAAAGTTGTGTATTGTTTATTGAAAAGGTACTGCAATGGAAGCGAGCGATACAAATAGTGCGGTAAGCAAGGGATGGGACTATCTAACATGTCCCCATCCAGGGTAAGCTCTTTGGATGATATGTAAAACAGGTATAATGCTCGTAATAGAGACCACCAACACTCGACGTGGCTTTCCGCTTCCTGGCTGTTGCATCGTGAGTCCGCGATTCGAGTGCGGACAGGACTTCTCAAAGACGGAGTCTGAAAGTAAAAAAAGGAAGAAAAGAAAAAGAAGAAAGAAGTGACAAAAGCGGAGCCCCAGTGCGGTCGAGCCGCATTCTTGGCGTGCGTTGTCTTGCCCTCCCCATATGCCCATGGTATCTCCAGAGCGTAATTATGTACGCGTACTACTAGCATCGCAATTTCGCGAGGGCTAGGGTTGGGGCGGATTGCTACCGTGCTTGAATCGTGCGGGTGGTCTTGTTGCAGTTACTCCGGCGCTTGGCGGTGTCCGGACGCTTAGTGGCCGGACTCGAGAATTGCCGTGAGAGGCTGCTTTGCACCTCCGCCGCGAGGGTCGCCGTATGCTCCTCCGTTCGGAGAGAGCGTTCGGTGTTTCCATTGACCGTGATTACTCCTCGAGGGCCTGGCATCTTGATCTTGAGGTATCGAGTGCAGCACCGCATTGAACTTCGCAAATGCGGTTCGTCCGGCGATGCATGATAGCCGCATGCGGAATGGGGCGATGTCGAAGATTAACTCTTCGCCGGAAGTTATCCGGAGATCCGAAGACCACTTCGAGTGTGGTGAGCTGTACAATTGGCCTCTACACCTGGTATGATGCCTTTAAAGGTCGTCTTTGTAGGTTTAATCCTTGAGGGTCTATGCCCGGTTTATGCCTTGTATCCCGATAAAGCAGGTTCAGCTGCTACATAAATCCATCGTGACTCGGTGAGGTGAAATCCGTTAATAATTGGGTCAAGAACCAATGCGGCGAAGCCGCCGTGACGGATGCTAGTGGGGTGGTCCCTTCGATCGAAGGTGATCGGGCAGGAAGACCATGGGTTGAACTTTGGGGCGACTGGCTCCATCGCATATACGTCCCGTAGTGCACGCTTCCGCTCCCTTTTGGGTATGTGGGTTGCGTATATCATGTTCACCGTCCGCACTTGTGTGGGAAAACCTTTCTGTCCTCTATTGTTTGGCGGCCGGGGCTCTTCTTCGTCATCGCTATGCAGCCCCTGGTCATTGAGTTCGGCACTTAACTTGCCTACTTGCTTGAACACCCAACAATCCCTGTTGGTGTGGTTGGCTGGTTTTTCGGGGGTGCCATGTATTTGGCACAAGCGATCGAGTATGCGGTCCAAGTTGGACGGGCCCTGGGTATTTCTTTTGAATGGCTTCTTCCGCTGACCGGGTTTAGAGCCTCTGAATCCGCATTAACGGCCGTATCTTGATGATATCGCCGCACGCGGCGCTTGTTCTTGTTGCGACGCGACCTGCCATTGCTGTCCTTGGTATCCGGACTATCAGGATGTTTGGCCAAGTTGTTGCTTCGAGCTAGCCAGCTGTCCTCTCCCGCACAAAAGCGAGTCATGAGGGTTGTGAGGGCTGCCATAGATTCGGCTTTTCTGTCCCGGTGCGGGCAAGCCACTCGTCGCGGATGTTATGTTTGAAGGCTGCAAGGGCCTCTGCATCCGGACGATCAACGATTTGATTTTTCTTTGTTAGGAACCGAGTCCGTAATTGTCCGCCGATTCTTCCGGGCTGCTGAATTATGTGGCTAAGGTCATCGGCGTCTGGTGGTCGCACATATGTGCCCCGGAAGTTATCAAGGAATGCGGCTTCCGGTCCTCCCAACAACCAATTGATTCTTGGTAAGCTATTGAGCCGATGTCGAGCTGGTCCTTTAAGCTTGAGTGGGAGGTATTTGATGGCATGTAGATCATCACCCGGGCCATGTGGATAAGGAGGAGATAATCCTCGATCCGGACCATGGGATCCGTGGTACAATCGTATGATTCGATGTTTACGGGCTTGAAGCCCTCGGGATTTGATGATCCATTACTTCATCATGAAGCATAGTGGGTGTCTTGGCGCCTCAGATTGGGCTATATCACGACGTAGCTCATATGAGCTTTATCTACTGTGTTCGGCCCGGCCGATTTTGCTGTATCCGGCGCGACGGTAATCTGCTGGGCGCCCACGCGATCCGCAGATCGATCTTGTATGTTTTGCCTTATCCTCCAATATATCTCGCAAGTCCGGCGTGTTTTCCCGTGCCTTGGTACTTTTTGAGTGGGTCGGGGTGTGGCTTGAGCGGAGGGTCTAGAGGCCTCTCTATCGCGGCCACGGGGTGGCCGGTCTGCCATGTCGTGCGCTGGTGACTTGGGTGCTTCCTCCTCTAGTCGAGGCAATGGCCTGCGTTTGGGGTAGCCTTTGGAGGGGCGTTCGAGTTCATACTCTTCGGCTGCAAGGACTTCATTCCATCTGTCAGCTAGCAGGTCTTGGTCAGCTCTAAGCTGTTGCTGCTTTTTCTTGAGGCTGCTTGCCGTGGCTATAAGCCTGCGTTTGAAACGCCTCTGTTGGCGGGATCCTCGGGCACGACAAACTCGTCGCCGTCGAGGCTTGCCTCATCTTGGAGGGAGGCGATAATTATCGTCCTCAACCTCTCTTTACGCAGACTTGTCGTGCGGACTTGCTTCTCCCTCCTCCTGCGCCGAGTCCTGCGCTGGAGGGGTTCTCTTCGCACCTTGTCGGGGTGTTATTATCTCCTGTGCCGGAATCACCGTTTTTATTGTGGCGGGATTTAGAGCGGCGCCGCTGACGTCGACGCTTCGGCTGTTTCTTGGAGGGGTCATCCTCCATTGTTCCATTGTCGTTCCCATCTTTTGGGATGTCCACCATATATATGTCATATGACGAGGTGGCCTTCCAGTGCCCTGTAGGCGCTGGGTCTTGATCGTCTCCGGCATCGTTGTCCATACCGTCGATGTCTTCGGAGTCGTAGTCTAGCATGTCGGTTAAATCATCGACAGTGGCTACAAAGTGGGTGGTGGGTGGGTGTTGAATTTCTTCGTCGTCCGCATCCCAACCTTCCTGTCCGTAGTCTGGCCAGGGCTCTCCGGATAAAGAGAGAGACTTTAGTGAATTCAGGATGTCACCAAAGGGCGAGTGTTGAAAGATGTCTGCGGCCGTGAACTCCATAACGGGCGCCCAATCGGATTCGATTGGCAAGGGCGCTGGAGGGTTCGGAGTCCGAGAGGAGTCCGCACCGGAGTCGAGGTCTTCGCAGCGACGAGGGATGGAGTTCGGCTCGATCGCCGTAGAGATTGTATCCCCCGAGGCGGTGTCCAACCACTCGTCCTCGATCGGGGAATCCAGCTCCGGATTAAGGGTCGGAGCGGATGCTGGTGCGGCCTCCAGGGCACTGTTCGGCTGCAGAGCTAGATCATGCCCATCGAGACAGTGTGGCGCGCTTGGCTGCGGCTCGAATCTATCGAAAATCAAGTCTCCGCGGATATCGGCCGTATAGTTTAAATTTCCAAATTTGACCTGATGGCTAGGGGCGTAGCTTTCGATCTGCTCCGGATGGCCAAGCGAATTGGCCCGCAGTGCAAAGCCGCCGAACACGAAGATCTATCCAGGGAGAAAAGTCTCACCCTGGACCGCGTCGTTGTTGATGATCGTAGGAGCCATCGGGCCTATCGGCGACGACACAGAGGAACTCTCAATGAAAGCACCAATGTCGGTGTCAAAACCGGCGGATCTCGGTAGGGGGTCCCGAAGCGTGCGTCTAGGCGGATGGTAACAGGAGACAAGGGACACGATGTTTTTACCAGGTTGGGCCCTCTCGATGGAGGTAATACCCTACTCTGCTTGATTAATATTGATGATATGGGTAGTACAAGAGTAGATCTACCACGAGATCAAGGAGGCTAAACCCTAGAAGCTAGCCTATGGTATGATTGTTGTTCGTCCCACGGACTAAAACCCTCCGGTTTATATAGACACCGGATAGGTTAGGGTTACAGTCGGTTACAATGGTAGGAGATCTACATATCCAGATCACCAAGCTTGCCTTCCACGCCAAGGAAAGTCCCATCCGGACACGGGACGAAGTCTTCAATCTTGTATCTTCATAGTCTTGGAGTCCGCCGTGACGATAGTCCGGCTATCTGGACACCCCCTAGTCCGGGACTCCCTCACTAAGCACTTCTCCCATTGCAAGAAAGATCAATCTAGTAGGCCAAACCAAACTGATAATTCGAAGAGACTTGCAAAGATAACCAATCATACATAAAAGAATTCAAAGAAGATTCAAATATTGTTCATAGATAAACTTGATCATAAACCCACAATTCATCGGTCTCAACAAACACATCGCAAAAGAAGATTACATCGAATAGATCTCCACAAGAGAGGGGGAGAACATTGCATTGAGATCCAAAAAGAGAGAAGAAGCCATCTAGCTAATAACTATGGACCCGAAGGTCTGAGGTAAACTACTCACACATCATCGGAGAGGCTATGGTGTTGATGTAGAAGCCCTCCATGATCGATGCCCCCTCCGGCGGAGCTCCGTAAAAGGCCCCAAGATGGGATCTCATGGGTACAGAAGGTTGCGGCGGTGGAATTAGGTTTTTGGCTCCGCATCTGGTAGTTTGAGGGTACGTAGGTATATATAGGAGGAAGGAGTACGTCGGTGGAGCAACATGGGCCCCACGAGGGTGGAGGGCGCGCCTCGGGGGGGTAGGTGCGCCCCTACCTCGTGCCTTGCTGGTAGCTTTCTTGACATAGGGTCCAAGTCCTCTGGATCACGTTCATTCCAAAAATCACGTTCCCGAAGGTTTCATTCCGTTTGGACTCCGTTTGATATTCTTTTTCTGTGAAACTCTGAAATAGGCAAAAAATAGAAATTCTGGGCTGGGCCTCCGGTTAGTAGGTTAGTCCCAAAAATAATATAAAAGTGTATAATAAAGCCCAATAATGTCCAAAATAGAATATAATATAGCATGGAACAATAAAAAATTATAGATATGTTGGAGACGTATCAAGCATCCCCAAGCTTAATTCCTGCTCATCCACGAGTAGGTAAATGATAGAAACAAAATTTTGATGTGGAATGCTACTTGGCATAATTTCAATGTAATTCTCTTAATTGTGGTATGAATATTCAGATCCGAAAGATTCAAGACAAAAGTTTAATATTGACATAAAAATAGTAATACTTCAAGCATACTAACTAAGCAATTATGTCTTCTCAAAATAACATGGACAAAGAAAGTTATCCCTACAAAATCATATAGTCTGGCTATGCTCTATCTTCACCACACAAAGTATTTAAATCATGCACAACCCCGATGACAAGCCAAGAAATTGTTTCATACTTTTGGTGTTCTCAAACTTTTTCAATCTTCACGTAATACATGAGCGTGAGCCATGGACATAGCACTATATGTGGAATAGAACGGTGGTGGTGGAGAGGACAAAAAAGGAGAAGATAGTCTCACATCAACTAGGCATATCAACGGGCTATGGAGATGCCCATTAATAGATATCAATGTGAGTGAGTAGGGATTGCCATGCAACGGATGCACTAGAGCTATAAGTATATGAAAGCTCAACAAAAGGAACTAAGTGGGTGTGCATCCAACTCGCTTGCTCACGAAGACCTAGGGCATTTTGAGGAAGCCCATCATTGGAATATACAAGCCAAGTTCTATAACGAAAAATTCCCACTAGTATATGACAGTGATATCATAGGAGACTCTCTATCATGAAGATCATGATGCTACTTTGAAGCACAAGTGTGGTAAAAGGATAGTAGCATTGTCCCTTCTCTCTTTTTCTCTCATTTTTTTATTTGGGCCTTTTCTCTCTTTTTTATGGCCTCTTTTTTATTATTTTTTATTTAGTCCGGAGTCTCATCCCGACTTGTGGGGGAATCATAGTCTCCATCATCCTTTCCTCACTTGGGACAATGCTCTAAAAATGATGATCATCACACTTTTATTTACTTACAACTCAACAATTACAACTCAATACTTAGAACAAAATATGACTCTATGTGAATACCTCCGGCGGTGTACCGGGATATGCAATGAATCAAGAGTGACATGTATGAAATAATTATGAACGCTGGCTTTGCCACAAATACAATGTCAACTACATGATCATGCAAAGCAATATGACAATGATGGAGCGTGTCATAATAAACGGAACGGTGGTAAGTTGCATGGCAATATATCTCGGAATGGCTATGGAAATGCCATGATAGGTAGGTATGGTGGATGTTTTGAGGAAGGTATTTGGTGGGTTTATGATACCGGCAAAAAGTGCGCGGTATTAGAGAGGCTAGCAATGGTGGAAGGAAGAAAGTGCATATAATCCATGGACTCAACATTAGTCATAAAAGAACTCATATACTTATTGCAAAAATCTACAAGTTATCAAAGCAAAGTATTACGCGCATGCTCCTAGGGGGATAGATTGGTAGGAAAAGACCATCGCTCGTCCCCGACCGCCACTCATAAGGAAGACAATCAATAAATAAATCATGCTCCGACTTCATCACATAACGGTTCACCATACGTGCATGCTACGGGAATCACAAACTTTAACACAAGTATTTCTCAAATTCACAACTACTCAACTAGCATGACTCTAATATCACCATCTTCATATCTCAAAACAATTATCAAGTATCAAACTTCTCATAGTATTCAACACACTTCATAAGATTTTTTTTACTAATCTTGAATGCCTATCATGATTAAAGCAAATTACCACGCTGTTTTGTAGGACTCTCAAAATAATATAGGTGAAGCATGAGAGAACAATTGTTTCTATAAAAAAATCCACCACCGTGCTCTAAAAGATATAAGTGAAGCACTAGAGCAAAAACTATATGACTCGAAAGATATAAGTGAAGCACATAGAGTATTCTAATAATTTTCAAATCATGTTAGTCTCTCTCAAAAGGTGTGTACAGCAAGGATGATTGTGGTAAAATAACAAATAAATACTCAAATAATACAAGACGCTCCAAGCAAAACACATATCATGTGGTGAATAAAAATATAGCTCCAAGTATAGTTACCGATGGAAGTAGACAAAGAGGGGATGCCTTCCGGGGCATCCCCAAGCTTTGGCTTTTAGGTGTCCTTAGATTATCTTGGGGTGCCATGGTCATCCCCAAGCTTACGATCGTGCCACTTCTTGTTCCATAATCCATCAAATCTTTTACTCAAAACTTGAAAACTTCACAACACAAAACTTAAAATAGAAAATCTCGTGAGCTCCGTTAGCGAAAGAAAACAAAACACCACTTCAAGGTACTGTAATGAACTTATTCTTTATTTATATTGGTGTTAAACCTACTGTATTCCAACTTCTCTATGGTTTATAAACTCTTTTACTAGCCATAGATTCATCAAAATAAGCAAACAACACACGAAAAACAGAATCTGTCAAAAACAGAACAGTCTGTAGTAATCTGTAGCTAACGCAAGTTATGGAACCCCAAAAATTCTAAAATAAACTGATGGAAGTGAGGAATTTATCTATTAATCATCTTAAAAAATAATTAACTAAATATCACCTTCCAAATAAAAATGGCAGCAGTTTTCGTAAGCGCTAAAGTTTCTGTTTTTTACAGCAAGATCAAAAAGACTTTCCCCAAGTCTTCCCAACGGTTCTACTTGGCAGAAACACTAATTAAACACAAAAAACACAACCGAAACAGAGGCTAGATAAATTATTTATTACTAAACAGGAGCAAAAAGCAAGGAATAAAAATAAAACTGGGTTGCCTCCCAACAAGCGCTATCGTTTAACGCCCCTAGCTAGGCATAAAAGCGAAGATAGATCTAGGTATTGCCATCTTTGGTAGGCAATACATAAGTGGATCCCATAATAGATTAATATGATAATTTAATTTTATTTCTAGGGAAGTGTTCCATGCATTTCCTTAATGGAAATTGGAATCTAATATTCCCTTCCTTCATATCAATAATTGCATCAATCGTTATAAGGAAAGGTCTACCAAGAATAATAGGACATGAAGGATTGCAACCTATATCAAGAACAATAAAATCTACGGGCATATAGTTCCTATTTGCAACAATAAGAACATAATTATTCTTCCCATTGGTTTCTTAATAGTGGAATCCACAAGGTGCAAATTTAAAGAGTAATCATCAAAATCACGGAAGCAAATCACACAAAGTCTTTGGAATCGTGGAAACACTAGCACCAAAACCACACAAAGCATAGCACTCATGATCTTTAATTTTAATTTTTATTGTAGGCTCCCACTCATCATGAAGTTTTCTAGGGATAGAAACTTCCAACTCAAGTTTTTCTTTATAAGATTGCATCAAAGCATCAACAATATGTTTAGTAAAAGCATTATTTTGACTATAAGCATGAGGAGATTTAGCATGGATTGCAACAAGGAAATACAATCCATCAAAGAGCAATTATCATAATTAAATTCCTTGAAATACAAAATAGCGAGTTCATTGATATTTATAGTTTTGACCTCTTCAATCCCACTTTTAACAATTTTAGCATCAAGATCTAAAGCCTCCAAATTTTTGGAACGCCTTCTAGGTAAAGGTGGATCATATTTAGTCCCATCATTATCAAGATTCATATTGCAAAACAAAGATTTAATAGTGGAAACATCAATAACTTTTGGATATTCATCTTTATTTTCATGGAAACTAGAAGAACATGCTTTTATAAAGCAATCTTTCTTAGCACGCATCCTAGCGGTTCTTTCTTTGCACTCATCAATGGAAATTCTCATGGCTTTGAGAGACTCATTGATATCATGCTTAGGTGGAATAGATCTAAGTTTCAAAGAATCAACATCAAGAGAAATTCTATCAACGTTCCTAGCCAACTCATCAATCTTAAGCAATTTTTCTTCAACCAAAGCATTGAAACTCTTTTGCGAGGTAATAAATTCTTTAATATTAGATTCAAAATCAGAGGGCATCTTATTGTAATTTCCATAGGAATTGTTGTAGGAATTACCATAATTATTAGAGGAATTACTAGGGAACGGCCTAGAATTAAAATTACTTCTATACGCGTTATTACCAAAATTGTTCCTACCAACAAAATTCACATCCATAGATTCATTATTATTCTCAAACAAGGTAGAGAAAGGCATATCATTGGATCAGTAGGAGCACTCTTGTTAGCAAACAATTTCATAAGTTCATCCATCTTTCCACTCAAAACATTAATCTCTTCAATTGCATGCACTTTTTTATGAGTAGATCTTTCGGTGTGCCATTAAGAATAATTAACCATAATATTATCTAGGAGTTTGGTAGCTTATCCTAAAGTGATTTCCATAAAAGTGCCTCCCGTGGCCGAATCTAAAAGATTTCTAGAAGCAAAATTCAACCCGGCATAAAAGTTTTGTATAATCATCCAAAGATTCAAACCATGTGTAGGGCAATTACGTATCATTAATTTCATCCTCTCCCAAGATTGTGCAACATGTTCATTATCAAGTTGCTTAAAATTCATAATCGTTTCTAAGAGAGATGATCTTAGCGGGAGGAAAATACTTAGAGATAAAAGCATCTTTGCACTTATTCCATGAACCAATACTATTTTTAGCCAAAGACGAAAACCAAGCTTAAGCACGATCTCTAAGCGAAAACGGGAATAGCTTCAATTTAACAATATCATTATCCACATCTTTCTTCTTTTGCATATCACACAAATCAACAAAGTTGTTTAGATGGGTAGCGGCATCTTCACTAGGAAGGCCGGAAAACGGATCTTTCATGACAAGATTCAGCAAAGCAACATTAATTTCACAAGATTCAGCATCGGTAAGAGGAGCAATCGGAGTGCTAATAAAATCATTGTTGTTGGTATAGGTAAAGTCACACAATTTAGTATTATCTTGAGCCATCATGACAGGCAAGCAATCCAACACACAAGCAACCAAGAAACGGGCAAAAAGAGGCAAATAGGGAAAGAGAAGGAGGACGGAGAGAGAGAGGGCAAATAAAACGGCAAGGGTGAAGTGGGGGAGAGGAAAACGAGGCAAATGGCAAATAATGTAATGCGGGAGATAAGGGTTTGTGATGGGTACTTGGTATGTTGACTTTTGCGTAGACTCCCCGGCAACGACGCCAGAAATCCTTCTTGGTACCTCTTGAGCACTGCATTGGTTTTCCCTTGAAGATAAAGGGTGATGCAGCAAAGTAGCGTAAGTATTTCCCTCGGTTTTTGAGAACCAAGGTATCAATCCAGTAGGAGGCCACGCACGAGTCCCTCGCACCTACACAAACAAATAAAATCCTCGCAACCAACACAATAAAGGGGTTGTCAATCCCTTCACGGTCACTTACGATAGTGAGATCTGATAGATATGATAAGATAATATTTTTGGTATTTTTATGATAAAGATGCAAAGTAAATAAAGCAAAATAAAAACGGTAAAAGAAATAGCTTGTTGATGGAAGATTAATATGATGGAAAATAGACCCCGGGGCCATATGTTTCACTAGTGGCTTCTCTCGAGAGCATAAGTATTACGGTGGGTAAACAAATTACTGTTGAGCAATTAACAGAATTGAGCATAGTTATGAGAATATCTAGGTATGATCATGTATATAGGCATCACGTCTGATACAAGTAGACCGACTCCTGCCTGCATCTACTATTATTACTCCACACATTGCCTGCTATCCAGCATGCATCTAGAGTATTAAGTTCAAAAGAACAGAGTAACGCCTTAAGTAAGATGACATGATGTAGAGGGATAAACTCATGCAATATGATATAAACCCCATCTTGTTATCCTCGATGGCAACAATACAATATGTGCCTTGCTGCCCCTACTGTCACTAGGAAAGGACACCGCAAGATTGAACCCAAAGCTAAGCACTTCTCCTATTGCAAGAAAGATCAATCTAGTAGGCCAAACCAAACTGATAATTCGAATAGACTTGCAAAGATAACCAATCATACATAAAAGAATTCAGAGAAGATTCAAATATTGTTCATAGATAAACTTGATCATAAACCCACAATTCATCAGTCTCAACAAACACACTGCAAAAAGAAGATTACATCGAATAGATCTCCACAAGAGAGGGGGAGAACATTGTATTGAGATCCAAAAAGAGAGAATAAGCCATCTAGCTAATAACTATGGACCCGAAGGTCTGAGGTAAACTACTCACACATCATCGGAGAGGCTATGGTGTTGATGTAGAAGCCCTCGTGATCGATGCCCCCTCCGTGAGCTCGGAAAAGGCCCCAAGATGGGATCTCACAGTGCAGAAGGTTGCGGCGGTGGAATTAGGTTTTGGCTCCGTGTCTCGGTAGTTTGAGGGTATGTAGGTATATATAGGAGGAAGAATGCGTCGGTGGAGCAACATGGGCCCCACGAGGTGGAGGGCGCTTGGGGGGGGTAGCGCGCCCCTACCTCGTGCCTTACTGGTAGCTTTCTTGACTTAGGGTCCAAGTCCTCTGGATCACGTTCGTTCCAAAAATCACGTTCCTGAAGGTTTCATTCCGTTTGGACTCCGTTTGATATTCTTTTTCTGCGAAACTCTGAAATAGGCAAAAAAAAAACAGCAATTCTGGGCTGGGCCTCCGGTTAATAGGTTAGTCCCAAAAAAAATATAAAAGTGTATAATAAAGCCCAATAATGTCCAAAACATAATATAATATAGCATGGAATAATAAAAAATTATAGATACGTTGGAGACGTATCAACATGGCGCTCAAGACGCTGGTGATCGTGCATCACCTCCTCGCTAACGGTGAGCAGGAGCTATTCTACGCCGTGCGGTGGGGCACGCGCATGCCCTACATGTCTGCTCCTAGGCCGCTTACTGATATGTCTCCAACGTATCTATAATTTTTGATTGCTCCATGCTATATTATCTACTGTTTTGGACAATATTGGGCTTTATTTTCCACTTTTATATTACTTTTGGGACTAACCTATTAACCGGAGGCCCATCCCAGAATTGCTGCTTTTTTTTGCCTATTTCGATGTTTCAAGAAATGAATATCAAACGGAGTCCAAACGGAATGAAACCTTCGGGAACGTGATTTTCTCACCGAACATGATCCAGGAGACTTGGACCCTACGTCAAGAAAGCCACGAGGTGGGCAGGTAGGGGGCGCGCCCTACCCTCCAGGCAAGCCCTCCACCCTCATGGGCCCCACGAAGCTCCACCGACGTACTCCTTCCTCCTATATATACCTACGTACCCCCAAACAATCAGATACGGAGCCAAAAACCTAATTCCACCGCCGCAACCTTCTGTACCCACGAGATCCCATCTTGGGGCCTGTTCGCCGGAAGGGGAATCCACCATGGAGGGCTTCTACATCATCACCATAGCCTCTCCGATGAAGTGTGAGTAGTTTACCTCAGACCTTCAGGTCCATAGTTAGTAGCTAGATGGGTTCTTCTCTTTTGGATCTCAATACAATGTTCTCCTCTCTCGTGGAGATCTATTCGATGTAATCTTCTTTTTATGTGTGTTTGTTGAGATCGATGAATTTTGGGTTTATGATCAAGTTTATCTATGAACAATATTTGAATCTTCTCTGAATTCTTTTATGTATGATTGGTTATCTTTGCAAGTCTCTTCAATTATCAGTTTGGTTTGGCCTACTAGATTGGTTTTTCTTGCAATGGGAGAAGTGCTTAGCTTTGGGTTCAATCTTATGTGTCCTTTCCCAAATGATGAGGGGCAGCAAGGCACGATTGTATTGTTGCCATCGAGGATAACAAGATGGGGTTTTATCATATTGCATGAATTTATCCTCTACATCATGTCATCTTCCTTAAGGCGCTACTCGCTTTCTTGAACTTAATACTCTAGATGCATGCCGGATTGCGGTCGGTGAGTGGAGTAATAGTAGTAGATGCAGTGAGTCGGTCTACTTGTCTCTTGACCGATGCCTATATACATGATCACACCTAGATATTCTCATAACTATGCTCAATTCTGTCAATTGCTCAACAGTAATTGTTCACCCACCGTAGAATACTTATGCTCTTGAGAGAAGCCACTAGTGAAATCTATGGCCCCCGGGTCTATTCTCATCATATCAATCTTCTATTACTTTATTATTGCTTTGATTTTTTACTTTGCCTTTTATTTTACTTTGCATCTTTATACTAAAAATACCAAAAATATTATCTATTATCTCTATCGATCTCACTCGTAAGTGACCAAGGATTGACAACCCTAATCGCGTTGGTTGCGTTGAGCTATTTGTTTTGTGTAGGTACGAGGGACTCGCACGTAGCCTCCTACTGGATTGATACCTTGATTCTCAAAAACTGAGGGAAATAGTTACTCTACTCTGCTGCATCACCCTTTCCTCTTCAAGGAAATCCAACGCAGTGCTCAAGAGGTAGCAGGAAGATTTCTGGCGCCGTTGCCGGGGAGTCTACGCAAAAGTCAACATACCAAGTACCTATCACAATCCATTATCTCTCGCATTACATTATTTGCCATTTGCCTCTCGTTTTCCTCTCCCCCACTTCACCCCTGCCGTTTTATTCGCCCTCTCTTTTCCGTTTGCCTTTTTCTCGCTTGCCTTTTGTTTGCTCGTGTGTTTGATTGCTTGTTTGTGGCGACGGCTCTTCCGAGATTTGGTGATCTTCACCTTAAAAAGTTAGAAGAGAGAGAAAGTAACATCGGGAGTTTTATGGTTTTACAATTTGAGCATAATAATTTCTTCAAAAACGAGCTTAAAGAACAAAAAAGTTTTATGAGTTATATGAATAAAGAGCTCGATGATATGTCTAAAGAATTTGATGGTATAAGATCCCAAATTGCTCGTCTTGAGAAGTTGACTGCTGAAATTTCAGATAAGCAGGCTACTTTAGTCAATAAGATGGCCGCTAAACCGAATTCCTATGAAAATCAAGATGAAGATCTAAAAGTTATTTATGTGTCTCCTATTAAATCTTTGTTTTGCAATATGAATCTTGATGAAACTGAATATGATCCACCTTTACCTAGAAGGCATTCCAAAAATTCAGAGTATTTAGATCTTGATGATGAAATTGATAAAAGTGGGATTGAAAAGAATAAAACTCTAGATGTTGCTAAACCCACTATTTTGGATTTTAAGGAATTTAAATATGAAAGTTGTTCTTTAATTGATTGTATTTCCTTGTTGCAATCCGTGCTAAATTCTCCTCATGCTTATAGTCAAAATAAAGCGTTTGCTAAACATATCGTTGATACCTTAATGCAATCTTATGAAGAAAAACTTGAGTTGGAAGTTTCTATCCCTAGAAAACTTTATGATGAGTGGGAACCAACTATTAAAATTAAGATTAAGGATCATGAATTTTATGCTTTATGTGATTTGGGTGCTAGTGTTTCCACTATTCCCAAAACTTTGTGTGATTTGCTAGATTTCCGCGATTTTGATGATTGCTCTCTAAACTTGCACCTTGCGGATTCCACTATTAAGAAACCTATGGGAAGAAATAATGATGTTCTTATTGTTGCAAATAGGAATTATGTGCCCATAGATTTTATCGTTCTTGATATAGATTGCAATCCTTCTTGCCCTATTATTCTTGGTAGACCTTTCCTTAGAACGATCGGTGCAATTATTGATATGAAGGAAGGGAATATTAGATTCCAATTTCCATTAAAAAAGGGCATGGAACACTTCCCTGGGAAGAAAATAAAACTACCATATGAATCTATTATGAGAGCCACTTATGGATTGCCTACCAAAGATGGCAATACCTAGATCTATCCTTGCTATTATGCCTAGTTAGGGGCGTTAAACGATAGCGCTTGTTGGGAGGCAACCCAATTTTATTTTTAGTTTTTTTGTTTTTGTTTCTGTTTAGGAATAAATAATACATATACCTTCTGTTTAGATGTGGTTTTATGTTTTAATTAGTGTTTGTGCCAAGTTAAACCTATAGGATCTTCTTGGATGATAGTTATTTCATCTTGCTGTAATTTCCAGAAACTTTATGTTCACGAAAAAAATTATTAAAAATCATCAGAAGGTGGTAAAATACTGATTCCAATTGCTGCTGATCAATAAACAAATTGACTAGGTCTTCCTATTTTGTCTGAAGTTTTGGAGTTCCAGAAGTTTGCATTAGTTACAGGTTGCTACAGACTGTTCTGTTTTTGACAGATTCTGTTTTTCATGTGTTGTTTGCTTATTTTGATGAATCTATGGCTAGTAAAATAGTTTATAAACCATAGAGAAGTTGGAATACAGAAGGTTTAACACCAATATAAATAAATAATGAGTTCATTACAGTACCTTAAAGTTGTCTTTTGTTTTCTTTCGCTAACGGAGCTCACGAGATTTCTGTTGAGTTTTGTGTTGTGAAGTTTTCTAGTTTTTGGTGAATTTTTTTTGATGGATTATGGAACAAGTAGTGGAAAGAGCCTAAGCTTGGGGATGCCCATGGCTGCCCCAAGATAATCCAAGGACACCAAAAAGTCAAAGCTTGGGGATGCCCCGGAAGGCATCCCCTCTTTCGTCTACTTCCATCGGTAACTTTACTTGGAGCTATATTTTTATTCACCACATGATATGTGTTTTGCTTGGAGCATCTTGTATGATTTGAGTATTTGCTTTTTAGTTTGCCACAGTCATCCTTGCTTTACACACCTTTTGAGAGAGCCATACATGAATTGGAAATTATTAGAATACTCTTTGTGCTTCACTTATATCTTTTGAGCCTTATAGTTTTGCTCTAGTACTTCACTTATATCTTTTAGAGCACGGTGGTGGATTTGTTTTAAAGAAACTATTGATCTCTCATGCTTCACTTAGATTATTTTGAGAGTCTTAAATAGCATGGTAATTTGCTTAAACAATCCTAATATGCTAGGTATACAAAAATAGTAAAAACTTTCTTATGAGTGTGTTGAATACTAAGAGAAGTTTGATGCTTGATGATTGTTTTGAGATATGTAGGTAATAATATTAAAGTCATGCTAGTTGAGTAGTTGTGAATTTGAGAAATGCTTGTGTTGAAGTTTGCAAGTCCCGTAGCATGCACGTATGGTAAACGTTATGTAACAAATTTGAAACATGAGGTGTTCTTTGATTGTCCTCCTTATGAGTGGCGGTCGGGGACGAGCGATGGTCTTTTCCTACCAATCTATCCCCCTAGGAGCATGCACGTAGTGCTTTGGTTTTTGATGGCTTGTAGAATTTTTGCAATAAGTATGTGAGTTCTTTATGACTAATGTTGAGTCCATGGATTAAACGCACTTTCACCCTTCCATCATTGCTAGCCTCTTCGGTACCGTGCATTGCCCTTTCTCACGTTGAGAGTTGGTGCAAACTTCGCCGGTGCATCCAAACCCCATGATATAATACGCTCTTTCACACATAAACCTCCTTATATCTTCCTCAAAACAGCCACCATACCTACCTATTATGGCATTTCCATAGCCATTCCGAGATATATTGCCATGCAACTTTCCACCATTCCGTTTATCATGACACATTCATCATTGTCATATTGCTAGCATGATCATGTAGTTGACATAGTATTTTCGGTGAAAGGACATGCGGTGCCCCCATGCGAGGTTTTGGTAATTGATGACATTCTCTATGGACTAATTTGCATTGAGTTATATTTGAAGGATTTCTCCATAGGCATTTCTTGAAGTCCATGTGTTGGTTTCAAGGAGTTTATGTGTTGACAAAGGTGCTATCAAGGAATTATCCAAAGATTGGTCATGTGAGTGTTGAGCTTATTGCAAGCATGTCTTGAAGAAGAAGATTGTGTGATCATTCATGTTTACCTTCAAGACATTATCCAAACGAAGAGAGTTGGAAAGATTCAAGGTTGATCAAGACTAAGTCAAGAGTGAATCAAGTTGATCAACTGACAAAGCGGAGAAGATGTACCGAGAGGGATCAAGTGATCCCATAGTATAGTAAGCATTGTCCATTGCATTTTGTGTACTAACCCATGGTCTATGTGAGAGTCTATGTGGGTTTAGGTACGTGTCCATGGGCTTGCGTCAAGAGGAAGATATCATACAACCCATGGAAAGGATGACATCAAGTGGTGATTGTCATCAAGATTGTCGTGTGCAAGTTCAAGTGGAGCATCACGAAGAGATCAAGTGCTTGAAGCTTTCCATCCATTGTGGTGTCAATGGACTTGTGAAGATGTGCCGAAGAGTGGCTCACCCATAGTGGAGTATGGCGGAGCAATCATCTAGTCTCCATCGACCCAACGCAATCAAGAAAGGTGGTCCATCTTGAGGAGGACAAGATCGTCATCATCTAGCTCAAGTGGATCATGTGCAAGACAAAGGTTTGACCTTGATAGGTTTTCTATTTTACCGGTCTCATGGTGGTAGTTGGGAGACCGGGTTATAGGATCGATGGCCGTACTATCAAGGGGGGCTCTCAAGTGAGTAGCTTGATCGTATCGTTCGTCGAGAGCTCAAACCATTGCATCCTTGCATCATGTTTTTTGGTGCTTGTTTGGTTCTCTTTGTGAGTCTTAGAGCTTATGGTCATCTTGATGACAAGCTTGAGTTCATCGAAAATGGAGGTCGCATACGTCTTCTATGATGTTTTCGGTGTTGGAGGTTTTACCAGTCTTATCCGAGGAAGGGTTCTCACCATTTTCTTATGGGCCTTTTACCATTTGCTTCTTATTGATATTTATTTCAAGATTGTGTTAGCCCTTGTCTCTAGCTTTCCGACAAACTTGGTTTCGTCGAATTCGAAGTCCGTTTGCAAAAGTTGTGGCACTTTTGGTGTTCTGAAAAGGCTGCAGCGGTACTACCGCGGACAGGAGCGGATGTAATTTTTTACTACCGCTTGGAGCAGTACTACCGCGACTACTTCCGTGGCTACTTCCGCTCGGGACCAAATACTCGTGACAAGTCCAGCGGTGGTAGGCATGGATGTAATTTTTTAGTACCGCTCGCAAGCAGTAGTACCGCTACCCCTAGCAGTAGTATCGTGAGGTCAAGCAGTACTACCGCTCCGACGGTTCTTCTGGCTTTTTTGCCTCCTCGCTGTTGTGTTTCAAAGGGCTACTGCCGCCCTAGCGGTAGTACCGCTCCTTGGAGCGGTAGTACCGCTCGGTGCGGGCTGTGAGCATAACGGTTGGATTTTTCCCCACCTATAAAAGGGGGTCTTCTTCCCCATTGAACCTTATCCTTTGAGCTCGTGTTCTTCCCCCATTGTTGACCTTCTTCGAGCTTGCTAACTCTCAATCCCTCCATGGATTCTTGCTAGTTTTTGAGGGAAAAGTGAAAGTGCAACTATCCCTAGGTGGTTTTGGTAATTCATAACAACATATAGCTCATTGAGCTAATGCTATTCCAAGACTATTATTTCAGGAAAGCTCAATGAATGGCATGGCATGGATGATCAAAGTGGATCCCTCAAAATGCTAATGACAAAGGATTGGCCCAAGCTCAAAAGCTCAAGACTCTTCATTTTATATTTTAGTGATCCAAGATCACATTGAGTCTATAGGAAAAGCCAATACTATCAAGGAGGGATGAGGTGTTGCTTAATGAGCCTCTTGCTTCATGTGCTTAGTGATATGCTCCAAAACCCTCAGCTACTTTCTCACATCCACAAATGACCTAAACCTAAAGCCAAAATCGGTCACACCGATTCTTCCAATCCGGCGCCACCGAGTTCAATAGTCATAGCCATTGCCACAAACCCTAGGCAAATCGGTTCTACCGATAGGGATCTCGGTCTCAGCGAGATGGGATTGTAATCTCTCTGTTTCCTTTTCATCACTTTTCGGTCTCACCGAAAGAGCGGATCGGTCCCACCGAGATTGCAATGTAAACTCTCTGTTTCCCTTTTGTAACATTTCGGTCTCACCAAAAAGAGCAAATCGGTCCCACCAAGTTTACCTGACCAACTCTCTGGTTAGCTAATTACCAAAGTCGGTCTCACCGAGTTTGTGTAATCGGTCTCACCGATATTACATTATGCCCTAACCTTAATCACATCGGTCCTACCGAGATGCATGTCAGTCCCACCGAAAACCCTAACGGTCACTAGGTTTACTAAGATCGGTCTGACCGAGTTTGTTGATTCGGTCTCACCGAGATTGGTAAATTGGGTTTAACGGTTAGATTTTGTGTGGAGGCTATGTATACCCCTCCACCTTCTCTTCATTCGTGGAGAGAGCCATCAGACCAAGCCTACACTTCCAACTTACCATATCTGAGAGAGAACCACCTACTCATGTGTTGAGGCCAAGATATTCCATTCCTACCATATGAATCTTGATCTCTAGCCTTCCCCAAGTTGCTTTCCACTCAAATCTTCTTTCCACTAGATCCAAAACCTATGAGAGAGAGTTAAGTGTTGGGGGGACTATCATTTGAAGCACAAGAGCAAGGAGTTCATCATCAACACACCGTTTGTTACTTCTTGGAGAGTGGTGTCTCCTAGATTGGCTAGGTGTCACTTGGGAGCCTTCGACAAGATTGTGGAGTTGAACCAAGGAGTTTGTAAGGGCAAGGAGATCGCCTACTTCGTGAAGATCTACCGCTAGTGAGGCAAGTCCTTCGTGGGCGACGGCCATGGTGGGATAGACAAGGTTGCTTCTTCGTGGACCCTTCGTGGGTGGAGCCCTCCGTGGACTCGCGCAACCGTAACCCTTCGTGGGTTGAAGTCTCCATCAACGTGGATGTACATAGCACCACCTATCCGAACAACGCCAAAAACATCCATGTCTCCAATTGCGTTTGAATTCTCCAAACCCTTCCCTTTACTTTCTTGCAAGTTGCATGCTTTAATTTCCGCTGCCTATATACTCTTTGCATGCTTGCTTAAATTGTGTGATGATTGCTTGACTTGTCCTAAGATAGCTAAAATCTGCCAAACTCTAAAATTGGGAAAAGGTTAAGTTTTTAATTGGTCAAGTAGTCTAATCACCCCCCTCTAGACATACTTCAAGGTCCTACAAGTGGTATCAGAGCTTTGGTCTCCATTTGCTTTGATTTCCATAGCTTTTGGTGGTCATAGCCTTGGTTTCACAACCTAGGAGAGTATGGCGTCTAGCGAGGGAAATTATCACCGTAGAGGTCCTTACTTTGATGGTACTAATTTTGCTAGTTGGAAGCATAAGATGAAAATGCATATTCTGGACATAACCCCGCCGTTTGGGCTATTGTGTGTATTGGTTTGTAAGGTGAATTCTTCGATGGGAGAGAACCAAACCGTGAAGCTAGCGCGGAAGAGTTGAAGATGCTGCAATACAACGCTCAAGCTTGTGATATCCTCTTCAACGGATTGTGCCCCGAAGAGTTCAACAAAATCAGCCGTCTTGAGAATGCAAAGGAAATTTGGGATACTTTGATTGATATGCACGAAGGTACCGAATCCGTCAAGGAATCCAAGTTGGATGTGCTCCAAAGTCAGCTTGACAAGTTCAAAATGAAGAATGGTGAAGGTGTCGCTGAAATGTACTCCAGGCTTGCTCTTATCACAAATGAGATTGCCGGCTTAGGGAGTGAAGAGATGACCGACAGATTCATCATCAAGAAGATTCTAAGAGCATTGGATGGGAAATATGATACCGTGTGCACATTGATCCAAATGATGCCAAACTACAAAGATCTCAAGCCAACGGAAGTCATTGGAAGAATTGTTGCTCATGAGATGTCACTTAAGGATAAGGAGGAACTTCACAACAAGTCAAGTGGTGCTTACAAAGCCTCAAGTGAAGCCCCCACATAATCAAGTGAGAAACAAACCTTCAATGAAGAATTGAGCTTAATGGTGAAGAACTTCAACAAATTCTACAAGAGTAGAAGCAAAGAAAGAAGCTCCAAGTCAAGGTCTTACCATGACAAAAGATCTTCTAGTCGAGAGCGCAATTGCTACAATTGTGGGAGACCCGGACACTATTCCAATGAGTGTAGGACACCCTACAAAAGAAGAGAAGATTCTCCAAGAAGAAGAAGCAAAAGAGAAGAATCACCACCAAGAGAGAGAAGGAGTAGAGATGATCGTTATGAATGAAGATCCTCACGGAGAATCAAGGATTCGGAAAGGAAAGATAAGTCATCAAAGAGCTACACAAAACGAAGACATCAAGCTCATGTTGGTGAATGGGTATCCGGCTCCGACTCCGACCATTACTCCGAGAGAAGCTATCACTCCGACTCCGAATACACTCAAGATGAAGGTGTTGCCAGTCTAGCACTTGTGTCAACCAACTCCTACGACATATTTGAATCAGAAAATGAAGGAATTGGAAGATGCTTCATGGCCAAAGGTCCTAAGGTAACACACCCCGAGTATGTTGATTCTGATGTTGATGAAGATGACTTGCTAGGTGATGATGATTTACTTGTTGACAACTCTAGTGATGAATACTATGATGAAACGTCAATTAATCATGCTAATCAAGATGAAACGAATGACAATGATAAGGAGAATATTGAGCGTCTAACTAAATAACTAAACACTCTTAAGTTAGCTCATGAAACTATCTTCGAAGATCATCGAGAACTTTTAAGGGCTCATGAGAAGTTACGCTTTGAAAAGCTCAATCTTGAGCAAGAGCATGAGTTCTTAAAGGCAATCAATGATGATCTCCGTAAGAAAAGTTCTTCTTACATTGCCAAGCGTTTACTCTTATCTACTTACATGCCTCAAGTCAAGTCTAGTAACAAGTACAAGAAAGATTCTTCCTCTAGTAGTAACAACAATAATATCAAATCCAATATTGTTGCTTCTAGTAGTTCTCTTGATTCCATTAATGATTCTCTTAGCCAAGTTACACTTGAGCAAGAAAATAGCTTATTGAAGGGAATTATAGAGAAAGGTGTTTACAAGAGTCTTGCCGGAAGTAAGCAATTCGAGGAAATTGTACGCAAGCAAGGAAGGCGCCGAAAGAATCAAGGTGTTGGTTTTGAACGAAAGTTCAATGCCAATGGAGTTGAGTGGGAAGAAGATCAATACCCCAAGACGAAGTTTGTTCCTCAACAAGAGAAGTATGATCCTACTTCCTTCAAGGGAACACAAGCACAAGATGATCTTCCACCACAAGACCACAAGAACAAAGGCAAAGACAAGCTTCAAGAAGAGATTGATGCATTTGAAGAAGCACCTAAGGTCTCCGTCAAGTGGATTCCCAAGACTACGTCAAGTTCTACTTCATCAAGTACAACTACAACTCCAAGGATTCCCATCAAGATGATGTGGATCCCGAAGAAGAAGAACTAGAGAGTTCTTGAGGGTGACTCCGCCAACATTCTTCACTCATATCATTATGGCAAGAACAAGTGCAATCAACTTCCACATCTTGCATTAGTTCAAGGAGTCACAAACCCTCATGTTGGTAAGACAAGGGACAAGGTTGTTGGGGAACGTAGCAGAAATTCAAAATTTTCTACGCATCACCAAGATCAATCTATGGAGATTCTAGCAACGAGGGAAGGAGAGTGCATCTACATACCCTTGTAGATCGCTAAGCGAGCGTTCAAGAGAACGGGGTTGAAGGAGTCAGACTGTCGTGATCCAAATCACCGGAGATCCTAGTGCCGAGCGGACGGCACCTCCACGTTCAACACACGTACAGCCGGTGACGTCTCCCACGCCTTGATCCAGCAAGGAGAGAGGGAGAGGTTGAGGAAGACTCCGTCCAGCAGCAGCACAACGGCGTGGTGGTGATGGAGGAGCGTGGCAATCCAGCAGGGCTTCGCCAAGCACCACGGGAGAGGAGGAGGAGAAGAGGTAGGGCTGCGCCAATAGAGGGAGAGGTTCTCATGTGTATGGCAGCCCCAAAACCTCAAGTATATATAGGGGGAAAGGGGGCTGCTCCCCCTTTAGGGTTTTCCCACCCCAAGGGGTGCGGCCAGCCCTAGATCCCATCTAGGGGGGCGGCCAAGGGGGGGAGGAGTGCCTCCCAAGTCAAGTGGAGGCCCTCCCCCTTAGGGTTTTCCCCTTCCCATGCGCATGGGCCTTGGGGGGCTGGTGCCCCTGGCCCATTAAGGCTAGGGCGCCCCCTTACAGCCCATGCTACTGTATTGGACGTGGTGGAACTATTTCCGGACCTCCGGACCCCTCCGGAATCCTCCGGAACCTTCTGGAAGCTTCCCGGTACAATACCAAAAACCCGAACTTTTCCTAACCGAACAACAACTTTCCATATATAAATCTTTACCTCCGGACCATTCCGGAACTCCTCATGACGTCCGGGATCTCATCCGGACTCGAACAACATTCAGTAACCACATACAAACTTCCTTTATAACCCTAGCGCCATCGAACCTTAAGTGTGTAGACCCTACGGGTTCGGGAATCATCGAACATGACCGAGGCGTTCTCCGGTCAATAACCAACAGCGGGATCTGGATACCCATGTTGGCTCCCACATGTTCCACGATGATCTCATCGGATGAACCACGATGTCAAGGACTCAATCGATCCGTATACAATTCCCTTTGTCTAACGGTATTGTACTTGCCCGAGATTCGATCGTCGGTATCCCGATACCTTGTTCAATCTCGTTATCGGCAAGTCTCTTTACTCGTTCGTAACACATCATCCCGTGATCAACCCCTTGGTCACATTGTGCACATTATGATGATGTCCTATCGAGTGGGCCCAGAGATACCTCTCCGTTACACGGAGTGACAAATCCGATCTCGTTTCGTGCCAACCCCAGACACTTTTGGAGATACCTGTAGTGCACCTTTATAGCCACCCGATTCGTTGTGACGTTTGGTACACCCAAAGCATTCCTACGGTATCCGGAGTTGCACAATCTCATGGTCTAAGGAAATGATACTTGACATTAGAAAAGCTTTAGCATACGAACTACGATCTTTGTGCTAGGCTTAGGATTGGGTCTTGTCCATCACATCATTCTACTAATGATGTGACCCGTTATCGATGACATCCAATGTCCATGGTTAGGAAACCGTAACCATCTATTGATTAACGAGCTAGTCATCTAGAGGTTAACTAGGGACTTGGTGTTGTCTATGTACCCACACATGTATCGAGTTTCTGTCAATACAATTATAGCATGGATAATAAGCGATTATCATGAACAAGGAAATATAATAATAACTAATTTATTATTGCCTCTAGGGCATATTTCCAACAGTCTCCCACTTGCACTAGAGTCAATAATCTAGTTCACATCGTCATGTGATTAACACTGATAGGTCACATCGCCATGTGACCAACATCCAAAGAGTTTACTAGTGTATGTAAACTAGTTCACATCATCACGTGATTAAGACTCAATGAGTTCTGGGGTTTGATCATGTTTTGCTTGTGAGAGAGGTTTTAGTCAACGGGTCTGCAGTATTCAGATCCGTATGTACTTCGCAATTCTCTATGTCATATTGTAAATGCTGCTTCCACGTTCCACTTGAAGCTATTCCAAATGGTTGCTCCACTATACGTATCCGGTTTGCTACTCAGAGTCACTCGGATAGGTGTTAAAGCTTGCATCGACGTAACCCTTTACGCCGAACTCTTTATCACCTCCATAATCGAGAAACATGTCCTTATTCACTCCAAGGACAATTTTGACCGCTGTCCAATGATCCATTCTGGATAATTCTTGTACCCTTAGTGACTCATGGCAAGGCACACTTCCGGTGCGGTACACAAGATAGCATCTTGTAGAGCCTATGTCTAAGGCATAGGGGCGACCTTAAATCCTTTCTCTCTTTTCTGCCGTGGTCGAGCTTTAACTCTTAACTTCATACCTTACATCTCGGCAAGAACTCCTTCTTTGGTGATCCATCTTGAACACCTTCAAGATCATGTCAAGGTATGTGCTCATTTGAAAGTATTATTAAGCATTTTTGATCTATCCTTATAGATCTCGATGCTCAATGTTCAAGTAGCTTAATCCGGGTTTTCTATTGAAAAACATCTTTCAAATAACCCTATATGCTTTCCAGAAATTCTACATCATTTCTGATCATCAATATGTCAACAACATATACTCATCAGAGATTCTATAGTGCTCCCACTCACTTCTTTGGAAATACAAGTTTCTCATAAACTTTGTATAAACCCAAAATATTTGATCATCTTATCAAAGTGCATATTCCAACTCCGAGGTGCTTACTCCAGTCCTTAGAAGGATCGCTGGAGCCAGCATACCTTTTAGCATCCTTAGGATCGACAAAACCTTTCTAATTGTATCATATACAACCTTTCCTTACGAAAACTGGTAAGGAAACTGGTTTTGACATCCATCTGCCAGATTTCATAAATGCAGCTAATGCTAACATGATTCTGACGGACTTAAGCATCGCTACAAATGAGAAAATTTCATCCTAGTCAACTCCTTGAACTTGTGAAAAACTCTTCGCCACAAGTCGAGCTTCATAGACGGTGACATTACCGTCCACGTCCGTCTTCTTCTTAAAGATCCATTTATCTGAATGGCTTGCCGATCATCGGGCAAGTCCACCAAAGTCATGGATCCTTTCTCGGATTTTATGGCTTCTAACCATTTGTCAGAATTTGGGCCCACCATCGCTTCTCCATAGCTCGTAGGTTCATTGTTGTCTAGCAACATGACCTTCAAGACAGGATTGCGTACCACTCAAGTAGTACGCATCCTTGTCACCCTCACGAGGCGTTAGTGACTTGATCCAAACTTCATGATCACTATCATAAGCTTCTACTTTGATTGGTGTAGGTGCCACGGAACGACTTCACGTGCCTGCTACACACTAGTTGAAGTGACGGTTCAATAACCTCATCAAGTCTCCACCATCCTCCCATTCAACTTTTCGAGACGAACTTTTCCGAGAAAGGACCCGATTCAAGAAACAATCCCTATTGCTTCCGGATCTGAATTAGGAGGTATACCCAACTGTTTTGGGTGTCCTATGAAGATGCATTTTGTCCGCTTTGGGTTCGAGCTTATCAACTGAAACTTTTCACATAAGCGTCGCAGCCCCAAATTTTAAGAAACGACAACTTAGGTTTCTCTAAACCATAGTTCATACGGTGTCGTCTCAACGAGTAACGTGGTGCCCTATTAAAGTGAGTGCGGTTGTCTCTAATGCCTAACCCATGAGCGATAGTGGTAATTCGATAAGAGATATCATGGTACGCACCATATCCAATAGAGTGCAACTATGATGTTCGGACACACCATCACACTATGGTGTTCCAGGCGGTATTAATTGTGAAACAATTTGCACAATGTCTTAATTGTGTGCCAAAACTCATAACTCAGATATTCATCTCTATGATCATATCATAGACATTCTATCCTCTTGTCACGAAGATCTTAAACTTCACTCTGAAATTACTTGAACCATTCAATAATTCAGACTTGTGTTTCATCAAGTAAATATAGTCAACATCTACTCGAATCATCGTGAAGTAAGAACATAACGATATTCATTGCATGCCTCGGCACTCATTGGACTGCACATATCAAAATGTGTTACTTCCAACAAGTTGCTATCTTGTTCCATCTTCTTGAAACCGAGGCTTTTGGTCATCTTGCCCATGTGGTATGTTTTGCATATCTCAAGTGATTCAAAATCAAGTGAGTCCAAACGATCCATCTGCATGGAGTTTCTTCATGCGTACACACCAATAGACATGGTTCGCATGTCTCAAATTTTTCAAAAACGAGTGAGTCCGAAGATCCATCAGCATGGAGCTTCTTCATGCGTTTTATACCAATATGACTTATATGGCAGTGCCACAAGTAAGTGGTACTATCATTACTATCTTATACCTTTGGCATGAAAATGTGTATCACTACGATCGAGATTCAATAAACCATTCATTTAGGTGCAAGACCATCGAAGGTATTATTCAAATAAATAGAGTAACCATTATTCTCCTTAAATGAATAACCGTATTGCGATAGACATAATCCAATCATGTCTATGCTCAATGCAAACACCAAATGACAATTATTTAGGTTTAATACTAATCTTGATGGTAGAGGGAGCGTGCGATGTTTGATCACATCAAACTTGGAAACACTTCCAACACATATCGTCACTCACCTTTAGCTAGTCTCCGTTTATTCCGTAGCTCTTTTATTTGAGTTACTAACACTTAGCAACCGAACCGGTATCTTAATACCCGGTGCTACTAGGAGTACTAGTAAAGTACACATTAACATAATGTATATCAATATACTTCTATCGACCTTGCCAGCCTTCTTATCTACCAAGTATCTAGGGTAATTCTGCTCCGTTGGTTGTTCCCCTTATTACGAAGCACTTAGTCTCGGGTTTGGGTTCGACCTTGGGTTTCTTCTTTGGAGCAACAACTGATTTGCCGTTTCATGAAGTGTACCTTCTTGCCCTTGCCCTTCTTGAAACTAGTGGTTCCACCAACCATCAACAATTGATGCTCCTTCTTGATTTCTACTTTCGGTGTCAAACATCGTGAATACCTCAAGGATCATCATATCTATCCCTGATATGTTATAGTTCATCACGAGGCTCTAGCAGCTTGGTGGCAATGACTTTGGAGAAACATCACTATCTCATCCGGAAGATTAACTCCCTCGATTCAAGTGATTGTTGCACTCGGACAATCGAGCACAAGCTCAACGATTGAGCTTTTCTCCCTTAGTTTGTAGGCTAAGAAAATCGTCGGAGGTCTCATACCTCTCGGCGTGAGCACGAGCCTGAAATCCTAATTTCAGCCCTCGAAACATCTCATATGTTCCGTGACATTTCAAAACGTCTTTTCGTGCCTCAACTCTAAACCGTTTAAGCGAACTATCACGTAGTTATCAAAAGCGTGTATGTCCGATGTTCGCAACATCCACAAGCGATGTTTGGGGTTCAGCACACTGGCGGTGCATTAAGGGCATAAGCTTTCTCTGTTCGCATAATCGCTACTTTCAACTTTCAACTATATTTTCTCTAGGAACATATCTAAACAGTGGAACTAAAGCGCGAGCTTACGACATAATTTGCAAAAGGTCTTTTGACTATGTTCAAGATAATTAAGTTCATCTTATGAACTCCCACTCGAATAGACATCCATCTGGTCATCTAAGTGATTACATGATCCGAGTCAACTAGGCCGTGTCCGATCATCACGTGAGACGGACTAGTCATCATCGGTGAACATCTTCATGTTGATCGTATCTACTATCGACTCATGCTCGACCTTTCGGTCTCGTGTTCCGAGGCCATGTGCGTACATGCTAGGCTCGTCAAGTTAACCCTAAGTGTTTCGCGTGTGTAAATCTGTCTTACACCGTTGTATGTGAACGTAAGAATCCATCACACCCGATCATCACGTGGTGCTTAGAAGCGACGAACTTTAGCAACGGTGCACAGTTAGGGGAGAACACTTCTTGAAATTGTTGTAAGGGATCATCTTATTTACTACCGTCGTTCTAAGTAAACAAGATGCATAAACATAATAAACATCACATGCAATTATATAGTAGTGACATGATATGGCCAATATCATATAGCTCCATTGATCTCCATCTTCGGGGCTCCATGATCATCATCGTCACCGGCATGACACCATGATCTCCATCATCATGATCTCCATCATCGTGTCTCCATGAAGTTGTCTCGCCAACTTATTACTTCTACTACTATGGCTACCGGTTAGCAATAAAGTAAAGTAATTACATGGCGTTGTTTAATGACACGCAGGTCATACAATAAATAAAGACAACTCCTATGGCTCCTGCGGTTGTCATACTCATCGACATGCAAGTCGTGAATCCTATTACAAGAACATGATCAATCTCATACATCACATATCATTCATCACATTCTTCTTGGCCATATCACATCACATAGCATACCCTGCAAAAACAAGTTAGACGTCCTCTAATTGTTGTTTGCATGTTTTACGTGGCTGCTATGGGTTTCTAGCAAGAACGTTTCTTACCTCGCAAAACCACAACGTGATATGTCAATTGCTATTTACCCTTCATAAGGACCCTTTTCATCGAATCCGTTCCGACTAAAGTGGAGAGGCGGCACCGCTAGCCACCTTATGCACCAAGTGCATGTCATCGGTGGAACCTGTCTCACGAAATGCGTGTAAGGTCGGTCCGGCCGCTTCATCCCACAATACCGTCGAAACAAGATTGGACTAGTAACGGTAAGCATATTGAACATCATCAACGCCCACAACTACTTTGTGTTCTACTCATGCAAAGAATCTACATAATAGACCTAGCTCATGATGCCTTTGTTGGGGAGCGAGCAGAAATTCAAAATTTTCTACGCATCACCAAGATCAATCTATGGAGATTCTAGCAACGAGGGAAGGAGAGTGCATCTACATACCCTTGTAGATCGCTAAGCGAAGCGTTCAAGAGAACGGGGTTGAAGGAGTCGTACTCGTCGTGATCCAAATCACCGGAGATCCTAGTGCCGAGCGGACGGCACCTCCGCGTTCAACACACGTACAGCCCGGTGACGTCTCCCACGCCTTGATCCAGCAAGGAGAGAGGGAGAGGTTGAGGAAGACTCCGTCCAGCAGCAGCACAACGGCGTGGTGGTGATGGAGGCGTGGCAATCCAGCAGGCTTCGCCAAGCACCACGGGAGAGGAGGAGGAGAAGAGGTAGGGCTGCGCCAATAGAGGAGAGGTTCTCATGTGTATGGCAGCCCCAAAACCTCAAGTATATATAGGGGAAAGGGGCTGCTCCCCTTAGGGTTTTCCCACCCCAAGGGTGCGGCCAGCCCTAGATCCCATCTAGGGGCGGCCAGGGGGAGGAGTGCCTCCCAAGTCAAGTGGAGGCCCTCCCCTTAGGGTTTTCCCTTCCCATGCGCATGGGCCTTGGGGGCTGGTGCCCTGGCCCATTAAGGCTAGGGCGCCCCTTACAGCCCATGCTACTGTATTGGACGTGGTGGAACTATTTCCGGACCTCCGGACCCTCAGGAATCCTCCGGTACCTTCTAGAAGCTTCCGGTACAATACCGAAAAAACCCAAACTTTTCGGAACCGAACAACAACTTTCCATATATAAATCTTTACCTACGGACCATTCGGAACTCCTCATGACGTCCGGGATCTCATCCGGACTCGAACAACATTCGGTAACCACATACAAACTTCCTTTATAACCCTAGCGTCATCGAACCTTAAGTGTGTAGACCCTACGGGTTCGGGAATCATGCAGACATGACCGAGACGTTCTCCGGTCAATAACCAACAGCGGGATCTGGATACCCATGTTGGCTCCCACATGTTCCACGATGATCTCATCGGATGAACCACGATGTCAAGGACTCAATCGATCCCGTATACAATTCCCTTTGTCTAACGGTATTGTACTTGCCCGAGATTCGATCGTCGGTATCCCGATACCTTGTTCAATCTCGTTATCGGCAAGTCTCTTTACTCGTTCCATAACACATCATCCCGTGATCAACCCCTTGGTCACATTGTGCACATTATGATGATGTCCTACCGAGTGGGCCCAGAGATACCTCTCCGTTTACGGAGTGACAAATCCAGTCTCGATTCGTGCCAACCCAAGACACTTTCGGAGATACCGTAGTGCACCTTTATAGCCACCCGATTACGTTGTGACGTTTGGTACACCCAAAGCATTCCTACGGTATCCGGGAGTTGCACAATCTCATGGTCTAAGGAAATGATACTTGACATTAGAAAAGCTTTAGCATACGAACTACGATCTTTGTGCTAGGCTTAGGATTGGGTCTTGTCCATCACATCATTCTACTAATGATGTGACCCCGTTATCAATGACATCCAATGTCCATGGTTAGGAAACCGTAACCATCTATTGATTAACGAGCTAGTCATCTAGAGGTTAACTAGGGACTTGGTGTTGTCTATGTACCCACACATGTATCTGAGTTTCCTGTCAATACAATTATAGCATGGATAATAAACGATTATCATGAACAAGGAAATATAATAATAACTAATTTATTATTGCCTCTAGGGCATATTTCCAACAAAGGTAACCTAATGTTTTCATGGACATCATTTTGTGTGTGCATCACTCTATGTCTATGGATATTCTTGTTTGTTCCTTGTGGGACTAACCCATCTAGGTAGGTTGAAAGTGAAACTCACTCCAAAGGATTGCTCCAAATGATCTACATCAACATTGAGCATCCACATTTTCAACACCTACATGAAGTCATCATCGACAAAACCCAAGGTTAGTTCATCCCTCTAAGGGGGGATCTCACATCTAGGGGGAGCTTAACTCTAAGAATTGAGTCAAAGCAACTCTAAAGGTGTGAACACATCAATGCATTATGTAAAAGTGGTAACCCCACTTGAGCTTAAACGATGAGTATGACCTATGATCAAATGTCTATCATTTGACTCCTAAGTCAATATACTCATATATAGATGACCTAGTCATCGCCAATTGTTTGATAGATGCTAGTATTTGTTGTGCATGCTTTGTCACATATTTCATTTGTCATCTTATTGTGTGAGCATGTTGGTTGCATACTTTACTCATTCGAGGACATCCACTTGTTGTTTTGATTGTTTGGTTTCTTTTCTTTTTGCCAAGTGGATGGACAAGAATGCCTAAGAACCTTCTCTAGCTATCTATTCTTTTCTCGTCTCAAACTCTATTCATGCTACATCACAAAATTTGATCAAGTCAGATTCGAACCACTCTGTGTGAGGAGCACTCGGAGTCCCCGATTCGTCATAGACTTAAACTTCCAAAACTTCTTTGTGATTCTCGGTCTGACCGATTCCTCCATTTCGGTCCTACCGAGATCATTAAGTCGATCTATGTTTTCGATCTTGGTGCAACCGATTTGAACTCTTCGGTCACACCGAGTTGCAATAAGCGTGTACAGTTTTGCATCTCGGTGCCACCGAAGTTGTTCCACTCGGTCACACCGACAGGGTCGGGCTATATATAGTCACGGGTAAAAATTTGGAAATTTCTCCGAACCCCTTCGCCCGCGCAATAGCACGCTCTGCCTCCGTGGTCTCCGGATCGTCTCCTCGTCGCCAGGCGCCTCCAGTCGCTGGTCTCCATCGCCGTCAACGGAATTCAACCCCGCCGTTGCCGCCGTAGCGAGTCTCCGCCGAACTAGGGTACGGACTCGATCATTGTGCTTTCCCCATCTGATTCCTAGCACATTGTGTTCTTATTGATTCAAGCCACGACTGAAACACTCCTATCCAATCAATGCAATCCATAGAATAGCTTTGATTTGAAAATTTAGGGTTAGGTTTCCGCCGAAACCATCTCGGACCCACCGAGTTGAAAAACTCGGTCCCACCGATTTGGCTTATGCCATTGCACTAGTGAGACTCGGTCTGACCGAGAATTACTAATCGGTGAGACCGATTTTAGGGCTCTGTGAAACCCTAGCTGTCTTGGTGCCACCGAACTATGACTCGGTCCAACCGAGTTCATCAGTTTAGGTTCCAAAACAGCTTCGGTATCACCGAGTTTGAAAATTGGTTGAGCCGAAATGCTTTCTGTGGAAAACTAAAACTGAATTTTTTGAGTCATTCTTTTGCAAAAATCTCGGCATTTTGTGATGCTCATCCACTCTACCTCATCTATAAACTCTTCACAGGTCGTGATCGAGTTTCTGACATGTCGAGACAGAGTGACAATCAGGCAGTCGAGGAGCAGGTGCACATGAGTGAGGGCACTAGTCCCTCCAGCTCTTCAGAGGATGGCAGCAGGAGTACCCCAAGCAATTTGCCAAAAGCTGCCACTAAACAAAGGAAGAAGAGAACTTCAGATTCTGAAGATGATGATTATGTTGCAGAAGAGGATGAAGCTACTTCCAAGAAAGTAGTGCTCAAGAAGGAGTATGGCTCAGCACAAAGCACAAAGCCAGGCTTGAAAATCAAAAGGCCTGCAGGTAGACAGCCTATGCCAAAGTTCAGAGCATCAACTCAGATTCCTGACAAGCCAGAACCCAAAGAGCCAGTTGCTGCTGAAGGGAAGAAGAGAAAAGAAAGGGTCAAGAAGACCACAGCCAGAATTATTGGGAAGGCTTCCATCATGGAAGAGGAAGAAGAGGTTGCTGCACCAGCACCTAAGGCACCAAAGCTTATGAGTGATGCTATTAGATCAGGGGCTGCCACATCTAAGCCCAAGGAAGCACCCAAAGCTGCCCCCAAGGCCAAGTCTGCACCAGAGAGGAATACCATGAGTATTCCAGCCACTGAGAAGAACAAGGCCCCTGTGCTTGAGGTTGCAGAGGAAGAAGACGAAGAAGGACAAGTTCTGAGAAAGCTCAAGCCCAAGATCCCAGACCACAACGATGCCATCCTGTGGCTGAGGATATGAAGATCAGAAGAGACAACGGGTTGAGGCTATGGAGGATGAGAGATCCATATGCCACAAGGAGAAGGACTGCTTGGATTACATGTTCCACACCAAGGAACAGCAGGACTTCTATGAGACCATTCTGCTGGACAAGAAGCCTATCGTTTGTGACAAGAGGTGGGTCGACTGGACCTACATGAAGAAGAATGAAGAGCACTATCCTGGAGTGCAAGACAGTTTTGTTGCTGTTGGAGTTGCAGATTTTGTTGGGCAAAAGCTCACCAACTGGAACAATGAACTCATCATGCAATTCTACTCCACAGCACACTTTTATTCAGATGGCAGGATAGTGTGGATGTCTGAAGGTACAATGTACCAGTCAACTGTTGAGGAATGGGCAAAGTTGATCAATGCCCTAGAGGAAAATGAGGATGACCTGGATGTATATGCCAAGAAGAAAATGGACCACAATTCCATGGCACACATGTACAGGGAGATCCCAGATGATGCCCTTGAGACACATAAGTTTGGATCAGTCCACTTCCTTCTGTCAGGGCTGCCAACTATCAACTAGATCTTAAGGCACACTCTATTGCCTAAGTCTGGTGACCACAATATGATTAGAGGGCATGCTATCAATATGTTGCATTTGTTTGATGTGCCACATAAATTCAAAGTCATGAGCCTTATGGTTGAAACCATTAAGAGGACTGCAGCAGACCAGAAGAGGAGCTGTGGTTATGCCCCTCAGATCCAGGAGTTGATTAACTCAAAGATGGGCAAAGGCAAATATTTATTGGATAAGGAACATTTTCCACTTTATCTAGACTTTGAGGACAATAAGGTTGTCATTAATGAGAATGATCCATCGTCAGTTCAAGCACAAGAGAGGAAGTAGAAGTCAAGGAAGGAGAAAGCTGCCAGGATGCCAACTCAAGAGGAGGCATCTGAGTATCTCTTGAAGAACAAGCAGGAGCAGCTTGGTTACTTAATAGCATCAACACTGAGGATTGATAAGGGATTGGTCACCCTCACTCGAAATTAGGAGAGCTTGGAAAGAATCATGGAACAAAAGTTCTATGACTTAGATGTGAAAGTAACTGAGATTTAGTCAGCAGTAGAGCAACTACAGGATGACATGCAGGAAAGGAAGGGCAAAACAACAACTGATGCATTTGCCAGAGTGCCAAGAGCTCAGAGGTCAGCCGCAGTGCCAACTCCAGACACCAGAGCCACCTCCTCAGCTCCAGCTACAGCACCAGCCCAACCAGCTCCAGCACCTACATTAGCTCCAGCTCCATCTACTTCAATAGAAGCCTTCATCCTTGGAGTTATACGGACTCCACCACCACCAGAAGATCAAGCCTGAGAGTCGATCTAGCACTATGCATTTTCTAGGAACTTTTTGGTAACTTGTTGCCAAAGGGGGAGAAAAATGTATAGATCATAGGCTTCGAGAGAGAGAGTGTTGCTTTTGTTCTCTCTTGATTTGGTGGTTTTTAAACTTGTTTGCTTTTGAGTGCTTGAGATACTATGCTATTCTTGTGAGACATTGATGATCATGTGTTTGATCATAAGCTACACTTATGCATGTTTGATGATATTATCTTATCTATCCCATGTGATCATTCACTTTGCTTGGTGATGAGTGCATGTATTATATCCTTATTATTTTGAGCGCTCCACCAAGATGTATGTGACATGGAAGAGTAACCCATGAGCCTAATTTCTTGTGCATTTGCAGTCCAAAGCAAATCTTAATATATGCACAAATTTAGGGGGAGCTCTTGCTTATCACATACTTCTCAAAGCGACGATGTTTTTTAAATTCTATTATCATTTGTCGAAGCTTTGATCTACATGTTGTCATCAATTACCAAAAAGGGGGAGATTGAAAGTGCAACTATCCCTAGGTGGTTTTGGTAATTCATAACAACATATAGCTCATTGAGCTAATGCTATTCCAAGACTATTATTTCAGGAATGCTCAATGAATGGCATGACATGGATGATGAAAGTGGATCCCTCAAAATGCTAATGACAAAGGATTGGCCCAAGCTCAAAAGCTCAAGACTCTTCATTTTATATTTTAGTGATCCAAGATCACATTGAGTCTATAGGAAAAGCCAATACTATCAAGGAGGGATGAGGTGTTGCTTAATGAGCCTCTTGCTTCATGTGCTTAGTGATATGCTCCAAAACCCTCAGCTACTTTCTCACATGCACAAATGACCTAAACCTAAAGCCAAAATCGGTCACACCAATTCTTCCAATCCAGCGCCACCGAGTTCAATAGTCATAGCCATTGCCACAAACCCTAGGCAAATCGGTTCTACCGATAGGGATCTCGGTCTCACCGAGATGGGATTGTAATCTCTTTGTTTCCTTTTCGTAACTTTTCGGTCTCACCGAAAGAGCGGATCGGTCCCACCAAGATTGCAATGTAAACTCTCTGTTTCCCTTTTGTAACATTTCGGTCTCACCGAAAAGAGCAAATCGGTCCCACCGAGTTTACCTGACCAACTCTCTGGTTAGCTAATTACCAAAGTCGGTCTCACCGAGTTTGTGTAATCGGTCTCACCGATATTACATTATGCCCTAACCTTAATCACATCGGTCCTACCGAGATGCATGTCAGTCCCACCGAAAACCCTAACGGTCACTAGGTTTACTAAGATCGGTCTGACCGAGTTTGTTGATTCGGTCTCACCGAGATTGGTAAATTGGGTTTAACGGTTAGATTTTGTGTGGGGGCTATGTATACCCCTCCACCTTCTCTTCATTCGTGGAGAGAGCCATCAGACCAAGCCTACACTTCCAACTTACCATATCTGAGAGAGAACCACCTACTCATGTGTTGAGGCCAAGATATTCCATTCCTACCATATGAATCTTGATCTCTAGCCTTCCCCAAGTTGCTTTCCACTCAAATCTTCTTTCCACTAGATCCAAAACCTATGAGAGAGAGTTAAGTGTTGGGGGGACTATCATTTGAAGCACAAGAGCAAGGAGTTCATCATCAACACACCGTTTGTTACTTCTTGGAGAGTGGTGTCTCCTAGATTGGCTAGGTGTCACTTGGGAGCCTTCGACAAGATTGTGTAGTTGAACCAAGGAGTTTGTAAGGGCAAGGAGATCGCCTACTTCGTGAAGATCTACCGCTAGTGAGGCAAGTCCTTCGTGGGCGACGGCCATGGTGGGATAGACAAGGTTGCTTCTTCGTGGACCCTTCGTGGGTGGAGCCCTCCGTGGACTCAAGAATCCGTAACCCTTCGTGGGTTGAAGTCTCCATCAACGTGGATGTACATAGCACCACCTATCCGAACAACGCCAAAAACATCCATGTCTCCAATTGCGTTTGAATTCTCCAAACCCTTCCCTTTACTTTCTTGCAAGTTGCATGCTTTAATTTCCGCTGCCTATATACTCTTTGCATGCTTGCTTAAATTGTGTGATGATTGCTTGACTTGTCCTAAGATAGCTAAAATCTGCCAAACTCTAAAATTGGGAAAAGGTTAAGTTTTTAATTGGTCAAGTAGTCTAATCACCCCCCTCTAGACATACTTCAAGGTCCTACAAAAAGAGAGAGGAGATCTAGATCCACATTTCCACCAATCACTTTCTCATCTATGTGAGGGTAACCCCTTGGATCTAGATCTTGGAGTTCTTGGTGTTCTCCTTCTTGTTCTTCCTCTCATTTTCCTCCCTAGCATTAGTTGCTTCGGTGGGATTTAAGAGAGAAGGACTTGGGCACTCCATGTGCCCTTGCCATTGCATTTGGTGCATCGGTTTGACTTCTCCACGGTGATGCGTGGAAGTTACAAGATGAGAAGCTTATTACTCTTGGGTGCTTGGTACTCTTGAGCTTGTTCCTCTTGGGTGCTTGGGTGCCCTAGACGGTTGGTGGTGTTCGGAGCACAATCATTGTGGTGTAAAGCTCCGGGCAAGCGTCAGGGTCTCCTATTAGGTTGTGGTGATCGCCCCAAGCAATTTGACGGGTACCGGTGACCGCCCCCAAGGGTTGCCAAAGTGTACGGGTTCGGTGACCGCCCCCAAGGATTGCCATTTGTATGGGTTCGGTGACCGCCCTCAAGGGTCCCTTAGTGGAATCACAGCATCTTGCATTGTGCGAGGGCATGTGGAGATTACGGTGGCCCTAGTGGCTTCTTGGGGAGCATTGTGCCTCCACACCGCTCCAAACGGAGATTAGCATCCGCAAGGGTGTGAACTTCGGGATACATCATCGTCTCCGCGTGCCTCGGTTATCTCTTACCCGAGCTCTTTACTTATGCATTTTAATTTGTGATAGCCATATTGTTTCTTGTCTTATATCTTGCTATCACTTAGTTGTTTATCTTTCTTAGCATAAGTTGTTGGTGCACATAGGTGAGCCTAGTTGTTGTAGGTTTTGTGCTTGCCAAATTAACCGCAAGATTTATTCCGCATTTGTTCAAGCCAAAATCGTAATTATTTTAAAGCGCCTATTCACCCCCCCCCCCCTCTAGGCGACATCCACGATCTTTCAATTGGTATCAGAGCCTCGTCTCTCTTTATTAGGCTTTACCGCCTAGAGAGTAAAGATGTCGACTAGGGGTTTAGGATTCTCTGACACTCTTAGTTTCGATGGCACAAATTTTGATGTTTGGGTAATTCGCATGTTTAATCTCTTTAGGGTCATGTACCCAAATTTAGAGCGAATTGTAGATATGGGTTTTTCTCCTCCAAAGGATCCCCAAAGATTATCTTTAGAGGATGAGAAAAACTCTTATCTCAATGCTCAAGCTTCTAATGTGCTTTTCGATGCTTTGAGCAATGTAGTTATATTTCAACTCATGTCGTTCCGGGATGCTCATGAGTTGTGGACAAAGCTTCAAGATAAATATGGTGTGTCCAAGATTTGTGGGGATGATTGTTCTCCCTCCACCTCCGGCCGTGTTGCCTTCTCAACTTCTTCTACTTCACCTACATGTGGATTTCCACAAGGTAATGTTATGGTGAGTAGTGTTGGTCATTGCAATGATGATAGTGTGCTTATCGTTGATGACTCTTCATCACTATCTTGTTGCAATGCTCCATCTTTGGACTTTAACACTTCGAGCACCTTACATGTTTCACATGCTCGTGTTGGTAGTACTTACATATCATGTAGAAATTGCTTGCTCAAATCTCATGATGATATGCTTGCTATGTCTTGTTGCCATGATAAAAATGTATCTATTTCCTCGAGTTGTTGTGCTAACAATGTAGAGGAAACCCAACACTCCATGGAACAAGATGTGGTCTTGAACGGTGCTTCAAGGGATCCTACATCATCATCGATTGCTTTTTGCCTTATGGCTAAGGCTTCAAAGGTATCTCCCACTTTGAATCCCAATATATCTTGTGATGATATTGATGATGGCAAGAATGATGATGATGTTGACTATGATGAAGAGAATGATAATGTTGCCTCCTTAAAAATGAAGGGGGAAATGGTTTTTAAAGCTCTTCATAAAAATAAAATTGCTCGTTCCAACTTCATGGAAATTATGTCCATTGCCATTGAGAGCAAGAAATATATTGAGGAGTTGGAATCTCATCCCGAGGAGCATGAGGTCACCATTGAGAAAATGGAAGGTCATGAGCGTGATTACGCTAATGAGATTGCAGACCTCTCTCAAGCTCTTGAACTTGAACAAACCACCAAGGAATCTCTTGAGGAGACTTTTGCTCTAGAATTATCTAGAGTGAGGGAATCTCGTGATAGAGATCTTTGGCCAATGATTTTGAAACTAAAAATGAGGAGCTTGAAGTTGCGCATGCTAAACTCCTTGAGGACTTTGAGCACCTTGAAAATGGCTCAAGGGTCATTAAGAGTGAGCTCATCAAACTCACCGAGTCTCATGCTCAACTTAAAGCTTCATATTCAAAAGAGCTTGCAAAGTTGTCTTTTCCTCTTGTTGCTAATGATGATGCTTGTGTTACTAACTCTATCTCTCGTGAAGCATCCATATTGAAGGAGAATGTTGAGCTAAGGGCTCAACTTGAGTTGCTATCTAGCAATTATGGTATGTTGGAAGAAAATCATGTAAAGCTCACAAGCTCTCATGACGATCTTCTAGTATCCCATAATGTGCTAAAGTTAGCTCATGAGGCCATGCTTGCTAAGGTAACATCTAGTGAGCCTCATGTGGATACTAGCACTACTTTTATTCAAAATGCTATATTGCCTTGTGCTAGTCATCGCGATTCATCCATGCATAACATCGGTACATCTTGTGATGAATTGCTTTCCTTGACTTGTTGCGCTAAAGATGAAGCTTATACTTCCTCTAGTGCTTGTGTTGAGACTAACCATGTAGAGGAAATCAAAGAGCTCAAGGCCCAAGTCACTTCTTTGAAGAAAGATTTGGAAAAGTGTCATGAAGGGAATGCCACACTCAACAATATCTTGAGTGTACAAAAATCCCCCAATGACAAAGGTGGACTTGGATTCAACTCCAATAAGAAGGAGAAGTCCAAGAGAAACAACAAGAAGGGCCAAAAACAAGTCAAGAGTTCGGCCAAGATTATTTGCTTCAAGTGCAAAATTGAAGGGCATCATGTTAGATCTTGCCCATTGAAGAAGAAGGCCATTAGTGACAAGCAACAAGGGAAGCGGCTACAAGTGCATTCTCATGCTCAACCTCAAGTTGAAGAAAGGCCTCTTCCCAAGAAGACTCAAGCTAATGCTTCTCAAGTTGAGAAATCAAGTGAGAAGAAAGTGAAGAGTAGACGTTGCTACCTATGTCGTGAGAAAGGTCACCTCGCTTCTTCATGCACTAGTGGTAACTTATCCAACCCAATTATTATTGATGATGTCTATTCTCTTGGGAAGGATAAGGTTGGCAATGTGGTTGCCAAGTTTGTTGGTACTCAAAGTGGTTTGAAGCAAAAAAACCATTTGGGTAGCCAAGCCTATTATGACTAACCTTTTAGGACCCAACTTGGTTGGGAACCAACTAGCTCAAACTTGATCAATAGGTGTTGTTGGAGGGCATTGGAGACTTGGCTACTTTATGTAGAATTAAGGGGACTTCATCATTCTAATTGTCTCAAGCCAAGCTATTCGGATTATCAAGTTTCTATCTTATATCCAATGTTCCTCCATGCGGTAACTCGTGCTTAAAGTGTTTACATTGATAGTTACTTACCCCTTTGCATGTTTGGTTTTGTTCCTTGCATGTGTTTGTATATGTTGTGCTTCCAACTTGACTATCTTGAGCAATCAAGTATGTGTGTGTTGGTTTGCACATCATGTACGTGTGTGTCATGCATTGAGCCTTTTGCATCTTGTTCATTTCTTAGTTGGCTCTTGTGAGAGATTAATGGAATATCCCATTATGGGGGAGTGATGTGCTTTGTGCACCTCACAATCCTATATATGTGTGTACATGAGTAATACCATCTAGTATTGATATTTCAAGATTATCTAGTCGCTATGTGGTATGTCTTCTCATGAGAAATTCAAATTCTAAATTGTCCATTAATTATCTCTTGTTGGATCGTTATTTTGCCTCTTGTTTATCTTTAATTGGTATCACATTATGGGGAAGTAATATGCTATGTGTATATTACTAGCCTAGAAAATGTGTACATTTGAAATATTGTCACCTAGAATTTATATTGTAAATTATCTTGTTCCTAGGTGGCATGTTAGCTCTACAAGTTGCGATTTGCTTTTTGTTTGGTGTGAAGATGATGACGAATATCCTTGCTATCTACCACCGGGAATTATTTCCAAATACTTCTTGTCTTTTGACAATTGGTACTCACTTATGTGTGGTAGAAATTATTGATCATCTTTACATTGGCCTTTGCTTTTATTTGCTTTATCTCTTGCCTAGGTTTGTGTCAACTCCCATTGTATTCCATACCACTTGTGGATCTTGTTAATTTCTTGACCTTGTCTAGTGTTTTCTAGATATAGTGAAAGTGGTGATCCCACCTTGTGCATTTTGTATTAAAATGCAAATTCTCTATAATGCACTAGTGTTGGGGGAGCTATCCTATTCTCTATAAAACACTCATCTTGTGATCCTTATCAAGTGTGTGTTTGTGGAAGGCAAGCCGTTTCTTTTTGGTACTTTGTGCCATCATGAAACTTTGTAGAGGGCTTGGTTTGTTTGGAACCATTCTCTCTTTTGGGAGTTTGACATCTTTCTTTTTGAGTGTATCAATGGATATCTCATTCCTTGATGTATCTTTTATGGATATCCTCCAAGTGATGTTCTATTCATTTGGTATCTTTTCTTCACTTGGTTTTTCTTTGTCATTTGGTATCGGTTCTTGAAGGTCTTGAGCATGCATATTTACTTCTTGTAGTTTCTTTGGCATGCTTTCTTTCTTTGACCCAATATATAGGGGGAACTCCACCAAGTCTTAAATTGGATGAGATGTGCATGAAATTCATTTTCATATCTATATGCACATATATATGTGGAGTTTTTCCTATATATTGTTGGTTCTCTAACTCTTTGGTCCCAATGAGTTTGGTTACCATTTTGTTTGTGTTGTTGTTCTAGGAACAAGTGGAGATGCATTGGATGCTCGGCTCACTCACAAGGAAGGTGTTGTCACCATGTGCTTATTGGAGTCAAGCTAGGATGATCAATGAACTACTTTGTGCCTTCAATTGGTATCTACTACATCCTTCCAATGTTATCTCGGTAACAAGTATCTTCATATACTTCATGCACACATTTCTTGCATCAACCTTGTGTAGGTTGTATCATGGCATGTTATCCATTCTTTCTTGTGATACTTGTTTCCTTTCTCAAAGCATCCCAACAATGATGTCTTGTTGCTAGTTGTGATGTCTTTGATGTTCATGTGGTTGGAATTCATTTATATACAATAATACCATATCTAGCCATGTGCTATGCTCTCAAGCAAATATCTTATTGGTATATGTATGACTTCCTTTTGGATATCTTGTTCCTTCATGTTGTAACTATTTCGGGTGTACATCCTTCTTTGTAGATATATATCATCATGATTTCGTCTACCTAGAACCTTATATACTTGAGAGAAATTACATCTCTAGATGATATCCTTTCTTTCACGTCCACCTTGTTTCTCTTTTGTTATTTCTTTGGTGGCTCCATGAAAGCTTTTGCCTTGAGTGCATGTCGTATCTCGTTGCATCTTGATGCACTCTTGTGTGGTGAAGATTATTTTCCTCATGCTTATCTTTACGAGGCTTTTGCCATCTTAATTGGTATCCCTCGTCTTGATGAGGCTTTCTTCTTCTATCTTCACCACGGGTTGTCACAAGCATAGGTTCTCTATATGCTTATTAGTAAGCTTGTGAACCCATTTGCTAGTTGTGTGTGGGAATGATAGGCCTTGCACCGTGTGCCTCATTCTTCAAAGACTATGTTGATGCTTAATGCTCATCCGTATATTAGTCTTCTCAAGTGCTTTGCCATGACTCACACACATCATTTTGGTTGAGCCTACTCTTAAGTTGCCTCTTTTATATGTTGCTCAACCATTTGTTTGTTGCAAGTGCTAGGCTTTGTTTCCTACATGCTCACTTGCACTTGTTGTGAGTTTCTATTGATTTTCGGGGAGTGATGATCCTATTTTGTGCACTTGGTATCCTAATGCAAATGTTGTAAGGAGTGCACAAATCATGGAGAGCTTCACTAGTGTCTTTAGAACACTCTGTTACTCTCTTGCACTTGTCGTGAGGTTCTATTGATCTTGGGGGAGTGAAGATCCTATTTTGTGCTTGTTGTATCCAATTACAAAACTAAATTGTGCACAAATCATAGGGAGCTTCTCTAGTTTCTCTAGAACACTCCTTTGCTCATATCATAATTTATTTCATTCATATGGCATGTAGGATCATTGGTCTAGTTGGCTCAACTGATATCCGTTGATTGCTTGCTTCAATTGGTATATTTTGATTGCTTGATTGCTTGTTTCTCTCTTTTTTATGTCTTTGTGGCATATCTTTATTTTGCTATCTTTGTGCCTCAATATAGTTTGTGTTCCTCCAAGTATTTACCTTTGGATATGTGTGTTGCAGTCCACTCACTTGTTGAGAAATACACAATTTATGGAGGACCACAATTTATATTGGCCTTCTAAGCTTTTCGCCCATTTTGGCAATCGATGCCAATGGGGGAGAAGTTTCAGAGAGTTTTGTGGAGAAGTTTAGAGAGTTGTCTCTTCTAGCTTTGGTTTGTTCCTAAGCATACGCATCTCCTACGCATGCATTATTGGTTGTTTCATAGCATGGTGATGCATAATTCCTTATATAAACTCTCTTGAAAGTGATTGTCATCAATTACCAAAATGGGGGAGATTGAAAGGATATGCGGTGCCCCCATGTGAGGTTTTGGTAATTGATGACATTCTCTATGGACTAATGGTTGCATTGAGTTATATTTGAAGGATTTGTCCATAGGCATTTCTTGAAGTCCATGTGTTGGTTTCAAGGAGTTTATGTGTTGACAAAGGTGCTATTAAGGAATTATCCAAAGATTGGTCATGTGAGTGTTGAGCTTATTGCAAGCATGTCTTGAAGAAGAAGATTGTGTGATCATTCATGTTTACCTTCAAGACATCATCCAAACGAAGAGAGTTGGGAAGATTCAAGGTTGATCAAGACTAAGTCAAGAGTGAATCAAGTTCATCAACTGACAAAGCGTAGAAGATGTACTGAGAGGGATCAAGTGATCCCATGGTATGGTAAGCATTGTCCATTGCATTTTGTGTACTAACCCATGGTCTATGTGAGAGTCTATGTGGGGTTAGGTACGTGTCCATGGGCTTGTGTCAAGAGGAAGATATCATACAACCCATGGAAAGGATGACATCAAGTGGTGATCGTCATCAAGATTGTTGTGTGCAAGTTCAAGTGGAGCATCATGAAGAGATCAAGTTCTTGAAGCTTGCCATCCATTGTGGTGTCAATGGACTTGTGAAGATGTGCCGAAGAGTGGCTCACCCATAGTGGAGTATGGGGGAGCAATCATCTAGTCTCCATCGACCCAACACAATCATGAAAGGTGGTCCATCTTGAGGAGGAAAAGATCGTCATCATCTAGCTCAAGTGGATCATGTGCAAGGCAAAGGTTTGCCCTTGATAGGTTTTCTATTTTACCGGTCTCATGGTGGTAGTTGGAAGACCGGGTTATAGGATCGATAGCCGTACTATCAAGGGGGGCTCTCAAGTGAGTAGCTTGATCGTATCGTTCGTCGAGAGCTCAAACCATTGCATCCTTGTATCATGTTTCTTGGTTCTTGTTTGGTTCTCTTTGTGAGTCTTAGAGCTTATGGTCATCTTGATGACAAGCTTGAGTTCATCGAAAATGGAGTTCGCATACGTCTTCTATGATGTTTTCGGTGTTGGAGGTTTTACCGGTCTTATCCGAGGAAGGGTTCTCACCATTTTCTTATGGGCCTTTTCTCATTTTCTTCTTATTGATATTTCTTTCAAGATTGTGTTAGCCCTTGTCGCTAGCTTTCTGACAAACTTGGTTTCGTCGAATTCGGAGTCCGTTTGCAAAAGTTGTGGCAGTTTTGGTGTTCTGAAAAGGCTGCAGTGGTACTACCGCGGACAGGAGCGGATGTAATTTTTTACTACCGCTCTTGGGAGCGGTACTACCACTTGGAGCCGTACTACCGTGACTACTTCCGTGGCTACTTCCGCTCGGGACCAAAAACTCGTCACAAGTCCAGCGGTGGTAGGCACGGATGTAATTTTTTAGTACCGCTCGCAAGCAGTAGTACCGCTACCCTTAGCAGTAGTACCGCTACCCCTAGCGGTAGTACCGTGAGGTCAAGCGGTACTACCGCTCCGACGGTTCTTCTGGCTTTTTTGCCTCCTCGCTGTTGTGTTTCAAAGGGCTACTACCGCCCTAGCGGTAGTATCGCTCCTTGGAGCGGTAGTACCGCTCGGTGCGGGCTGTGAGCATAACGGTTGGATTTTTCCCCACCTATAAAAGGGGGTCTTCTTTCCCATTGAACCTTATCCTTTGAGCTCGTGTTCTTCCCCCATTGTTGACCTTCTTGAGCTTGCTAACTCTCAATCCCTCCATGGATTCTTGCTAGTTTTGAGGGAAAAGAGAGGAGATCTAGATCCACATTTCCACCAATCACTTTCTCCTCTATGTGAGGGGAACCCCTTGGATCTAGATCTTGGAGTTCTTGGTGTTCTCCTTCTTGTTCTTCCTCTCATTTTTCCTCCCTAGCATTAGTTTCTTCGGTGGGATTTGAGAGAGAAGGACTTGGGCACTCCGTGTGCCCTTGCCATTGCATTTGGTGCATCGATTTGAGTTCTCCACGGTGATACGTGGAAGTTACAAGTTGAAAAGCTTATTACTCTTGGGTGCTTTGTACCCTTGAGCTTGTTCCTCTTGGGTGCTTGGGCGCCCTAGACGGTTGGTGGTGTTCGGAGCTCAATCATTGTGGTGTAAAGCTCTGGGCAAGCGTCGGGGTCTCCAATTAGGTTGTGGAGATCGCCCCAAGCAATTTGACGGGTACCGGTGACCGCCCCCAAGGGTTGCCAAAGTGTACGGGTTAGGTGACCGCCCCCAAGGGTTGCCATTTATACGGGTTCGGTGACCGCCCTCAAGGGTCCCTTAGTGGAATCACGGCATCTTGCATTGTGCGAGGGCATGAGGAGATTACGGTGGCCCTAGTGGCTTCTTGGGGAGCATTGTGCCTCCACACGCTCCAAACGGAGATTAGCATCCGCAAGGGTGTGAACTTCGGGATACATCGTCGTCTCCGTGTGCCTCGGTTATCTCTTACCCGAGCTCTTTACTTATGCATTTTAATTTGTGATAGCCATATTGTTTCTTGTCTTATATCTTGCTATCACTTAGTTGTTTATCTTGCTTAGCATAAGTTGTTGGTGCACATAGGTGAGCCTAGTTGTTGTAGGTTTTTTGCTTGTCAAATTAACCGCTAGGTTTATTCCGCATTTGTTCAAGCCAAAACCGTAATTATTTTAAAGCGCCTATTCACCCCCCCCCCTCTAGGCGACATCCACGATCTTTCATGTGGCAAAGCCACTATTCATAATTCTTTCATACATGTCACTCATTGATTCATTGCTTATCCTGGTATACTGCCGGAGGCATTCATATAGAGTCATACCTTTGTTCTAGTATCGAGTTGTAAATAAATAGAAGTGTGATGATCATCATTATTAGAACATTGTACCATGTGAGGTTAAAAAAAGAGAGGCCAAAGAAGCCCAAATAAAAAAAGAGGCCAAAGAGCCCACCAAAAAAATGAGAGAAAATGAGAGAAGGGACAATGTTACTATCCTTTGCCACACTTGTGCTCCAAAGTAGCACCATAATCTTCATGATAGAAAGTCTCTTGTTTGGTCACTTTCATATACTAGTGGGAATTTTTCATTATAGAACTTGGCTTGTATATTCCAACAATGGGCCTCCTCAAGTGCCCTAGGTCTTCGTGAGCAAGCAAGTTGGATGCACACCCACTTAGTTTCTTTTGTTGAGCTTTCATACATTTATAGCTCTAGTGCATCCGTTGCATGGCAATCCCTACTCCTTGCATTAACATCAATCGATGGGCATCTCCATAGCCCGTTGATTAGCCTCGTTAATGTGAGACCTTCTCCTTTTTTGCCTTCTCCACATAACCCCCATCATCATATTCTATTCCACCCATAGTGCTATGTCCATGGCTCGCGCTCATATATTGCGTGAAAGTTTATAGGTTTGAGATTACTAAAGTATGAAACAATTGCTTGGCTTGTCATCGGGGTTGTGCATGATGAGAGCATTCTTGTGTGACGAAAATGGAGCATGACTAAACTATATGATTTTGTAGGGATGAACTTTCTTTGGCCATGTTATTTTGAGAGGACATAATTGCTTAGTTAGTATGCTTGAAATATTATCATTTTTATGTCAATATGAACTTTTGTCTTGAATCTTTCGGATCAGAATATTCATACCACAATTAAGAAGAATTACATTAAAATTATGCCAAGTAGCACTCCGCATCAAAAATTCTTTTTTATCATTTACCTACTCGAGGACGAGCAGGAATTAAGCTTGGGGATGCCTAATACGTCTCCAACGTATCCAAATTTTTTGATTGCTCCATGCTATATTACCTACTATTTTGGACCATATTGGGCTTTATTTTCCACTTTTATATTACTTTTGGGACTAACCTATTAACCGGAGGCCCAGCCCAGAATTGCTGTTTTTTTTGCCTATTTCAGTGTTTCGAAGAAACGGAATATCAAACGGAGTCCAAACAGAATGAAACCTTCGGGAACGTGATTTTCTCACCGAACATGATCCAGGAGACTTGGACCCTACGTCAAGAAAGCCACGAGGTGGGCACGAGGTAGGGGGCGTGCCCTACCCCCCCAGGCACGCCCTCCACCCTCATGGGCCCCATGAAGCTCCACCAACGTACTCCTTCCTCCTATATATACCTACGTACCCCCCAACGATCATATACGGAGCCAAAAACCTAATTCCACCGCCGCAGCCTTCTGTACCCATGAGATCCCATCTTGGGGCCTGTTCCGGAGCTCCGCCGGAAGGGGAATCCACCACGGAGGGCTTCTACATCATCACCATAGCCTCTCCGATGAAGTGTGAGTAGTTTACCTCAGACCTTCAGGTCCATAGTTAGTAGCTAGATGGCTTCTTCTCTCTTTTTGGATCTCAATACAATGTTCTCCCCCTCTCTCGTGGAGATCTATTCGATGTAATCTTCTTTTTGCGATGTGTTTGTTGAGACCAATGAATTGTGGGTTTATGATCAAGTTTATCTATGAACAATATTTGAATCTTCTATGAATTCTTTTATGTATGATTGGTTATCTTTGCAAGTCTCTTTGAATTATCACTTTGGTTTGGCCTACTAGATTGGCTTTTCTTGCAATGGGAGAAGTGCTTAGCTTTGGTTTCAATCTTGCGGTGTCCTTTCCCAGTGATAGTAGGGGCAGCAAGGCACATATTGTATTGTTGCCATCGAGGATAACAAGATGGGGTTTTTATCATATTGCATGAATTTATCCCTCTACATCATGTCATCTTGCTTAAGGCGTTACTCTGTTTTCTTGAACTTAATACTCTAGATGCATGTTGGATAGCGGTCGATGAGTGGATTAATAGTAGTAGATGCAGGCAGGAGTCGGTCTACTTTTCTCGGGCGTGATGCCTACATACATGATCATACTTAGATATTCTCATAACTATGCTCAATTCTGTCAATTGCTCAACAGTAATTTGTTCACCCATCGTAGAATACTTATGCTTTTGAGAGAAGCCACTAGTGAAATCTATGGCCCCCGGGTCTATTCTCATCATATCAATCTTCTATTACTTTATTATTGCTTTGCTTTTTACTTTGCCTTTTATTTTACTTTGCATCTTTATACTAAAAATACCAAAACTAATATCTATTATCTCTATCAGATCTCACTCTCGTAAGTGACCGTGAAGGGATTGACAACCCCTAATCGCGTTGGTTGCGTTGAGCTATTTGTTTTGTGTAGGTACGAGGGACTCGCGCGTAGCCTCCTACTAGATTGATACCTTGGTTCTCAGAAACTGAGGGAAATACTTACTCTACTCTGCTACATCACTCTTTCCTCTTCAAGGAAATCCAACGCAGTGCTCAAGAGGTAGCACTTACCTCGACGATGGCCCCAATTGCTGCAAGCTGCTCTGCGACGAGCTTTACATGTCTCCAGGAAACCGCTTCAGCTATGATAGCGATAATGGGAGTAGACGGGAGGATGCGGCGGCAGACGCCGACGCCGCCAAGGCGGTGGGGATCATGCCGAGGGAGACGCCGACGAGCGAGATGGTGCTAGAGAAGCTCCTCGGCAAGATCCAGCAACTGCAACATCTCCTCGAACGATTCATCCCTTGCTCACCCATAGGTTTGTCCATCTGTGCGTGCAAGCAACTGTTTGCTCACATTCTCGTGTGGGATTGAGATCACGCCTTCGCCAAGCGTCCACTGACATGGAACGACACATCTCAGGCGCGACGAAGATGAACTGGGTGGTGACGGTGCCTCTGTACCCGCTGGTGAAGGAGAGCGTGCAACTGTACTGCGAGCTCACGGAGCTCATCGAGCAGTTACCGGAATGGAGATTGCGGACTGCGAGTGCGTGCACGGAGTCTTCTGCAGCCTCGCAAAGCATATCGACGAGCTCGACTCTTTCTACACGTAGTGCAAGGATGCCTACGTCTCCCGCAAGTTCCACATGCCGGAGGTGGGAGTCATCAGGCAGAAGAGGATAGGGCTCATGGACGCGTTCATTTGCGGCAAGCATGGCGCCGTGTCGCAGCAGAGGCTGCCGCCATCGTCGCTGGAGCGGTCCAGCCCAGAGCCAGAGGTCGCGGAGCTTCTGCATCTTGGTGAGGTTACAGAGCGAGGACCGTACGTCAGGTTCTTGAGCTTGGACAACGTGAGCGGCACCTGGCCTCACCGGCCATTGCTGTTCAGGGCCAGGTACGTGAGGTTCTCCCCGAGACTGCCGATGTCGGCGGGGAGGTCGTCCGCGAACTTGTTCGTCGAGAACGGTGATAAACCGTGCGGGGCCGTTCTTATCACACTTGCGGTCCGACCAGGTGGGCTGGTCTAATGGTACTGGCGTTTTTGCAAAAAAAACCCGGATGGACTAGTATTCACCCTAGGCACGACCAGGTGGCGGTCAAAGCGAGCTGGCGGCCGCTGACTCGGCCAAGTCAGCAAATACATACACGAAAACGTATAAATGGACCAAAGTGAACGATGTGCATAAGTACGTGGACCGTAGTTCGGGTATTTTGAAGTAGTGGTACTAAATTGTCAACCGGCTCAAGTTTAGTGACCTACAGTGAATTTTTCTCGGCCCAGAATCATCTTCTTGCGAAACACTCCGCTCTTCTCCGTTTTCCTCTTCTCTTCGCATTCGACACTACTTCCGTCCTGTCCCCCCTCCGTCTCTCTTCTCTAGCAGCCGCCTCGCTCCGCCATGGGCGATAGCTAGTACTCCTTCTCCCTCACCACCTTCAGGTTTGTGCTCTCTCCCCTCCCCCCTCTTGATTGGACCTGATCAGGTGCGGTCTCCGTGCTTTGATCTAACTTTTCCCCGATTTTGTTGTAGCCCGTTGATAACCCACAAGTGTAGGGGATCGCAACAGCTTTCGAGGGTAGAGTATTCAACCCAAATTTATTGATTCAACACAAGGGGAGCCAAAGAATATTCTCAAGTATTAGCAACTGAGTTGTCAATTCAGCCACACCTGGATAACTTAATATCTGCAGCAAGGTATTTAGTAGCAAAGTAATATGATACTAGTGGTAACGGTAACAAAAGAGTAATGAAAGCAAAACTAATATTTTTGGTATTTTGTAGTGATTGTAACAATAGCAACGGGAAAGTAAATAAGCGTAAACCAGTAGATGGAAAACTCGTAGGCATTGGATAGGTGATGGATAATTATGTCGGATGCGGTTCATCATGTAACAGTCATAACATAGGGTGACACAGAACTAGCTCCAATTCATCAATGTAATGTAGGCATGTATTCCGAATATAGTCATACGTGCTTATGGAAAAGAACTTGCATGACATCTTTTGTCCTACCCTCCCGTGGCAGCGGGGTCCTAATGGAAACTAAGGGATATTAAGGCCTCCTTTTAATAGAGAACCGGAAAAAGCATTAGCACATAGTGAATACATGAACTCCTCAAACTATGGTCATCACCGGAGTGGTCCCGATTATTGTCACTTGGGTTGCGGATCATAACACATAGTAGGTGACTATAGACTTGCAAGATAGGATCAAGAACTCACATATATTCATGAAAACATAATAGGTTCAGATCTGAAATCATGGCACTCGGGCCCTAGTGACAAGCATTAAGCATAGCAAAGTCATAGCAACATCAATCTCAGAACATAGTGGATACTAGGGATCAAACCCTAACAAAACTAACTCGATTACATGATAGATCTCATCCAACCCATCACCGTTCAGCAAGCCTACGATGGAATTACTCACGCGCGGCGGTGAGCATCATGAAATTGGTGATGGAGGATGGTTGATGATGACGATGGCAACGAATCCCCCTCTCAGGAGCCCCGAACGGACTCCAGATCAGCCCTCCCCAGAGGTTTCAGGGCTTGGCGGCGGCTTTGTATCGTAAAACGCGATGATTTCTTCTCCTTGATTTTTTTCTCCCCGAAAGCAAATATATAGAGTCGGAGTTGGCGTCGGAGGAGGTCCAGGGGGCCCACGAGGTAGGGGGCCCACCCTCGTGGACAGGGTGTGGGCCCCCTGGTCTTCATCTTTGGCAAGGATTTTTTATTATTTTTAACTAGATGTTCCGTGGAGTTTCAGGTCATTCCGAGAACTTTTGTTTTCTGCACATAAAACAACATCATGGCAATTCTCTTTGAAAACAGCGCTTGATCCAAGTTAGTTCCATTCAAATAATGCAAGTTAGAGTCCAAAACAAGGGCAAAAGTGTTTGGAAAAGTAGATACGACGGAGACGTATCAACTCCCCCAAGCTTAAACCCTTGCTTGTCCTCAAGCAATTCAGTTGACAAACTGAAAGAGATAAAGAAAAACTTTTACAAACACTGTTTGCTCTTGTTGTTGTAAATATGTAAAGACAGCATTCAGGTTTTCAGCAAAGATTATAACTAACCACATTTGCAATAATTCTCAGGTCTCATGATTACTCATATCAATAGCATAATCAACTAGCGAGCCATAATAATAAATCTCGGATGACAACACTTTCTCAAAACAATCATAATATAATATAACAAGATGGTATCTCGCTAGCCCTTTCTGAGACCGCAAAACATAAATGCAGAGCACCTTTAAAGATCAAGGACTGACTAGACATTGTAATTCATGGTAAAAGAGATCCAGTCATAGTCATACCCAATATAAATTAACAGTAATGAATGCAAATGACAGCTGTGCTCTCCAGCTAGTGCTTTTTAATAAGAGGGTGATGACTCAACATAAAAGTAAATAGATAGGCCCTTCGCAGAGGGAAGCAGGGATTTGTAGAGGTGCCAGAGCTCGGTTTTGAAATAGAGATAAATAATATTTTGAGCGGTATACTTTCATTGTCAACATAACAACTAAGAGATGGCAATATCTTCCATGCTACACACATTATAGGCGGTTCCCAAACAGAATGGTAAAGTTTATACTCCCCCTCCACCAACAAGCATCAATCCATGGCTTGCTCTAAACAACGAGTGCCTCCAACAAACAACAGGTCCCAGGGGGAGTTTTATTTGCAATTAATTTGATTTAGTTTGCATAAAGCATGGGGCTGGGCATCCCAGTGACCAGCCATTTTCTTGTGAGTGAAGAGCAGAGTCCACCCCTCTTGAGAATAACCCGCCTAACATGGAAGATAAGGGCAGCCCTAGTTGATACATGAGCTATTCGAGCATACAAAATAGAATGTTTATTTGAAGGTTTAGAGTTTGGCACATACAAATTTACTTGGAACGGCAGGTAGATACCGCATATAGGAAGGTATAGTGGACTCATATGGAATAACTTTGGGGTTTAAGAGATTGGATGCACAAGCAGTATTCCCGCTTAGTACAAGTGAAGGCTAGCAAAAGACTGGGAAGCGACCAACTAGAGAGCGACAACAGCCATGAACATGCATTAAAATTAATAAACATTGGATGCAAGCATGAGTAGGATATAATCCACCATGAACATAAATATCATGAAGGCTATGTTGATTTGTTCAACTACATGCGTGAACATGTGCCAAGTCAAGTCACTTAAATCATTCAAAGGAGGATACCACCTCATCATACCACATCACAACCATTTTAATAGCATGTTGGCACGCAAGGTAAACCATTATAACTCATAGCTAATCAAGCATGGCACGAGCAACTATGATCTCTAATTTTCATTGCAAACATGTTTATTCATAATAAGCTGAATCAGGAACGATGAACTCATCATATTTACAAAAACAAGAGAGGTCGAGTTCATACCAGCTTTTCTCATCTCAGTCAGTCCATCATATATCATCATAATTGCCTTTCACTTGCACGACCGAACGATGTGAATAATAATAAGAGTGTGCGTGCATTGGACTAAGCTGGAATCTGCGAGCATTCAATAAAAAGGAGAAGACAAGGCAATATGGGCTCTTGGTTAAATCAACAATAATGCATATAAGAGCCACTTCAACAATTTAATCATGGTCTTCTCCTATCGACCCCCTGAGGGAGTCCTGGATTAGGGGGTGTCCGGATGGCCGGACTATAACCTTTGGCCGGACTCCTGGACTATGAAGATACAAGATTGAAGACTTCGTCCCGTGTCCGGATAGGACTTTCCTTGGCGTGGAAGGCAAGCTTGGCGATACGGATATGTAGATCTCCTCCCATTGTAACCGACTCTGTGTAACCCTAGCCCTCTCCTGTGTCTATATAAACCGAAGGGTTTTAGTCCGTAGGACGAACAACAATCATACCATAGGCTAGCTTCTAGGGTTTAGCCTCTTTGATCTCGTGGTAGATCTACTCTTGTACTACCCATATCATCAATATTAATCAAGCAGGAGTAGGGTTTTACCTCCGTCGAGAGGGCCCGAACCTGGGTAAAAACATCGTGTCCCTTGTCTCCTATTACCATCCGCCTAGACGCATGATTCGGGACCCCTACCCGAGATCCGCGGTTTTGACACCGACATTGGTGCTTTCATTGAGAGTTCCTCGTGTCGTCATCTTTAGGCCCGATGGCTCCTCCGATCATCAACAACGATGCGGTCCAGGGTGAGACGTTTCTCCCCGGACAGATCTTCGTATTCGGCGGCTTTGCACTACGGGCCAATTCGCTGGCCATCTGGAGCAGATCAAGAGCTCGCCCGCCATCAGTCAGATTTGGAAGTTTGAACTACACGTCCGACGTCCGCGGAGACTTGATCTTCGACGGATTCGAGCCACACCCGCCGCGCCCGATCATCACGATGGGCATGATCTAGCTCTGCCGCCCGAAAGTGCCACGAGGTCGCTTTTGTGTCGCTCCGACCCTTAGCTCGGAGCCGATTGCGCTAATCGAGGACGGGTGGATGGACACGCCTCGGGGCTGCAATCCTCACGGCGTCGAGCGAACACCAGCCTTGTCCTCTGCGCGGCACGTGACTCCAAGGTGTCGGACTCCTCTCCGGACTCCGAGCCCTCCGCGCCCCTGCCAATCGAATCCGATTGGGCGCCGATCATGGAATTCACCGCCGCGGATATTTTTCAGCACTCGCCCTTCGGCGACATTCTGAATTCACTAAGGTCTCTCTCTTTGTCAGGAGAGTCCTGGCCGGATTATGACCGGTAGGATTGGGATGCGGACGACGAAGAAATTCAACGCCCACCCACCACCCACTTCGTAGCCGCTGTCGACGATTTAACCGACATGCTGGACTTTGACTCCGAAGACATCGACGGTATGGACGACGATGTAGGAGACGAACAGGAACCAGCGCCTCTAGGGCACTGGACAACCACCTCATCTCATGATGTATACATGGTGAACACAACTAAAGGAAGCGACGACGAGGAACAAAGGGACGCAACGAGGGATCGTTCCCTTGAAAAGCAGTCAAAGCGGCGGCGTAAGCGCCGCTCCAAACCCCACCTCGACAGAGACAGCAGCCATACAGACCCAGCCACAAAGCAGGGCGAACCGGCGGACGATGAACATGCCATCGAGCAACCGTCCGAACAGGGCAACTTGGATAAACAAGCCGAACAACTCGTCCCCGGCGAAGATAACAGTCCGGACGACCTCACGCCGGACAAGTTCCTGGAATAGAAGAACCTCCACAAAAGGCTCGTCGCCACCGCGCGTAGCCTGAAAAAGCAGAAGCGGAAGCTCAAACCTGCGGAAGATGCACTCAGAATCAGATGGAGCAAAGTACTCAACACCGCAGATAAATACGGCGGTAGCCGCCACACAAAGAGCTACCCGAAGCGAAAGCTACTGCCTGAATTTGATGAGGAGGCCCTAGAGCCCCCCAATCAAAAAACAAGGAAGCCACCCGGTCGGATAGATGACCCCATGGCCAACATAGAGCGGCAGGCGGCGCCGCACCCAAGCCAGCACGCGATCCACCCAAGGATTCGCATCACAAAGATGGCCCAGCCAGATCTATCTACGGGCCAAGAAAGCAAGCTCTAGTAAGAAATGCAACACAACAAATATCTGAACAACACGGCACACCCAAGTACAGGGGTGCCGCACACCCCCTATGTTTCACCGATGAGGTGCTAGACCATGAATTTCCAGCGGGATTCAAGCCCGTAAACATAGAGGCATACAACAGAACAACAGACCCTGGAGTCTGGATTGAGGATTATATCCTCCACATACACATGGCCAGAGGAGATGAACTCCATGCCATAAAATACTTACCCCTCAAGCTCAAAGGGCCAGCCCGGCATTGGCTTAAAAGCCTTCCCGAAAACACCATTGGAAGTTGGGAAGAGCTCGAGGATGCTTTTCGGGCAAATTTTCAAGGGACCTATGTCCGACCTCCGGATGCGGACGATTTAAGCCATATAACTCAAAAGCCCGGCGAGTCAGCCCAGAAACTCGAACAGATTTCTTACTAAAAGAATCGATAGTCGATTGTCCGGACTTGAAGCCTTAGCAGCTTTCAAACACAGTGTTCGAGACGAATGGCTCGCTAGACACCTCGGCCAAGAAAAGCCAAGAACAATGGCCGCATTAACAAGCCTCATGACCCGCTTTTGCGCAGGTGAGGACAGCTGGTTGGCAAGATGCAGCACCAGCGACCCAAATACATCCGAAGTCAGGGATGGAAATGGGAAACCGCGGCGCAGCAAAGACCAGCGCCAGAATAAGGGAAGCAGCCCGAAGAGCACGACGGTCAACGCCGGATTCAAAAGCTCTTGGCAGAATCAGAAAAATCTGCCCCTTAAGGATAACAGGGACGATCTATCTAACCTGAACAAAATCTTGGACAAGATATGTCAAATCCACAGTACCCCCGGGAAGCCTGCAAACCACACCCACAGAGATTGTTGGGTCTTCAAGCAATCCGGCAAACCCAATGCCGAACACAAGGGGCTCGACACACCAAGTGAGGACGATGACGAACCCCACAAGCAGAGCACCGGAAAACAAAAGAATTTCCCACAAGAAGTCAAAACAGTAAACTTACTTTACATGACAAAAGGGAAAAACAGAGCGGCGCCTATAGCGATACGCGCCACACAGCCTATCCCAAAGGAGTCTCGCCACTGGTTGTTAAAACCGATCACCTTCGACCATCAGGATTACTCTATGAGTATCCGGAAAGCAGGCTGGACTTCCTTGATATTAGATCCAATAATCAACGGACTCCACTTTACACATGTCCTAATGGATGGCGGCAGTGGTCTAAACCTGCTATATCAGGACACAATCCGCAAAATGGGGATAGACCCAACAAAAATCCGCCATAGTAACACTTCCTTTCAAGGAGTAACGCCAGGCCCGGATGCCCACTGCATGGGTTCTCTCCGGCTAGAAGTTATGTTCGGCTCCCCCGATAACTTCCGCCTCGAAAAGCTAACCTTCCACATCGCCCCATTTTCAAGTAGCTATCAAGCACTACTGGGACGCCAAGCTTTCGCCCGCTTTAACGCAATACCGCATTATGCATCTCTTACGCTTAAGATGCCCGGTCCACGAGGCATCATCTCACTAAAGGGAAATATCGAGCGTTCCTCGAACACGAAAGAATATGCGGCTGCCTTGACAGCCATGCATTAAAACAGCTTCACCAACAAATGCATCTACCAGGTCATCAAGACCACGGACACGGCTAGGCGAGTCCGGAGGAAACATATAATTGATAAAGGTTTAGTAGCCGTACACCCCTATACAAGGGGCTCCGCGTATGTCAAATACGCGACAATAAGGCTCAATTTCACCCGCCTTAAATTATACATTGTTTATCTAGTACAGCGTACATTCCGCACTACTATTCTTTTTCTTTTTCAGCTAAAGTTCCTCTCTTTTACAGATTAACACCATGCTACGCCCGTCTGTGACACGGCTGCAACGGAGACCTGGTAGCAGGCGTGCAGCGAGGACCCGTCTCGAGATTCTCTTTAGATTAAGACCTGCGTAAACCTTTTTACTGTCTCTTGTTGATACACATCCTCGGATTCAAGTATAGCGAGGAGGAGGCTGGCGTCTTGGCATGTGGCCACGTCGAGTTACGCATACACGGACATCAGGGGCTTATTACCAAGGGCGTTGTTCCGCCCGTTTTCATAAAAGACCGAATACCTTAGGGAGTGTTCGGCATCGCGAGTTTGGCCTTATATGCATCAGCTCGAATCATGTCTTTGGTCAAATGTTGGGTTTGCCCAGCTCCTGTGTTTTGCTGCCTTACGCCCGCTCTATCGGCTAAGGCGGCACCGGAGAACTCTGCGATTGTGCCTGGTTCAGCCAAAGAGCACCTCGAGAGAGAAAGCCGAAAACTGACTGTCATGATATAGCGTGAGACTGGTCAACCACTCGATGACCCGCCGAATCTTTAGGACTCCTCCGATAACGAAGGCCGCTTCGGCCAGCACACACGCGCCCAATTCGGGTGAGCACGGTGCCCCGTGGGCTATATAGTAGCCCCACTATCAAACTCCTATGGCTAAGTGAAAGTGATAAAGTATTATAGTCTGGTTGCCTAGTTCGCTGCGCTATCACCTCCTTAATAGGACCAAGACGTTGGATCAAGTGTGAAAATGCGCTTTGCGAACACCCCGCATTATATGCGTGGGGGTCAAGACCGCCATCTTTCAGGTTATATACACATATACATTAACGGCCGCACATGAGGTATTTTAATTCTTGAAGGCACAAGTATAAAAAGCTTTTATATTCTATCAAAACATTGTTTTACAATAATACATGGTATTCAAACATAATATCCTTCGAGCACTGCGTCTCTATTAAACGAGCGCCCTGCAGAACTTCTTGAAAGTAGTGCTCGGCAGGTACTCGGCTCCTGTCCGAATCTTGGGATGCAACAACGGTGGCCTTCATCTCCGCCCAGTATGTCTTGACACGGGCAAGAGCCATCCGCGCACCCTCTATGCACGCTGACCTCTTCATTGCATTGATATGCGGCACCGCACCAAGGAACTGCTGCACCAAGCTAAAATAACTCTTCGGCTCGGGCCTTTCCGGCCACAGATGACTCACGACATACTTCATGGCGAGTCCGGATAACCTATTCAGCTCCGCCTACTCGGCCAAACGATCGGTTAATGGAAGTGGACGCTCTGGATTGTGGAAGTGCGACCAAAAAAGCTTTTCCACTTCATGATCCTTTTGATCTCGGAAGTGTTCGGCCGCGTCCGCGGCACTCACCGCCAAATCCAGATAAGTGTCCGCCGCACTCCACAACCGGTCCAACGGAGCATATTTAGGATCCTCGAACTTCATCTGCAGCATAAAGGGCTTTCAAGCCGCGATATCTCCGGCCTGACGTAGCTCCTCCTTCATAGCTCTCATCGCAGAGCGAGCATCCTTGGCCTCGGTAGTGGCCTTCCCCAGGTCCGTCTGTTCCGCTCGATCTTCTTTTTCAAGAAGCTTGCAGCGGTCGGCAACATTCTTCAACTTTACAGCCATCTCGGCTGAGGGAGTCCCGGATTAGGGGGTGTCCGGATAGCCGAACTCTCACCATTGGCCGGACTCCTGGACTATGAAGATACAAGATTGAAGACTTCGTCCCGTGTCCGGATGGGACTTTCCTTGGCGTGGAAGGCAAGCTTGGCGTACGGATATGTAGATCTCCTACCATTGTAATCGACTGTGTAACCCTAACCTATCCGTGTCTATATAAACCGGAGGGTTTTTGTCCGTAGGACGAACAACAATCATACCATAGGCTAGCTTCTAGGGTTTAGCCTCCTTGATCTCGTGGTAGATCTACTCTTGTACTACCCATATCATCAACATTAATCAAGCAGGAGTAGGGTATTACCTCCATCGAGAGGGCCCAAACCTGGGTAAAAACATCGTGTCTCTTGTCTCCTGTTACCATCCGCCTAAACGCACAGTTCGGGACCCCCTACCCGAGATCCGCCGATTTTGACGCCGACATTGGTGCTTTCATTGAGAGTTCCTCTGTGTCGTTGCCGTCAGGTAGGATGACTCATCTTGTCTTTAAAGACGATACCATCGCCAAAGGAGCCTTGGCCGCCGGCCAGACTCTTCGGCTAGGTGGTTTTCTTATGACCGCCAGTCCGGCCACCGTGCCGACGATGACCTCTCGAGTCATCGAAACCAATCTCCATGTCAATTCGGAACTTGCTGAACAATTAGATCCGATCGAGCTCTCCTCCATAAACGAGCTCTTGGATCGAATCGCCGCCCTGGGAGTCGCCACAGACTACGACAGGATCGGGCCTAAAACCGATCTGAGAGAGATCAACTCTCCCCAGGCTACCCATCATGTTGCTGTGATAGAGGAGCAATGCGGTGATTCTTCTTCTATCTTCAGGACTAGCTACGTCCGGATTACCGATCCCTCCATGCCGGATTCCCGCGGAGGGACGGATGTCGATCAAGCCCTGAACTTAAAGTCAGGCGGCGGGTCGGACTCATTGGATAACACTCAAAATCCAAACTTCCGAAGTTCGGAAACTTCTCGCCCCCGAGTCCTAAATTGGACGGAGTTCGGATCTAGTTCCACCCGCCCACCCAAACATTAGCGATCTCTCGAATTCGCAAGAGCCCGCTGAAACAAGACATCATTATTGGGCGATTCCTCCCGGTTATGAACAGGATAAAGGATGCCGAGAGGAGGACGAATCCCGATTTTTGCAATAATTGCACGGACAAGGGAATCCTAAACGCCATAAGTCGTCATGAAATTGCACGCTTTGTTGACTTGGTGACCATAGTACAAAAGTACTATGCGATGGAGAGCGCTCGAAAACCGAAAGTAAATTTTGGGTTAATCCATTTGAATACATCCTAGTCCGAAATAAAAGGGTGCATCATTATCAAGCACCGGGTTAAATACCAAAAACCAAAACCCCTAAAGGGTGCGGAACCGTCATCGAGGGTTGGCTAAACGGACCTGCAAAATTCATAGCACGAGGGCGCCACTCCAACTCATAGCCTTGAGCATGTTGGATACTACGGCAGGTGGCCAAAAGTGGCGAGGAGCTTCTAGCTTCGTAATCCCAGCCCAAGAACACCAAGACGGTGCTAATAGTCTTGAGTCTTTCGCATCAAATAACATGCGAAACGAACACTCCATAACCTTGTCAAGTCTACCAAGTAGCAACAATAAATCCATGGAGCGACACGGCTATTACTTTTAATGCCAGTGACGAACCTAAATTCCGAACAGCCCGAGCACAAGCCGCATTGGTCCTCAGTCCGATAGTGGACGGCTTTCGCCTTACTAAGGTGCTCATGGATGGCGGCAGCTGACTAAACCTCATCTATGAGGAAACCCTCCGAAAAATCCCTAGCCGGGAAGCATGCTGCACAGGAAAAATTAAACTGGATGTAGTGTTTGGCTCGCCGGACAATTACAGGTCCGAGGAGGTCACATTTCAAGTGGCCCCGTTCAACAGCGGATATCATGCTTTATTAGGACGAGAGGCATTCACAATTTTTCAAGCTATACCCCATTATGGGTACATGAAGCTTAAAATGCCCGGACCTAACGGAATAATCACTCTAGCTAGTGATCCAAACATAGCACTCAGCTACCGAAAACAAGACAGCCGCACTAGCCCTCGAGGCACCGTCCAAAGCCCTAGCGGCCGAGGAACTCACTGCGATGCGCTCCACGGTGAACAGGGATGATGTGATACTTGATAAAAGATCCAAGTCCACCTCTTTTAAACCAGCGGATGAAATAGTCAAATTCCAAGTCCACCAACGGACCCGCAAAGACGGCCTCCATTGGGGCACAATTAAACCCGATGTAGACGCCGACTACGAGAATTTCTACAAGAAAATCGGGACATCTTTGCTCGGCACCCTTCAAACATGCCAGAATCCCACGTCGGTGGCCGAGCACAACCTAAATATCCTAAAAGGATTCAAGCCGATCAAACAGGCTCTTGGCGCTTTTCCGAACCCAAGAGACATGCCATGGGAGAGGAGCTAGCCAAACTTTTGGAAGCCGGATTCATCGAGATATAAAACATCCGGACTGGCTAGCAAACCGGTGATGGTACCAAAGAAGGATAAATCCTGGCGCCTATGTGTTGATTTCAAGGACCTTAATAAGGCTTGCCCAAAGGATCCCTTCCCCCTCCCTCGAATTGATCAAATCATTGACGCTACAGCAGGACACGACTCATTGTGCTTCCTCGACGCGTACTCCGGCTACCACCAAATCAAGATGGCGGAGCCGGACCAAGCTGCAACAGCATTCATCACTCCATACGGCCCGTTTTGCTTCAACACAATGCCCTTTGGGCTCAAAAACGCCGGCGCAACATATCAGCGCATGATTCAGACATGTCTGGCAAACCAGATCGGCAAAACGGTGGAAGCATATGTAGATGACGTGGTCGTCAAAACCAAGCACGTCGAAACTCTAGTAGACGACTTGAGGCTCACATTCGACAATCTTCAAAATATGACATCAAGCTCAATCCGGAAAATGCGTCTTGACGTTCAACGGAAAGCTCTCGGGCTTCATTGTGTCGGTAGAGGAACCTGAAGCAAACCCAGCCAAGATTCGAGCTCTATCACAATTGGATATTCCAAAAGACCTCAAACAAATACAAAAATTGACGGGATGCGTAGCGGCTCTAAGCCGCTTTATTTCTCGATTGGGGGAAAAGGCGTTACCCCTTTACCGCCTCCTCCGCCGCACGAACACTTCGAGTGGGCGGATGCCGCCACGGCGGACTCAAGAAATAAAGGCCATTTTGGCAACAAATCCGGTCTGGCCGCGCCAACGTGGGCGAACCAATGCTATTATATATCGCCGCAACACATCAAGTTGTCGGTAGCGGTGCTCGTTGTCGAACGAGAAGCGGACGGACACGGTTCCCTGTTCAAAACCAGTTTATTATGTGTCCACTGTCCTAACTCCATGCAAGTCCCGGTACCCACACTATCAAAAGATATCATACGCGGTGTTCATGGCATCCCGGAAGCTGCGACACTACTTTCAAGAGTGTTCGATAACGGTAGCCTCGAAGTACCTCTTAACGACATTATAAACAACCGCGACGCGACGGGCCGGGTTGCTAAATGGGCCATAGAGCTCCTTCCATTCGATATAACTTATAAGCCACGAAGAACTATTAAGTCGCAGGTTTTGGCCGACTTCGTGGGCGAATGGACGAAGCGAACTCCCTAAAGAGCGGCGCGATACTCCAATGGATCATGCACTTTGACGGCTCCAAAATGTTGGCGGCCTCGGGTCTGGCGTCGTCTGACGTCCCCAACCGGGACACAGTCCAATCGTCCTTCGATAATGTATACAGACTCCAACAACGCAGCGAATACGAGGCCCTTCGCACGGCCTCCGGATGGCGATCTCCATGGGCATTCAACGCCTAGAGGTGCGCGATTGAACCTCGCAATATCTCAAATAAACGGAGACTTTGATGCCAAAGATCCGAAAATGGCAGCATACCGCAATGCGGTCCTAAAATGTCAAAGACGGTTGAAGGGCTCAATTTCATCATATAGCCCGGGATAACAACCGGCGGCGGATATATTGGCACGCATCGGTGCAAAACGCGATGCCGCCCCACCCAATATCTTTACGGAACGGCTGTTCAAGCCATCCGTACTATGGGAAGGAGTCCGGCAATATCAATCCGGACCCAACCGCATCGTCGACGCCAACACTCGACATAACCGGAGGCTCGCCCCGAGATAACACCCTCGCTCACGAAATAATGGCGGTTATCGCCCGTGGGCGGAACCATTCCTAGCCTACCTAACTAGGCAGGAACTCCCAAGACCAAAATGAGGCTCGCTGCATAGTACGGCGCTCTAAAGCCTATAAAGTCCATGAGGAGAGCTTTATAAGAAAAGCACTACCGAGTCCTTCAAAGGTGTATCTCCGAAGAGGAAGGCGAAACCTCTGGCTGAAATTCATGCCGGACTGGGTGGGCACCACGCCGCAGCCCGGCCCTTGTAGGCAAGGCCTTCCAGACAGATTTTATTGGCCGACGGCCCGGCAGATGCGCAGGACTTAGTCCAACGATCGTCGGTTGCCAGCTTTTGCTAACCAAAGCCACATGCCACCCACCGCCCTTAAAACTATACCCATCACCGGTCGTTCGGGTCCGGGGCTTGACATGGTTGGACCCCTCAAGGGAGGAACCCACAAGCAAAAATACCTATTGGTCATGGTGGAAAATTCACCAAATGGATAGAGGCCAAGCCTGTTAAAACGGCCGAATCCGGACCAGTGATAGACTTCATATCAGGGGTAGTGCACCGTTACGGTGTCCCCCACAGTATCAACACTGATAACGGCACCAACTTCACGGTCGATGAGGTCAAATCATGGTGCAAAAACATGGGCATCAAGCTCGATTACGCCTCGGTCTATCACCCTCAAACCAACGGCCAAGTCGAACGGGCAAATGGTCTAATCATGAGCGACATTAAACCCAGACTAGTGCGTTCCCTCAAGGAATCTAACACGCACTGGGTTGAGGAGCTCGACTCCATACTCTGGGGGCTGCGGACCACGCCGAATCGTACTACCGGATACACACCATTCTTCATGGTGTACGGCGCAGAGGCAGTCTTACCCTGCGACATAATACATGACTCACCTCGCGTGCGCATGTATGAAGAAAGAGAAGCCAAGCTTGATCGGCAGGACAGTTTGGACGCATTGGAGGAGGAGCGCGACGTGGCAAAAGCTCGTTCCGCATTCTATCAACAGCAGCTCAAGATATCAAAGCAGGAAAGCACGGGCCAAAGCTTATAATGTTGGCGAACTAGTTCTCGCTGCACGGACAAGAAAAGGACAAACTCAAGCCCAAATGGGAAGGTCCTTCATCATCGACCAGGTCCCGACCGGCGGAGCATACCGTCTGCTAAACGCATCGGATAACCGACTCGAGCCGAACCCATGGAACGCAGCCCGCTCACGAAGATTCTACGCCTAAGTGCCGGACTCCAAGTTCGTCTCCTTCCTCCGCCCACATTTTCTATTTTTGCTGTCTTTTATTTCTCTCCTTCCTCCTTCTTCTTCTTCTTGAAGCCTCTAGAGGCTCGTTTGCGCTTTTTTCAAGACACACTTGACGCCAGAGTCCGCTCATTATACTGGGGCTTCTTTAACGAAGCTTATTTATACGGGCTTCATGCCCAACACATGCGTTAAACTTCCGCATGTACCTTTTATTCACCATTATATGCATTGATATGACTTAAGTTTTGGCCAAGCTGGGTTGCCTTGCTCACGTGCTTACCCCACGCTCCCGATTGTTCGGCTAGGTGGTAAAGGAGCACCTCTGCGATTGTTACTGTCGGGTCAGCCGGATGTGTACCTCAGAATGGGTGAAGCCGAAAGCTAGTGTTCTTAAGGGAATATTCGGTCGGTGAACTGAAAGATGATTTTTAACTATTTACCCATATGCCCCCAGCGAAAGGAACCCTTAACGGAACTATTCTCCCTGGAAGATGTTTCTTACTACCCATGTAATATAACATAACTAGTTGGGCACTTGTCCGATAAAGCAATAATGACCCCTACGCCTGGTCTCCATGCATACCCGGTTTTTATATAACCACGAAGGTATTCGGACACACTCTGCACTATTGGGTCCCGAGGTTGGCTTAAAAGGTCCGCTATGACAAACGATCTACAATCCGCTAGAAGACATTTTTCATCATGTCATATTTTTACATAGTCAACTCGACTCATTGTATTCCTCCTCAATGCCATCTAATAGGCTATCTAATTTACAATCTTGTGGGAATACTTGGCGGCCAATTCTACTTGGCCGTACACTAACTTACAGGATCTCCATCCTATCAGCCCCAGGTCCAACCTCGGCCATGTGGTTTGGGTCAACCTTGTACCGCGTCTTTACCATGGCCCAGCCTCCCTGGCGCCTTTGACGGCATGCCGATATCTTCCATAGACGGAAGCGCCACGTGCTCCTTGAAGCCGCTCTGCTAGCTCCCCAATGCTTTGGGCAGGGAGATAGATGGCCACAAGGCTGGCCGATGCCTTTCATCACCTGCCGGACTCGTTCGTGCGGTGGCCGACGAATTCGGGAAGAAGATCACCAAGAATTGGGCATCTCCTCTTCGGGACGACACGTGAGCAAACCTACATACATGTTTATGTTAGTCGCCTTCCTCGTCGAACTCTTTCAAAGTTCGCTCAAGCACTTCTTGAAAATGCCGCGACGAAGCCGCCGATTCTCCTTCTGAGTCGGACAACCTGGGCACGAACATCTTTTAGTTCCTCACCCAGCTTGGTGTTGGCATCTGGAGGTTATTTTCTCCTGCCGCACCCTCGTAAGCACGCTCGCCGGCCTTTAGCTGGCGCAAGAGCTGTTGCTTGTCCGGATCCAGTCCGGCGCCATCTGCAATGTTTTTGTCAGATTTATACCACCCGCCGCACTTCATAAACTATTTATCTTCTAAAGTGTATATTACCGGGGGTCTCTGCGGCTCCCCTCAGGCGGCTAGTGCGGCCTCAAGTTGGGCCTTACACTCTTCAAGCTCACAGGACAATCGGGTATTCTTCTCAGAAGATCTCAGATAACAAATGATCCTTAAATCAGTTATTCTAACTAGTTTAAGTCTCGGGGGCTACTGGCATATATAACGGTCAAATTTCCTTACCCGTATGTCCTTTACATGCTGCTCCATGGCTCTGGCTAGACCATCTTGAGCGGCACGGAGGTGCGCATCTCCCGAATCGAAGGCATTCAAGGCCTCTGGGAGAAACATGCGTCACGAAGAACTGTCCGTGGCGCTTTGTGATTCAAGGCGCTCTCCACCTCGGAGTTGGTGGCGGACAACCTGTCGGCATCCTCTCGTCGGAGGAGCATCCGACGACGCCTCGTGCTCGCCTCGGCCTGGCGGTGAAGGTTCGATTGGCAACCTCTCGGACTCGGTCCGCGGCGCTTTTTTCTGAAAAGAGCACCAACGTCAGGACGCCTTCCAGGAATCAATCCTGGGAGTATGGTGGCACACCATACCGTTGTGGCGGAGTTTCGATCCGGACCGCACTTCTTTTTAGCCTGCGGGGCTGCACTGCCCTTTGTTGGCCAGCCGCCGCGGGCTCGACTTCAGGCCTCGAAGGTACCCCCTGCGAAGCACCATTGGTATACGGTGATCAAAAATAAGCGTGGATGGGTCATTATCGGGGTTTTGGGATCTCGGTCTCGATTACTGTGAGGTGGAAGTATTCCGGTAATCGGCCGTAATGGCAACCAAAGCATTGTCGATGCTAAGTTGGTGGAATACCCGTCGATCAACTCCACCTTTATATTCGGATCCTCTTCAAAGGTCGGATCGAGGACCGTTCGGATCCTCGGGTTGTGGGGCGGGCTGTGTATCTTCTCCATATCCGCGCAGATTCTGTGCAGAAACCACGAAATGAGATATTTAACCATGGGAACATGGATCGTACAGGTCATAAAGATGTTTGCTTACCCAACTTCGAGGATTATTCAAAGAAAACTCCTTCAGTGGATTGACATGGAGGAAATCCTCCTCCTCCCCTTTATACATGGCAGACAAGATCTTCACCAGTTCGGTGACCGATCCTGGCCCTTTGCGGCCATGGCGGGTGGCATCGTCCTCCCCGTTGAAATCCCACATGGGGTGGCCCCTGTATTGGAGCGGCTGCACTCCCCTCATAATGCAGATTGCCATGACTCCTATCATGGTCAATCCGGCATGAGCCAGTAACCTTATTCGGCTCATCAAATAAAGGACATCCCGGTCATTTTCTCTCCGGGGGCTCCGAGGGCGCCAGCTTAGGCGCTTCTTCAGAGGAGCATTGCTGAACTCCGGAAGGCTGATCCGAACAGGATCTAGCAACGGGACGTCCTCCATGTAAAACCATTCCGAAGGCCAGTCTTCGGACGCCTTATTTGGGGTTCCGGATAGGTATCCTGTCCCGGCGATGCGCCATAGCTCGGCTCCGCCCACTTGATATATTGACCCCTCATGAGAACGGGGTATGAAGGAAATATGCCCTAGAGGCAATAATAAAGTTATTATTTATTTCCTTATATCATGATAAATGTTTATTATTCATGCTAGAATTGTATTAACCGGAAACATAATACATGTGTGAATATATAGACAAACAGTATGTCACTAGTATGCCTCTACTTGACTAGCTTGTTAATCAAAGATGGTTATGTTTCCTAACCATGAACAAGGAGTTGTTATTTGATTAACAAGGTCACATCATTAGTTGAATGATCTGATTGACATGACCCATTCCGTTAGCTTAACACTTGATCGTTTAGTATGTTAATGCTTTCTTCATGACCCATACATGTTCCTGTAACTATGAGATTATGCAACTCCCATTTACCGGAGGAACACTTTGGTACTACCAAACGTCACAACGAATCGGGTGATTATAAAGGAGTACTACAGGTGTCTCCAAAGGTACTTGTTGGGTTGGCGTATTTGAGATTAGGTTTTGTCACTCCGATTGTCGGAGAGGTATCTCTAGGCCTTCTCGGTAATACACATCACATAAAGCCTTGCAAGCATTGCAACTAAAGAGTTAGTTGTGAGATGATGTATTACGGAACGAGTAAAGAGACTTTCCGTGCGAGATTAAACTAGGTATTGGATACCGACGATCGAATCTCGGAAAGTAACATACCGATGACAAAGGAACAACGTATGTTGTTATGCGGTTTGACCGATAAAGATCTTCAGAGAATATGTAGGAACCAATATGAGCATCCAGGTTCCGCTATTGGTTATTGACCGAGAATAGTTCTAGGTCATGTCTACATAGTTCTCGAACCGTAGGGTCCGCACGCTTAAGGTTTCAATAGCGGTTATTATGAGTTTATGTATTTTGATGTACCAAGGAGTTCGAGTCCGGATGTGATCACGGACATGACGAGGAGTCTCGAAATGGTCGAGACATAAAGATTGATATATTGGATGGTTATATTCGGACACGGAAAGGTTCGGAAGTTTCGGAGAAAACCGGAGTTGGGAGGGGTTACGGAACCCCGGGAAGTTATGGGCCTTATTGGGCCAAGAGGGGAGAGAGGGCTGCACCGGAGGTGGTGCCCCTCCATGGGGAGTCCGACTGGACTAGGAGGGGGGCAGCCCCCTTCCCTCTCCTCTCCTCTCTTTCCTTCCCTTCCCTCTTCCTAGTAGGACTAGGAAAGGGAGTCCTACTCCTACTAGGAGGAGGACTCCCCCCCCTTAGTGCGCCCCAAGGCTGGCCGCCCTCCCCTTGCTCCTTTATATACGGGGGGGGGGGCACCCTAGAACACACAAGTTGATCTACGGATCGTTCCTTAGCCGTGTCGGTGCCCCCCTCCACCATATTCCACCTCGGTCATATTGTAGCGGTGCTTAGGCGAAGCCTGCGACGGTAGAACATCAAGATCGTCACCACGCCGTCGTCTTCGGAACTCCTTCCCGACGCTTTGCTGGATCGGAGCTCGGGGATCGTCATCGAGCTGAGCGTGTGCCAAGAACTCGGAGGTGCGAGTAACGGTGCTTGGATCGGTCGGATCGTGAAGACGTCGACTACATCAACAGCGTTAATATAACGCTTCGCTTTCGGTCTCACGAGGGTGCGTGGGCGGACACTCTCCCTCTCGTTGCTATGCCATCACCATGGTCTTGCGTGATCGTAGGAAAATTTTGAAATTACTCGTTACCCAACAGTGGCATCCGAGCCTGGTTTTATGCGTTGATGTCATATGCACGAGTAGAACACAAGTGAGTTGTGGGCGATACAAGTCATACTACCTACCAGCATGTCATACTTTGGTTCAGCGGTATTGTGAGATGAAGCGGCCCGGACCGACATTACGCAGACGCTTACGCGAGACTGGTTTCACCGCTGTGAGCACTCGTTGCTTAAAGGTGGTGGCGGGTGTCTGTCTCTCTCACTTTAGTTGAACTGAGTGTGGCTCGCCCGGTCCTTGAGAAGGTTAAACGGAGTCTATTTGTGAAATATCGTTGTGGTTTTGATGCGTAGGTAAGAACGGTTCTTGCTCAGCCCGTAGCAGCCACGTAAAACTTGCAACAACAAAGTAGAGGACGTCTAACTTGTTTTTGCAGGGCATGTTGTGATGTGATATGGTCAAGGCGTGATGCTATATTTTATTGTATGAGATGATCATGTTTTGTAACCGAGTTATCGGCAATGGCAGGAGCCATATGGTTGTCGCTTTATTGTATGAAATGCAACGCCATGTAATTGCTTTACTTTATCACTAAGCGGTAGCGATAGTCGTAGAAGCAATAGTTGGCGAGGCGACAACGATGCTACGATGGAGATCAAGGTGTCGCTACCGGTGGCGATGGTGATCATGGCGGTGCTTGGAGATGGAGATCACAAGCACAAGATGATGATGGCCATATCATATCACTTATATTGATTGCATGTGATGTTTATCCTTTATGCATCTTATCTTGCTTTGATTGACGGTAGCATTATAAGATGATCTCTCACTAAAATTATCAAGTAGTGTTCTCCCGAGTATGCACCGTTGCCAAAGTTCGTCGTGTCGAGACACCACGTGATGATCGGGTGTGATAAGCTCGTCCATCTACAACGGGTGCAAGCCAGTTTTGCACACGCAGAATACTCAGTTATACTTGACGAGCCTAGCATATCTGATATGGCCTCGGAACACGGAGACCGAAAGGTCGAACGTGAATCATATAGCAGATATGATCAACATAAGATGTTCACCATTGAAAACTACTCCATCTCACGTGATGATCGGTTATGGTTTAGTTGATTTGGATCACGTGATCACTTAGATAACTAGAGAGATGTCTGCATCTAAGTGGGAGTTCTTTAATAATATGATTAATTGAACTTAAATTTATCATGAACTTAGTACCGATAGTATTTTGCTTGTCTATGTTTATTGTAGATAGATGGCTCGTCTTTGTTGTTCCGTTGAATTTTAATGCGTTCCTTGAGAAAGCAAAGTTGAAAGATGATGGTAGCAATTACGGACTGGGTCCGTAACTTGAGGATAATCCTCATTGCTGCACGAGAAAAGTTACGTCTGGAAGCACCGCTGGGTGAACTGCTGCAGATCTTGAGCGAAGTTGTGAGCGTCTGCAAAGCGTAGTGATGACTACTCTATAGTTCGAGTGTGCCATGCTTTACGGCTTAGAACGGGTCTTCAACGACGTTTTGAGCGTCATGGAGCATATGAGATGTTCCAGAGTTGAAGTTGATATTTCAACAGAATGCCCGGATTGAGAGATATGAAGTCTCCAATAAGTTCTATAGCTGCAAGATGGAGGAGAATAGTTACGTCGGTGAGCACATACTCAAAATGTGTGGGTATTACAATCACTTGAATCAACTGGGAGTTAATCTTCCGGATGATTGTGTCATTGATGAAATTCTTCAATCACGCCACCAAGCTACAAAGGCTTCGTGATGAACTATAATATGCAAGGGTTAGTAAAGACTATGCTCGAGCTCTTCGCAATGCTAAAAGCTGCGGAGGTAGAAATCAAAAGGAGCATCAAGTGTTGATGGTCAATAAGACCACTAGTTTCAAGAAGAAAGGCAAAGGGAAGAAGAAGGAACTTCAAGAAGAACAGCAAACAAGTTCTCGATCGGGAGAAGAAACCCAAGTCCGGACCTAAGCCTGAAATCGAGTGCTTCTACCGCAAGCGATGGTCCTGGAAGCGGAACTGCCCCAAGTATTTGGCGGATAAGAAGGATGGCAAAGTGAACAAAGGTATATGTGATATACTTGTTATTGATGTGTACCTTACTAGAGCTCGCAGATAGTACAGGTATTTGATCTCGGTTACATTGCTAATATTTGCAACTCGAAACAGAACTACGGATTGCGAACAACGGCAAAGGACGAGGTGACGATGCGCGTGGGAAGCGGTTCCAAAGTCGATGTGATCGCAATCGCACGCTACCTCTACATCTACCTTCGGATTAGTTTTAGACCTGAATAATTGTTATTTGGTGCCGCGTTGAGCATGAACATTATATCTGGATCTTGTTTGATGCGAGACGGTTATTCATTTAAATCAGAGAATAATGGTTGTTCTATTTATATGAATAATATCTTTTATGGTCATGCACCCTTGAAGAGTGGTCTATTTTAATGAATCTCGATAGTAGTGATACACATATTCATAATGTTGAAACCAAAAGATGCAGAGTTGATAATGATAGTGCAACTTATTTGTGGCACTCGCCGTTTAGGTCATATCGGTGTAAAAGCATGAAGAAACTCCATCTTGATGGACTTTTGGAGTCACTTGATTATGAATCACTTGGCACTTATGAACCGTGCCTCATGGGCAAGATGACTAAAACACCGTTCTCGGTACTATGGAGAGAGCAACAGATTTATTGGAAATCATACATACGGATGTATGTGGTCCAATGAATGTTGAAGCTCGTGGCGGATATCGTTATTTTCTCACCTTCACAGATGATTTGAGCAGATATGGGTATATCTACTTAATGAAACATAAGTCTGAAACATTTGAAAAGTTCAAAGAATTTCAGAGTGAAGTTGAAAATCATCGTAATAAGAAAATAAAGTTTCTACGATCTGATCGTGGAGGCGAATATTTGAGTTCTGAGTTTGGTCTACATTTGAAACAAAGCGGAATAGTTTAGCAACTCACGCCACCGGAACACCACAGCGCAATGGTGTGTCCGAACGTCGAATCGCACTTTATTGGATATGGTGCGATCTATGATGTCTCTTACAGATTTACCGCTATCATTTTGGGGTTATGCTCTTGAGGCGGCCGCATTCACGTTAAATAGGACACCGTCAAAATCCGTTGAGACGACGCCTTATGAACTATGGTTTAGCAAGAAACCAAAGTTGTCGCTTCGAAAGTTTGGGGTTGCGATGCTTATGTGAAGAAACTTCAACTGATAAGCTTGAACCCAAATCGAGAAATGTGTCTTCATAGGATACCCAAAGGAGACAATTGGGTACACCTTCTATCACAGATCCGAAGGCAAAACATTCGTTGCTAAAATGGATCCTTTCTAGAGAAGGAGTTTCTCTCGAAAGAAGTGAGTGGGAGGAAAGTGGAACTTGATGAGGTAATAGTACCAGCTCCCTTATTGGAAAGTAGTTAAATCACGAAATCAGTTTCGTAACACCTACACCGATTAGTGAGGAAGATAATGATAAAGATCATGAAACTTCAGATCAAGTTGTCACCGAACTTCAGAGATCAACCAGAACAAAATCCGCACTGAGTGGTACGGTAATCCTATTCGGAAGTCATGCTACTAGATCATGATGAACCTACGAACTATGAAGAAGCGATGGTGAGCCCAGATTCATAAAATGGCTTGAAGCCATGAAATCTGAGATGGGATCCATGTATGAGAACAAAGTATGGACTTTGGTAGACTTGCCCGATGATCGGCAAGCTATTGAGAATAAATGGATTTTTAAGAAGAAGACTGACGCCGATGGTAATGTAAGCTGTCTACAAAGCTCGACTTGTTGCAAAAGGTTTTCGACAAGTTCAAGGGGTTGACTACGATGAGACCTTCTCACCGAAGCGATGCTTAAGTCCGTCCGAATCATGTTAGCAATTGCCGATTTTATGATTATGAAATTTGGCAAATGGATGTAAAACTGCATTCTTGAATGGATTTCTAGAAGAAGAGTTGTATATGATACAACCAGAAGGTTTTGTCGATCCAAAAGGTGCTAACAAAGTGTGCAAGCTCCAACGATCAATTTATGGTGCAGTGCAAGCCTCTCGGAGTTGGAATAAACGCTTTGATAGTGTGATCAAAGCATATGGGTTTTATGAGACTTTTGGAGAAGCTTTGTATTTACAAGAAAGTGAGTGGGAGCTCAGTAGCATTTCTAATATTATATGTGGACGACATATTATTGATTGGAAATGATATAGAATTTCTGGATAGCATAAAGGATACTTGAATAAAAGTTTTTCAATGAAAGACCTCGGTGAAGCTGCTTACATATTAGGCATCAAGATCTATAGAGATAGATCAAGACGCTTGATTGGACTTTCACAAAGCACATACCTTGATAAAGTTTTGAAAAGGTTCAAAATGGATCGAGCAAAGAAAGGTTTTTACCGTGTTACAAGGTGTAAGATTGAGTCGGACTCAATGCCCGACCACAGCAGAAGATAGAGAGAAAATGAAAGATGTTCCTATGCTTCAGCCATAGGCTCTATCATGTATGCAATGCTGTGTACCGGACCGACGTATGCTTAGCTGTAAGCTTGGCGGGAAGGTACCAAAGTAATCCAGAGTGGATCATGGACAGCGGTCAAGAACATCCTGAAATACGAAAAGGACTAAGGATATGTTTCTCGATATGGAGGTGACAAAGAGCTAGTCGTAAATGGTTACGCCGATGTAAGCTTTGACACCGATCCGGACGATTCTAAATCGCAAACCGGATCGTGTTTTTATTAAACGGTGGAGCTGTCGGTTGGTGCAGTTCTAAACAAAGCGTCGTGGCGGGATCTACATGTGAAGCGGAGTACATAGCTGCTTCGAAGCAGCAAATGAAGGAGTCTGGATGAAAGAGTTCATTTCCGATCTAGGTGTCATACCTAGTGCATCGGGACCGATGAAGATCTTCGTGACAATCTTGGTGCAATTGCCTTGGCAAAAGAATCCAGATTTCACAAGAGGACCAAGCACATCAAGAGACGCTTCAATTCCATTCGGGACCAAGTCCAAGTGGGAGACATAGAGATTTGCAAAATACATACGGATCTGAATGTTGCAGACCGTTGACTAAGCCTCTTCCACGAGCAAAACATGATCAGCACCAAGACTCCATGGGTGTAAGGATCATTACTTTGTAATCTAGATTATTGACTCTAGTGCAAGTGGGAGATGAAGGAAATATGCCCTAGAGGCAATAATAAAGTTATTATTTATTTCCTTATATCATGATAAATGTTTATTATTCATGCTAGAATTGTATTAACCGGAAACATAATACATGTGTGAATATATAGACAAACAAGATGTCACTAGTATGCCTCTACTTGACTAGCTTGTTAATCAAAGATGGTTATGTTTCCTAACCATGAACAAGGAGTTGTTATTTGATTAACAAGGTCACATCATTAGTTGAATGATCTGATTGACATGACCCATTCCGTTAGCTTAACACTTGATCGCTTAGTATGTTAATGCTTTCTTCATGACCCATACATGTTCTGTAACTATGAGATTATGCAACTCCCATTTACCGGAGGAACACTTTGGTACTACCAAACGTCACAACGAATCGGGTGATTATAAAGGAGTACTACAGGTGTCTCCAAAGGTACTTGTTGGGTTGGCGATTTGAGATTAGGTTTTGTCACTCCGATTGTCGGAGAGGTATCTCTAGGCCTTCTCGGTAATACACATCACATAAAGCCTTGCAAGCATTGCAACTAAAGAGTTAGTTGTGAGATGATGTATTACGGAACGAGTAAAGAGACTTCCGATAACGAGATTAAACTAGGTATTGGATACCGACGATCGAATCTCGGAAAGTAACATACCGATGACAAAGGAACAACGTATGTTGTTATGCGGTTTGACCGATAAAGATCTTCGTAGAATATGTAGGAACCAATATGAGCATCCAGGTTCCGCTATTGGTTATTGACCGAGAATAGTTCTAGGTCATGTCTACATAGTTCTCGAACCGTAGGGTCCGCACGCTTAAGGTTTCAATGACGGTTATTATGAGTTTATGTATTTTGATGTACGAAGGAGTTCGAGTCCGGATGTGATCACGGACATGACGAGGAGTCTCGAAATGGTCGAGACATAAAGATTGATATATTGGATGGTTATATTCGGACACGGAAAGGTTAGGAAGTTTCGGAGAAAACCGGAGTGCCGGAGGGGTTACGGAACCCCCGGGAAGTTATGGGCCTTATTGGGCCAAGAGGGAGAGAGAGGGCTGCACCGGAGGTGGTGCGCCGCCTCCATGGGGAGTCGAATTGACTAGGGGGGGCGCAGCCCCCTTTCCCTCTCCTCTCCCTCTCTTTCCTTCCCTTCCCTCTTCCTAGTAGGACTAGGAAAGGGAGTCCTACTCCTACTAGGAGGAGGACTCCCCCTCCCTTGGTGCGCCCCAAGGCTGGCCGCCCTCCCCTTGCTCCTTTATATACGGGGCAGGGGGCACCCTAGAACACACAAGTTGATCTACGGATCGTTCCTTAGCCGTGTCGGTGCCCCCTCCACCATATTCCACCTCGGTCATATTGTAGCGGTGCTTAGGCGAAGCCCTGCGACGGTAGAACATCAAGATCGCCACCACGCCGTCGTCAGGTTGACGGAACTCCTTCCCGACGCTTTGCTGGATCGGAGCTCGGGATCGTCATCGAGCTGAACGTGTGCCAAGAACTCGGAGGTGCCGAGTAACGGTGCTTGGATCGGTCGGATCGTGAAGACGTCGACTACATCAACAGCGTTAATATAACGCTTCGCTTTCGGTCTCACAGTGCGTGGACGGACACTCTCCCCTCTCGTTGCTATGCCATCACCATGGTCTTGCGTGATCGTAGGAAAATTTTGAAATTACTACGTTACCCAACAGGGTACTAGGCAGAATATTCTCTTCCATAGCCCGAAATGAGCCTCGACACCCAAGAATAGTTCGCAAAGGGCCACGAAGCCCGCGATATGCAAGATGGAGGCAGGAGTAAGATGGTGCAACTGGAGGCCGTAGAACTCCAGGAGCCCCCGGAGAAACGGATGGATTGGAAATCCGAGTCCTCTTACTAGATAAGAGAAGAAGCATACCCGCTCTCCTTTAGAGGGATTGGGGACGCTCTCCGCTTGCTTTCCGCCCTTGTAGGTGGCAAGTCCAGCTCGAACCGGGACCATGAAGGCCGGGGGAAGAAATCCCTTGGCTTGGAGTATAACTAGCTCGCTATATGGATCGAGCATCTCTCCCAATTTCTGGCCGAGAGCTGGGGCGCGAGAAGAGGAGCGTGCACAGAGATGCACAATGATGGAATGGGCTTTGGTCAGAGGCGCTCCGATGAAAGCTCGCAAAGGGGGGATGGTGTGACTCAGATCTAGATCCTTGCCCCTTTTATAGGCAGCTCATTTGTGCGGCTAGGGGGGTAATTGTAAAAATACCTGGCTTTTCGCATTCATTCAAACACATGGAAGATGGCCATTATTGGGCGAGAAGCCGAGGAGCACAGCATTTATCGAAGCGGACACTATTCGACAAGTATATGGAATTTGGAGAAGAACCCGCCTCGCAATGTCGAAGACAATCAACGCGCGGACTCATCGTCATTGAAGCCTGGTTCGGGGCTCTTGAGGAGTCCCGGATTAGGGGTGTCCGGATAGCGAACTCTCACCATTGGCGGACTCTGGACTATGAAGATACAAGATTGAAGACTTCGTCCCGTGTCCGGATGGGACTTTCCTTGGCGTGGAAGGCAAGCTTGGCGATACGGATATGTCGATCTCCTACCATTGTAACCGACTCTGTGTAACCCTAACCTATCCGGTGTCTATATAAACCGGAGGGTTTTAGTCCGTAGGACGAACAACAATCATACCATAGGCTAGCTTCTAGGGTTTAGCCTCCTTGATCTCGTGGTAGATCTACTCTTGTACTACCCATATCATCAATATTAATCAAGCAGGAGTAGGGTATTACCTCCATCGAGAGGGCCCAAACCTGGGTAAAAACATCGTATCCCTTGTCTCGTGTTACCATCCGCCTAGACGCACAGTTCGGGACCCCCTACCCGAGATCCGCCGGTTTTGACACCGACATCGGCCATTTCCTTCTTGCTTCGGCAGTGAGCACCATGTTCGGCTTTCAGCTCTTCAGCCGCCTTTAAGGCACCCGCATCGCTTTTCCTGGCCTGATCCTTGGCTCGCGCAAGTTCCGCCCGAAGGTTCTCCATGGCAGCGGCACCATCTGCATCAAGCACAGATGTTGTAAGATACGGGCATCAAGCTCCTCTTACCAGGTGTCGTCGGAGAAATTACATACCTTGTGCCTCGTCAAGCCGCTTGATGACAAGCGCGATGTCGGCATCTGCCACGTCAAGTTGCCGCTTTAGCTCAGCAAATTCATCAGTCCGGCTAGCCACCGGACACTTCGCCACCTACATAGGAAAGGCGACATATTATACCTGGGATTATGATCCTCCGCGCGTCGTCATTTTTGACAACGCACAGAGTCTCAGGGGATACTATCTACACAGGGCGCATCTTATATATGCGGAACCGTCAAAAGGTACATCATTTCACGTACCTCAAAACCTGTTAGTAAACTCCTGACGGCCTCGTGCAACCCGCTCTCCGCGGATGAAATCCTTTCAATCACCGTACCCATCAATGCACGGTGTTCTTCTGAGATAGACGCTCGCCCGAGCAGATCCTTCAGCTCCTCTGACCATGCACCGGACGGTGCGGACTCGTCGATGGCCTTTTTCAAGGCGGACACGAGGGCTTTGGGGGCCATACGACGCCTTCCGCCCTGCCGGTCGGAGAAACCTCCGCGACACCTCTAGGTCGCCCGCCTCGCAAGGCGGTATGCAGGGAGGCGTTCCGCTCTCCATCATCTCGGGAAGAAGATCCTCAAGATGAGCTCACGAGAAGGGCTGAGATCCGAACTACAAGGTAAAATTTGGTTATTTTCCTCAGAAATAGAATAAGGATGTCTCTTATTTTAAAACTCCCCTCTCTACTTACGGCTCGGTGGAGGGCTGATCCACTTGGGGGCACAGTGCGGCCGAGGCATCCTCCGGCGGAGGACCCTCTGACGAAGATTTCTTCCCCCGCTTTGAGACCATGGTCTCCGGGTCTTCAGAGGCGGTCCTCTTCTTCCCCTGGATGGAGGAATTCTCGATTCCTCCTTTCCTGACAGCCTCCTTCGGGGAGGCGGTAGCTTCCTTGTTCCCCCCTTCGCCTTCTTCCAAAGGCACAACCTCCAACATCCTGGTTAACACGGGATCCGGCGTGGTCTCAGGGAGGGGGGCTGGACACCTAATTAGCTTTGCTTTTGCTATCCACTCCTGTTTAAGGGACAACTCTTTTAAGGGCAAGTTTATGATAAATTTACGGATAGCGTGTCCGGGTACAGGGCTACTTACTTGAGTATCCGGGCGATTGCAGCTCAGACCTGCGTCCTCGGTCGAGTCCGGACACATTGCTTGTGATCCGAAGAACAATTTGTACATCTCCATGGGCGTCGCGCCCATAAAATGTTGGAGGGCTCGTGGTCCTTCCGGATTGAACTCCCACAGGCGGAGGGGGCGACGTTTGCAGGGCAGGGTCCGGCAAATCAACATGACCTGCATCACTACGACCAGATTGATGTCTCTTTCTAGGAGATCTCGAATGCGGCCCTGCAACAAGGGCACGTCCTTGGACGGCCCCCAGTTCAACCCTTTATTGACACATGACGCTAGTTGTGGTGGGGGACCCGAGCGAAAGGCAGGTGGTGCCACCCATGTGGAGCCCCTGGGAGCTGTGATATAAAACCACTCTCGTTGCCATAGGCTGAACTCCTCTTGAAAAGAGCCCTCGGGCCATGGAGCGTTAGCATTCTTGCTTATAACAGCACCTCTGCACTCAAGGCTGCCCTCGATCATCTTGACTCTACTTTGAAGGTCTTAAGCCACAATCCGAAGTGAGGAGTAATGCGGAGGAAGGCTTCGCACACGACAATGAACGATGAGATGTGGAGGATGGACTCCGGAGCCAAGTCGTGAAATTCTAGCCCATAATAAAACATGAGCCCCCTCACAAAGGGGTCCGTCGGGAAGCCTAGCCCCCCAAGGAAGTGAGACACAAACACCACGCTCTCACCAGGCTTGGGAGTGGGGATAACCTGCCCTTGAGCAGGCAGCCTATGCGAGATTTTGCCGGTTAGATACCTGGCATCTCTTAGCTTTAGCACGTCTTCTTCCGTAACGGAGGAAGGCATCCACCGGCCTTGAAGGTCGGAGCCGGACATCATCGAAGGTCCGAAGCGCCTGAATCTGGAGCTTTGGGTGTTGGAACTCGAGGTGAGAGGCGGATTCGATTGAGATTGAAAGAAAGGAGTCGAGCCTTGGTCTCTTTATAAAGAGGTTGAATACCAAGCGCCTTCCCCGTGACCGTTTGGGACTCGCCTTCGATCGAGGAGATGTACCAACAGGCACGATTGGGTTACCCACGCCCGTATTGATGAGAATCCCAGAATAAGGGGACACGATCTCTGCTTCGACAAGACGTGCCAAGGAAACCGCCTCGCTAAACGTGCTGAGGTGGGACAGTAAAACGATTCGAATAAAGACTTGGCTGTGGTGTGATGTCATGCTAGAGAATATGTCAGCAGATTAGATTTGTGCAAATATTATTCTCTCTACAGTGGTATGTGGAACTTGTTTTGCAGAGCCGGACACTATTCTTGTGTTCAATATCTTCTATGAAGTATTCGGAGGAGGAACCCGCCTTGCAATGCCGAAGACAATTTATGCTACCGGACTCGTCGTCATTGAAGCCTGGTTCGGGGCTCTTGAGGAGTCTGGATTAGGGGTGTCCGGATGGCGGACTATAACCTTTGGCCGGACTCCTGGACTATGAAGATACAAGATTGAAGACTTCGTCCCGTGTCCGGATAGGACTTTCCTTGGCGTGGAAGGCAAGCTTGGCGATACGGATATGTAGATCTCCTCCCATTGTAACCGACTGTAACCCTAGCCCTCTCCGGTGTCTATATAAACCGGAGGGTTTTAGTCCGTGGGGACTAACAGCAATCATACCATAGGCTAGCTTCTAGGGTTTAGCCTCTTTGATCTCGTGGTAGATCTACTCTTGTACTACCCATATCATCAATATTAATCAAGCAGGAGTAGGGTTTTACCTCCATCGAGAGGGCCCGAACCTGGGTAAAAACATCGTGTCCCTTGTCTCCTATTACCATCCGCCTAGACACACAGTTCGGGACCCCCTACCCGAGATCCGCCGGTTTTGACACCGACACCCCCAAAGAAAAGAAAAGAAATAAAATTATTTACACGGGAAAGCTCCCAACAAGCAAAAGAAGAACGGGAAATATTTTTAGGTTTTCCTTTTTAATTACTACTACTTACTACAGCAAGAAAAGTAATCTACTACTAATTTTTTTTGGTTTTTCTTAAGATTTAACAAACACACAAGAAGAAAGCAGGAAAAAGAAAATAAACTAGCATGGATATTAAAGTGAAAGAGTATGAGCACCGACATCTAGCAATGAGTGTGTGTGAACATAAATGTAATGTCGGTGGGAAATACGTACTCCCCCAAGCTTAGGCTTTTGGCCTAAGTTGGTTCATTGCCAGGGATGGCCTGGCGGGTACCCATAGGTGTAGCTGGGGTTGTACTGAGATGCAGCTGCTATTGCCTCCTGAGCTGCAGCGTGGCGTCGGGCTGCCTCCGCTCTCCTCTCGTACTCATCTGCCTCCTCTCTGGTAATAATATATCTTCCTTTTGCCTGATAATCAAAGAAGGCAGGAGCAGGGAGAGTAATACGGACAACACGCCGTTTGTTAAAGATTAGTCGATATAGGAGAGGTGATTCATTCCTCACGACAAACTGATGGTGGACCATAGAATTATAATCTAAATAAGTAGGAGGCAACTCCATATCACCCTCACGAACGTCCACATCAAGAAAATTAGCTAAGCGGGTTGCATAAATTCCTCCAAAGAAATCTCCATTATATCTATTATGATGCAACCTACGTGCTACAATGGCTCCCATATGATAAGATTGGTCTCCTAACACAGCACTCTTGAGAATGCTAAGGTCAGGGACACACATGTGACATGCTTCATCCTTAGCATTTATGCACCTAGCTATGAAGAGAGCAAAATAATGTACAGTAGGAAAGTGAATGCTCCCTATGGTAGCTTGTGTTATATCTCTAGATTCCCCTACGGTTATACCAGCAAGAAAGTCTCTAAATTCAGATTTACGGGGATCACTAGCACTACCCCATTGTGGAAGTTTGCAAGCAAAAGTAAAATCATCTAAGTCCATGGTATAAGATTTGTCATAAAGATCAAACATGACTGTTGGAGAATTATGTGAAGATGAAAATTCAAACCTCCTCACAAATGAACTAGTGAGATCATGGTACTGTGGGCATTGGTCTGCCTCGAAATCCACAAGATCGGCGTTACGCAAACACGCGTTAAATTTCTCTTTGATACCTGCTCGATCCATAAAATTTTCTGAAGGCCATTCACAAGGCCGCACTGGAGCATCCCTTGGGGGCTCCTCATCAGCATCACGCATTACAAGCCTGGGGCCTTGCTTCCTTGAAGAACCACCTTGGAACATCTTCCTAAACATATTATTCTCTCTGAAAAAATTCTGAAATTTTTAGTAACTTCAAACAAACGTGAACCAAGCTCGACAAAATTGATAGCAACCACTCCTACAAGTGCCTAGAGGATAAATCATGCATTAGAACTACTTGGAACCATATAAATTCGACATGCTAGCTCAAGAACATGGTCACCTATGCAGCACAAATTTGCAATGAATAAAGCACTAGAGCAAAAACTAATTGGACCAATGGAGGAGTCACATACCAAGGAACAATCTCCCCAAGCAGTTTTGTGATAGGTGCTTTGAGCAAGGAGATCGAAAATCACAACAAAGTGAGCTAGAACTCGTGCTTGAACCAGATATTCGTGTTTGTGGGAGGAAGAAGAAGAGGATCGGTGCAGGAATAAGTGGAGGAGGGCCACCGTGGGCCCACAAGGCAGAGGGGCGCGTCCTGGGGGGTAGGGCGCGCCCTCCACCCTCGTGGCCAGGTGGCAGCTCCCCCCGAGGTGTTTTCAGTACCATAAATCCTCAAATATTCCCGAAAAAATCATATTAAATTGGCATGGCATTTGGAGGACTTTTATTTTCGGGGTATTTTAATTGCACGAATAAATCAGGAAACAGACAGAAAAATACTATTTTTACTTTATTTCAACTAAATAACAGAAAGTATAAAGAGGGTACAGAAGTTTTGTGCTTCTAGTTTCATCCGTCTCATGCTCATCAAAAGGAATCCACTAACAAGGTTGATCAGGTCTTGTTAACAAACTCATTCCGATTAACATGGAACCGGAGAAATTTTGAATAACACTATGTTACCTCAACGGGGATATGCACATCCCCTATAATAAGAATATCATATTTCTTTTTGACAGTAGGAAGAGGAATTTCAAAACCTCCAAATATAATCGATGGAATTTTTCCAATAGAATTGATACTATGAACTTGAGGTTGTTTCCTCGGAAAGTGTACCGTATGCTCATTACCATTAACATGAAAAGTGACATTGCCTTTGTTGCAATCAATAGCAGCATCTGCAGTATTCAAAAAAGGTCTTCCAAGAATAATAGACATACTATCGTCCTCGGGAATATCAAGAATAACAAAGTCCGTTAAAATAGTAACGTTTGCAACCACAACAGCACATCCTCACAAATACCGGTGTGTATAGCAGTTGATTTATTAGCCATTTGCAAAGATATTTCAGTAGGTGTCAACTTATTCAAATCAAGTCTACGATATAAAGAGAGAGGCATAACACTAACACCGGCTCCAAGATCACATAAAGCGGTATTAACATAGTTTCTTTTAATGGAGCATGGTATAGTAGGTACTCCTGGATCTCCAAGTTTCTTTGGAATTCCGCCCTTAAAAGTATAATTAGCAAGCATGGTGGAAATTTCAGCTTCCGGTATCTTTCTTTTATTAGTGACAATATCTTTCATATATTTATCATAGGGATTCATTTTGAGCATACCAGCTAATCGCATACGCAAAAATATAGGTCTAATCATTTCAGCAAAGTGCTCAAAATCCTCATCATCCTTTTTCTTGGATGGTTTGGGAGGAAAAGGCATGGATTTCTGAACCCATGGTTCTCTTTCTTTACCATGTTTCCTAGCAACAAAGTCTCTCTTATCATAACGTTGATTCTTTGATTGTGGGTTATCAAGATCAACTGCAGGTTCAATTTCTACATCATTATCATTACTAGGTTGAGCATCATCATGAACATTATCATTAACATTTTCACTTGGTTCATGTTCATTACCAGATTGTGTTTCAAAGATCGTATATAGATATATCATTTGGATTCTCGGTGGTTCAGCAATAGGTTCACTAGAAGTTTGCAAAGTCCTATCATTTTTCTTTTTCTTCCTTTTAGAAGAACTAGGTACATCAATATTATTTCTCTGAGAATCTTGTTCAATTCTCTTAGGGTGGCCTTCATGATACAAAGGTTCGTGAGTCATTCTACCAGTTCTAGTAGCTACTCTAACAGCATAATCATTTTTCTTACTCTTCATTTCATTGAGCAAATCATTTTGAGCTTTAAGTACTTGTTCTACTTGAGTGGTAACCATAGAAGCATGTTTGCTAACAAGTTTAAGTTCACCTCTAATATTAGCCATATAATCACCCAAGTGTTTAATCATATCGGAATCATATTTCAATTGTCTGCCAAAATAATCATTAAAATTTTCTTGTTTGACAATAAAATTATCAAACTCATCAAAGCATTGCCTAACAGACTTATAGCGAGGAATATCACCTTCATCAAATCTATACAGAGAATTTACCTTTACTACCTGTGTCGGGTTATCAAGACCAAGAGGTTCTTCAATAGGTAATGGATCAAGATCATATGTTTCTTCAACAGGCGGTAAATTAAGACCATGTATTTCTTCAATAGGAGGTAAATTCTTAACATCTTCAGCTTTAATACATTTTTCTTTCATAGATTTCTTTGCCTCTTGCATATCTTCAGGACTAAGAAACAGAACACCTCTCTTCTTCGGAGTTGGTTTAGGAATAGGCTCAGTAATTGGAGCAGGAGCTGGATCAGGAGGTGCCCAATTATTTTCATTTGTCAACATATTATTCAATAGAATTTCATCTTCATCCGGTGTTCTTTCCCTGAAAAGAGAACCAGCACAACTATCCAGGTAATCTCTGAAAGCATCGGTTAGTCTATTATAAAAGATATCAAGTATTTCATTTTTCTTAAGAGGATGATCAGGCAAAGCATTAAGTAACTTGAGAAGCCTCCCCCAAGCTTGTGGGAGACTCTCTTCTTCAATTTGCACAAAGTTGTATATTTCCTTTAAGGCAGATTGTTTCTTATGAGCAGGGAAATATTTAGCAGAGAAGTAATAAATCATATCCTGGGGACTACGCACACAACCAGGATCAAGAGAATTAAACCATATCTTAGCATCACCCTTTAATGAGAACGGAAATATTTTAAGGATATAAAAGTAGTGAGATCTCTCATCGTTAGTGAACAGGGTGGCTATATCATTTAATTTAGTAAGATATGCCACAACAGTTTCAGATTCATAGCAATGAAAAGGATCAGAATCAACCAAAGTAATTATATCAGGTTCAACAGAGAATTCATAATCCTTATTGGCAACACAAATAGGTGAAGTAGCGAAAGCAGGGTCGGGCCTCATTCTATCTCTAAGAGATTCCTTGTTCCATTTAATTAATAGCCTCTTGAGTTCGCGACTATCTTTGCAAGCTAAGATAGCTGCAGAAGCTTCAAAAACATAACCCTCAGAAATAACAGGCCTATCTTCATCATCACTTTCATCACTATAATCAGATTCAATAATTTCTTTCTCTCTAGCCCTAGCAATTTGTTCATCAAGAAATTCACTAAGGGGCATAGTAGTATCAAGCATAGAAGTAGTTTCATCACAAGTATCATGCATAGCAGAAGTGGCATCATCAATAACATGCGACATATCGGAACGAATAGCAGAAGGAGGTTTAGGTGTCGCAAGCTTACTCATAATGTAAGGTGAATCAAGTGCGAGCTAGATGGCGTTCCTTACCTCCCTCGTAGTTGAGGGATAAATTTTTGTTTTCGCGTCTTTCAAGTTCTTCATAGTGTCCAGCAGATATAAATCCCAAGTGACTCAAAGAATAGAGCTATGCTCCCCGGCAACGGCGCCATAAATTAGTCTTGATAACCCACAAGTGTAGGGGATCGCAACAGCTTTCGAGGGTAGAGTATTCAACCCAAATTTATTGATTCGACACAAGGGGAGCCAAAGAATATTCTCAAGTATTAGCAACTGAATTGTCAATTCGGCCACACCTGGATAACTTAATATCTGCAGCAAGGTATTTAGTAGCAAAGTAATATGATAGTAGTGGTAACGGTAACAAAAGAGTAATGAAAGCAAAACTAATATTTTTGATATTTTGTAGTGATTGTAACAGTAGCAACGGAAAAGTAAATAAGCGTAAACCAGTAGATGGAAAACTCGTAGGCATTGGATAGGTGATGGATAATTATGCCGGATGCGGTTCATCATGTAACAGTCATAACATAGGGTGACATGTAACTAGCTCCAATTCATCAATGTATTGTAGGCATGTATTCGAATATAGTCATACGTGCTTATGGAAAAGAACTTGCATGACATCTTTTGTCCTACCCTCCCGTGGCAGCGGGTCCTAATGGAAACTAAGGGATATTAAGGCCTCCTTTAAATAGAGAACCGAGCAAAGCATTAGCACTTAGTGAATACATGAACTCCTCAAACTATGGTCATCACCGGAGTGGTCCCGATTATTGTCACTTGGGTTGCGGATCATAACACATAGTAGGTGACTATAGACTTGCAAGATAGGATCAAGAACTCACATATATTCATGAAAACATAATAGGTTCAGATCTGAAATCATGGCACTCGGGCCCTAGTGACAAGCATTAAGCATAGCAAAGTCATAGCAACATCAATCTCGTAACATAGTGGATACTAGGATCAAACCCTAACAAAACTAACTCGATTACATGATAGATCTCATCCAACCCATCACCGTTCAGCAAGCCTACGATGGAATTACTCACGCACGGCGGTGAGAATCATGAAATTGGTGATGGAGGATGGTTGATGATGACGACGGCAACGAATCCCCCTCTCTGGAGCCCCGAACGGACTCCAGATCAGCCCTCCCGAGAGGTTTTAGGGCTTGGCGGCGGCTCCGTATCATAAAACGCGATGATTTCTTCTCCTTGATTTTTCTCTCCCCGAAAGCAAATATATAGAGTCGGAGTTGGCGTCGGAGGAGGTCCAGGGGGCCCACGAGGTAGGGGCGCGCCTAGGCGGGCGCCCCACCTCGTGGATGTGGTGTGGCCCCGGTCTTCATCTTTGGCAAGGATTTTTATTATTTTTAACTAGATGTTCCGTTGAGTTTCGTGTCATTCAGAGAACTTTTGTTTTCTCGCACATAAAACAACATCATGGCAATTATCTTTGAAAACAGCGTCACCCGAGTTAGTTCCATTCAAATCATGCAAGTTAGAGTCCAAAACAAGGGCAAAAGTGTTTGGAAAAGTAGATACGATAGAGACGTATCACCCGTCGGGCAAGCTGGTGCAGATCGAGCACGCGCTCACGGCCGTCGGATTGGGCCAAACCTCGCTTGGCATCAAACGTAAGATGCGCGCAGGAATTGTGCCCTGTACTTTCTGCTATTAGTACTCTCATATACGCGAGGTGGTATTAATGGGGAGCTCCTATCGGGCGCTTCAGGCACCCGAACTCCTCCCTGGCGCTCGCTACGCTGCTTAGTTGGGCCGGCCCACAAAAACGCACAGACAACGGACGCAAAAGCTCGCAAAAACCGCAAAAAACAAATCTATAGGTCTCGAACTCATACACTTCAAAGTTCAAAGTCACCATCAGTCCCTCTAGCCACCCGAGCTACATAAGTTTCATGATTTGTATAAGCGAGAAATGCGTAACAAACAATGTTGCCGCGCTATAAAATAATTCATAAAATAATGGATTTCCAAAAAGACACAAAATTTGAAAATAGTTCATATAATTTTTAAAAAGTTCATCGAACTAGAAAGCGTTAATCAAAATTGAGAAAAAAATCATGGATTTTTCAAAAAAAGTTCATGGACTTGAAAATAGTTCATCGAGTTTGAAAAAAAGTTCATCAAGTTTGAAAAAAAGTTCATCGAATTTGAAAAACGTTCATCAAAATAAAAAAAAATCATCGAGTTTCGTCCCATAAGCTTGCTTATGATTTTTTCTCGGACGAAAGACCTCATATAGCAGAAGATGGGCACCGGAGGCCTGCCAGGGGGCCCACGAGGCAGGGGGCTCGCCCAGGGGGTAGGGCGCGCCCCCCACCCTCGTGGATGGTGGGTGCCCCCCCCCCCTCTGGTACTTCCTTCGCCCAATACTTTTTATATATTCTGAAACGTGCTCCCATGAAGTTTCGGGACTTTTGAATTGTGCGAATAGATCTCTAATATTTGCTCCTTTTCCATTCGAATTCCAGCTGCAGCATTCCCCTCTTCATGTAAACCTTGTAAAATAAGAGAGAATAGGCATAAGTATTGTGACATAATGTGTAATAACAGCCCATAATGCAATAAATATCGATATAAAAGCATGATGCAAAATGGACGTATCACTCATCTTCCATGAAGTCTATTCTTTGCCAATGAATCCATCAATCTCAAGTGTCTTGAAGTTCTCATGCACATTGGGGAAGTTGTATGGGTGATCATCTATGTAGTCCAGTCTACCCATCTCATATCGCTCACGGATGGTCTCTTGTCAAGAAGCACAGTCTCATAGAAGTCCTATTGCTCCGTGGTGTGGAAACAATAATCCACGACCGTTCTCCTTCTCCATATGGATCAGTGGTCCTCCATCTCCTCAGTCCTTTATCCTTCCGTTCCTTCGTGTTCTCTACCTCTAGATGAGAGTCATCATGAGCAGGCAGGAATGGTCTTAGCTTTTTGAGGTGCGCTGGGGCATCTTCTTCAACTCTCTCGGGCACTGGGGCCTTGTTCTTCTAAGATGCAACAATGTTTGTTGTGGTCTTGCCCTTGGCTTTTGTAGCAGTCTTTGCCTTGGCGGCTGGGGGTGCTGTCTTGGGCATAGCATCATCCTTGGCTTCTTTGTTGGTGGACATGTACTATCCTCTTCCTTCCCCTTTTCTTTGTTGGCTTCTTGGGCATGGACTTGGATTCCCTTGCATCCGAGCTTCCTGCAGGAGTATGTATCAGTGTTATACCTCTCTTAGCTGGAGTGGAGGCTGGCACCTTTTGAGCAACACCTCTCTCTTTCTCTTATGATCTTTCTTTCATACCGACACCGACCTGGATTGCAATGAACGCCTCATCAAAGCCAAATTGAAGACAAAAGAAACCGTCGATAACCATGCATGTACGCCCCGGCAAAATCATGCATGAAAAAAAGCAGATTCCTCGTCTTATGCCAAGAGGGCTCTTAGTCATGGTTATTGGGTTAGGGCAATGCAATATTTTCCTTTTCCCTTACAATGCACATGCTATTTTGCTAGTAATACTCTATAACACTAAGCTCCTAGTTTTAAAGATCCCACATTTATTTGAGGTCTCCAATTAGGATTGGCTAACCCGATTTTGACCGCGTCAACAATTTTTCAAAGCTCCCTCACTCAATTCTTTTATACTATACACTATGCTTCATAATATTTAAGGCCTCATAATTAATTGAAGTATTCAATTTAGAATTGGGTCAACCCATTTTGACTGGATCAACACTTTCTCAAGCTCTTTCATTCAATTCTTTTAATTCACTATGTTTCTTAATTTTGTAGCTCTTTCATTCAATTGAGGTATTCAATTTTGAATTTGGTTTACGATTTTGACCAGGCCAATGATTTTTTAAACTAATCAGCAGCAACTGGTCTATAAAAAAATATCAATCCTGCGCACACTCTCACCACCTGAAAAAAGAAGCGCCACCATATGATACTGTAGCACCAATATTATAGTACATGCGATCACCGAGACCGAAATTTCCCCACATATATATAGTTGGTTAGCGGATCACACAGAGTCACACCACGAAATGCCCACCAAATACCGCAATATAAAATAAATAAAACACACTCTATCATCTCCCCACCCGTCAAACTAAATATTCCATGAGTCAAATATAAGGGATATCAGTCTAGTAGAAAATCATTTTTTTTAACTTTGACCAAGTTCAGAGCAAAAGTATCGACATCCACAATATTAAACAAAAAGTATGGAAATTCATTTCATGATGAATTTAAAAAAATATCAATTTGATATTTTGATATATTTTTCTACAAATTTAATTAAACTTAAAAGGTTTGACCTTTTGAAAAAGTAGTACCTCTTATATTCTGAAATAGAGCGATTATTTTTTGAAGAAACCCAACAACACTGAAGAAACTCAACAACATCAAAGGCGTAGCAAAGCGCGCCCAACCCTTCTATTACCCCCTCCGTTTCTTTTCAGTCTGCATATAAGATTTGGTCAAAGTCAAACTGTGTCAACTTTGACTAAGTTTATAGAAAAATATATTATGATTCACAATATGAAATCAATATTGTTAGATGCATCATGAAATTGATTTTCATACTATATATAGTTTTAGTATAGTAGATGTTGATATTTTTTCAAACAAAGTTGATCAAACTTTACATAGTTTGACTTTGACCAAATATTATATGCAGACTAAAAAAACGGAGGAAGTACTTAAGTATAGGGTCTGTCGAAGCCTCATCTAGATGTGACATTGTTATATCACATCTAAGTATGACATCACTTTATGGCCCTTCTTTTGTTTGTTTGTGTTGCGTTATTTATTTGTCCGGTGAGCTCATCGATCCAGCCCGGTGACAACACAACCCCGCTCTCGCATGGCACAATATTCTGGCGCTCAAGTCCATCCACGCTGTTTCTTTATTTTTCGAACAAGTGAGCACGCTCACGTTGCTCACATTCCTAGGCTAAGCACGCCCCTGTAGCCTAGCTTACCTAGTACTACGGTTTGTTCTTGTTATTTCCTTTTTTGATTGCCTTTCTTCTGACTTTGTTTTTGACCTTTTATTTTCTTATAATTTCCTGTAGTAATTTTTTAACATATGGTAAAATGTTTTTAAACTACACAATGAACATATTTTAAATACGGTGAACATTTGTTCAAGTACAGACCGATCAAATTTATAATATACTATGAACACTTTCTATATAAAGTGAACATTTCCAATGTAGAGTGAACTTTTTATTAATATATGGTGCAATATTTTAAAATACACACTGAACATTTTGAAAAAATAGATGCTGGACATTTTTTGAAGTGCACGATGAACACTTAAAAATGATTGAACGAGAAAAACAAAAAAATCTAGGCAAAGAAACATACAGAAGAATGTCTGCGAATTTGAAAAAAGTTCAGGAATTTGAGAAAAGTTCACAAATTCAAAAAAGAAGAAAAGATCATGCTGCAAAAAAATCATCAATTCAATAAACGCTCCTGAATAGAAAAATTGCTCGCGAATTTCAATAATTGTTTGTGAATTTATAAAGTGTTCACAAATTCAAATAGTGTTTAAGAATTCAAAAAAATTCACATACAGACACACACCACCTAGTCGTGAGCCGATGCTTGACATGCAACTGGGAACCCCTTGGCAAAATGACAAACACACACACACTCTAGTTGCAAGTAGGTTATAGACATGCAATTGGGGATCCTCGACACACACACACACATCCCCTAGTTGCGAGTTGATGGTCAACTTGCAACTGGGGGGCCACAAATAAAACACACATACAGACACACACCCTCTAGTTGCAAGTCGATGCTTGACATGCAACTAGGGACCCCTTGACAAAAAGACACACACACCCCCTAGTTGTATGTCGTTTATCGACATGCAAGACCCTTGACACACACACACACATCCCCTAGTTGCTAGTTGGTGGTCAACTTGCAACTGGGGACCCATGAATAAAACACACACACACACACACACACACACAAATCCTAGTTGTGAGTCGATGTTCAACTGGCAACTAGGGGTCCTCAACAAACACACAACCCCCTAGTTGCGAGTCAATGGTTGACATGCAACTGGTGCCCCTTGAAAAACACACACACACACACACACACATCCCTAGTTGCGAGTTGATGGTCAACTTGCAACTAGGGGTCCACAACAAACACACACCCCCTAGTTGTGAGTCGATGCTTGACATGCAACTTGGGACCCCTTGACAAAATGAAAAACACGCACAAACTCTAGTTGCAAGTCGGTTATCGACATGCAATTGGGTACCCTCGACACACACACACATCCCCTAGTTGCGAGTTGATGGTCAACTTGCAACTGGGGGGGCACGAATAAACACACACACACACACACACACACACACACACACACACACACACACGCACGCACGCACGCACGCACACACACCCTAGTTGCGAGTCGATGGTCAACTTGCAACTAGGGGTCGTCAACAAACACATACACACACACCCTAGTTGCGAGTCGATGCTTGACATGCAACTAGGGACCCCTTGACAAAAAGACACACACACGCACGCACCTCTAGTTGCGAGTCGGTTATCGACATGCAACTGGGGACCCATGACAAAATACACACACAACCCCTAGTTGTGAGTTGATGGTCAACTTGTAACCGAGGGGCCACAAATAAAACACACATATAGACACACACCCCCTAGTTGCGAGTTGATGGTCTACTTGCAACTGAGGGTCCTCAACAAACACACACACCCTAGTTGCGAGTCGATTATCAACATGCAACTGGGGACCCACGACAAAACACACACACACACACCCCTAGTTGCGAGTCGATGGTCAACTTGCAACTAGGGGTCGTCAACAAACACACACATCCCCCTAGTTGCGAGTCGATGCTTTACATACAACTGGGGACCCCTTGACAAAATGACAAACACACACACACTCTAGTTGCAAGTCGGTTATCGACATGCAATTGGGGACCCTCCACACACACACACACACATCCCCTAGTTGCAAGTTGATGGTCAACTTGCAACTGGGGGGCCACAAATAAAACACACATAGAGAGACACAGCCCCCTAGTTGCAAGTCACCCCTAATTGCAAGTCGATGCTTGACATGCAAGTGCGGAATGACAAGAAGACACACACACACACACACACCCCTAGTTGCAAGTCGTTTATCGACATGCAAATTGGGGACCCTCGATACACATACACACATCCCCTAGTTGCGAGTTGGTGGTCAACTGGCAACTGGAGGCCACGAATAAAACACACACACACGCACACACTCTAGTCGCAAGTCGGTTATTCACATGCAATTGGGGACCCTCGACACACATACACACATCCCCTAGTTGCGAGTTGATGGTGAACTTGCAACTGGGGGGCCACACATACACACATACACACATACACACATACAGACACACACCCTAGCTGTGAGTCTTGACATTCAACTGGGGACCCATTGACTAGACGAAGCCTAGACATCCCTTTTTTGACGATGTTCAAGCTTGTAGCAACCCTATCTCGCATTTTATGTATTCACAAAAAAAATAGAAAAACAAAAAAATAAGTAAAAAAGTATCTATTTTTAAAAATGTCCCATGTGTTGTATGCAAAAAGAATTCCAAAAATCAAAACAAAAAATGGCCCAAAAAAACTAACGACCAGCAACAGATGCGGCCAAAAAAAGAGAGAGCCCGCAACATGTGTTGTACGCAAAAAAAAGAAAGCCGGCAACAAGCGCGGCCCCCAAAAAGAAGAAAGCCCACAAAACATGCGCTGCCAAAAAACAAAAAATGTACAGCCAGCAAACACGGCCCAAAACATCAAAAAAACAAAGCCCACCCCGCAACAGCGAGCCCTGCGAGCCAGCCGGATGGCCAGCGCTGCGAGCGAGAGCCATGCCTGCCGATCGCTGTACCTGCTGCGTTGAAGAAAAAAAAACAGTTAGATGTGACATCCTTAAAAAACATATAAATGTGAATTAGTCATTCTCTTAAGTATATGTCCAACAAGTAATAATTTCATGGTAAACATGCAAAGCGATTCCATGTATAAATTCATGTAAAAATTCCATAATGAGGTTTTTCGAACATAGTAATTTCATGTAATTTGAATATAGTTGCAGGACTCATAATTCCAATAAAATTTCCTCCAAATTGTAGTACAAATATATCATATGAAAGAAAATTCTAAAGACTCTAATCTGCGAATTAAACTACTACTAAAAAGATCCAAATCCACTATTTTTTCATAAGTTTTCTTTGAATAAAGGAGCACTCAGAGAAAATCGGCCAGAGTGGGTCTCAGCGCCTTCTCAAAACCTTGCCTGTTTCCGGTTCCGGCCCAGAATCATCTTCTTGCGAAACACTCCGCTCTTCTCCGTTTTCCTCTTCTCTTCGCGTTCGACACTACTTCCGTCCCGTCCCCCCTCCGTCTCTCTTCTCTAGCAGCCGCCTCGCTCTCTCGCTCCATCCGATCTCCTCCCGCGACCCGAGAAAGCCGACGAGGTAGTCCCGCGCGTCGGCCATGGGCGACAGCCAGTACTCCTTCTCCCTCACCACCTTCAGGTTTGTGCTCCCCCCCACCCCCATCCCCCCTCTCGATTGGGTCTGATCAGGTGCGATGTAGGGGCTTTGATCTGACTTTTCCCCCGATTTCATTGCAGCCCGTCGGGGAAGCTGGTGCAGATCGAGCACGCGCTCACGGCCGTCGGATCGGGCCAAACCTCGCTTGGCATCAAAGGTGCGGTGCGCGCAGTAATCTTGCCTGTACTTTCTGCTATTAGTAGTCTTACGCTGCCAGCATAGATTTCCGGCGGAGGTTTCGTGATTTTAGACAAGTTTAAGACAGCGACGTGTGGGTTTTATGCACACCATTAGGTCATTGCGGAGGGTTTCCATTCTCGTTTCTCAAGTGTAAATTAAGTTCGCATTTTAGGGTTCGGTATCACACGGCTTATGACATTGCTGATGTCAGTTAGGTTTTCTCTTGTATCTTTGGCATCGTAGATTGCGTGGTAGTATTTACACTGCTGTGGGACTTACCGGTTGCATATGATGTGTTATGCTTGTATGTGCCATGGAAATCATTGATCTGCAAAATTCAGGCTTCCAACGACAAGAGGATGGAGTGCAGGCCTTTTTAACACATAAGAAATAGTTAATAATCACTGCTCTTTTGTTTGCGGCTGGCGACAGGGCTACTGTGCCAATTTAAGGCACTGAGATTTTTTGCAGATCTATGCCCAATTTTAGGCCTGAGCTTTAGGAGCTTCTTCATGTCTACGGAGACTGATATACCAGCTAATAATCCAATGCTTTTGATAGGCACATGCGCATGATGCCAATGTGTTTGTCCGATCATGTTCGTTTTAAAGCTGTATTATTTTACATTGTGCTTATGGGTGCGAAGTTCATGTTTGGTGTGACGTATTTTCAGAAGTATACAGATGTTTTGTAAACTACATAGGAGCACATCCATTGTAAAGCTTGGAGTTCTAATTGCCTTCTTGTACTTCACAGTTCTACAGAAACTGTTAGAGCGCGTTCTTTTCACAGTTGGATTTATATATCTACCATGGAGTTGTTCGATTCTTTTGCTTACTGGTAGAATGGCAGGATGATGTCTACTTACCGAGGTCCTATGAGATTTAGAATCATAAGTGCGCAGTTGCACATTATTTGTTTTCTTCTTTTCCAGCACACCACTTAGTTTGCTTTTCAGCATACCAAGCAGTTGCATTGTGTTGTGCTGTGGAAGTTAAAGAGCGGTCTCTTGGTTTTTTGCCTATGACCTTTTATTTGCAACTGAATGAAACTAATGTTTGATGTCAACAAAAAACTTAATGTTTTACATGCGCTCTTTATATAGCTACAAGTTAGCACCGATTCTTTCTTTCCTCTATTATAGTTACTAATGATTGAACAAATTTTAGCTTAGTATGTATGATGCATATTTTATCAGTTTTTTTACTGTTCTACAACATTTTCACTTCCCTTTCTGAGTGACTTATTGATTCTGAGATATATGTGTCGTGTTTGTAGCTGCCAATGGTGTAGTTATTGCCACCGAGAAGAAATTGCCTTCTATTTTAGTGGACGAAACATCTGTAAGTGTAACATCATCCTTAATTTTATTTTATTTCTGTACTTGCCGTCTTTTGTTGTTATCTCAAAAGAAAAATGCTAACTAATCCATTCCTGCAAATTTATAGGTGCAGAAGATTCAGTCACTGACTCCAAATATTGGAGTTGTCTACAGGTATTTTTCCAGTGTTTCTTTTTATTCATTTTTCTATCTTGGATATATTTCAATTATTGTAGAAATATTTACCTCTGTTACTGTATTACTCTTACCCCAACTAATGTTGTATTGGTTAATGTTCTTAATTCTCAATGATATCTGAGCTAGTATTGCTGTGTTTGCTGCTACATTTTTTTTCACTTTCACCACTGATGAGCTGGTTATATATATGAAGGATAGTAAGAACAATTTGTCTGAAGATTCCTCCCTTTATCCATTTCACCTTATGCTGTAGATGCCCCTGAAAAGGCAAAATTTTAAAATACCTGTACAAAGTATGGAAGGAAACCAGCTGATTAGATCAATCAACGTAAGGTATCTGGGAGAAAACATGAATCATTCACCCTTTTTAGGCGACATAGGGAAGAGAATTCGAATTTCTATTTGTCATTACCAATTTACCATGCAAATTGTACTGGTGTGAGCTATTACCTAGAGCATTGCTTGACCACAGAAGTGCACATTGGAGATCAACAGCTAGACTTGTAGTGCCAACAGCTAAGCTATCAGAATAACCACACTTTCTTCAAACTGTTTATTAAATCTCCCGAGTTGCCACCATGGCTCCATTAATGCATTTTCCAGTTTATGATACTGAAATTTGGTGTTTCTTGCAATTTTCAAGTGTATCTTGTTGCATGTATGTGCACTTACCTACTTGTTGTTTCCAGTGGGATGGGTCCAGATTTTCGTGTTCTTGTCAGAAAAAGTCGGAAGCAGGCACAGCAGTATTATCGGTTGTACAAGGTAGCCATTTTAATAAATTGCCACTTTGGCTAATGTACAGGTCACCTGTAGCCATGTTCTATCATTTTCCCCTAGTAAATATATGTTCTCTGATTATTATTCATTTTCCAAACGCAGGAAACCATCCCAGTGACCCAGCTTGTCCGAGAGACTGCTGCTGTTATGCAGGAGTTCACACAATCTGGGTATGCTACTATACTTTGCACATTCTATTTATTATACCTAGAGAAAGTTATAGGATTTGTATTACTTTTGACTGATGTTTTTGATAACAAGAACGCAAATGTGAATATAACTTAATAGGTTAGCTCAAGGAACTGAGGTTTTAAAATGCTACAGTCATGACGCAAGTCGACACTCATACATATAATAGTAGATAAGATTTGATTGTCCCATGCATTTTGATTTGTTTTACATGTGTCAGCCAAAACCCAAAAGTCCAGCTCAAAACTTCATCATAGAAATATACGTCTTCCTTACAACCTTATTTGTTGCAGTGGTGTAAGACCATTTGGTGTATCACTGTTGATTGCTGGGTATGATGACAATGGCCCGCAGTTGTATCAGGTATGTGCAAAGAGCTACTGTACATGATAGAGGCCTTGTTATTTCCCTTCCCACTATTTCATATTCTGTCGCTTGTTAGTTTGTACTCCCTCCGTTCCTAAATATTTGTCTTTCTAGAGGTTTCAACAAGTGACTACATACGGAGCAAAATGAGTGAATCTACACTCAAACATATGTCTATATACATCCGTATGTGGTAGTCCATTTGAAATCTCTAGAAAGATAAATATTTAGGAACGGAGGGAGTACCAGATTTGTATTACTTTTGACTGATGTTTCACATGTCATGAACTCGTATCGTTAGGGTGTAGTTAATAGTAACAAAATTTCTCATTGTTGATTATTTCTATAGGTTGACCCATCAGGATCTTACTTCTCCTGGAAAGCATCAGCGATGGGGAAAAATGTGTCAAATGCAAAGACATTTCTTGAGAAAAGGTAGATGGCGGATCTATCATCCATCCTACTAAATCAACTATGGTCACTGTTAGTGTTTGAGTGTTATTATTCTCAATCTGATAATCATACTAAATTGCATTCTATTGCTGTCCATCCTTTCACTAATACAAGCAGCATTTATGTTGTCAAGGTTATTATTATTTTCCCTTTTTGCATGGTCATATGATTTAGCTGACATAGCTTCAACTCATAGATACACCGAAGATATGGAGCTTGATGATGCCATTCATACTGCAATTTTGACTCTGAAAGAAGGGTAGCTACATCTTTCTCGTAGTTGGCTCATGCTGCCAATTTGGTTGCTTAATGAGTACTGACTGTTTCCGGACTTGCAGATATGAAGGTCAAATCTCTGCCAACAACATTGAAATTGGAGTTATCCGGGCTGACCGTGAATTCAAGTATGTATAGAAAGTCAATTACTCTGTTTTTACTGCAATATAGTTATCAGATACAATTTTTCCTTTTGCCTCTTTTTTCAACCCTTACTAACTTCTTAACATTGTCACAATAACTTTCATTTGCTCGCTAACAACTCATGCTACTCTTAACTAATCTGTTCATGTTTCTCTTGGTCGTGTAGTTGGTATTTGCCTGCCATTTTTTGTATGTGTCCAATATGTGTGCACTTCTACTCTTATTTTATCGGTTGTAACTATCATAATAAGCTGTTTGATTAGAGTACAAATTCCTTTCTGCATTCTGACTAGTAACACTTCCCGTTCAAAATGCAGAGTTTTAACTCCAGCAGAGATCAAGGATTTCTTGGAAGAGGTGGAGTAAAAGTTGCCCGTTGACAATTTATTGGCTCCAACAACAAAAGTTTCCGGTCCATGAAGCTTGTCTCATGTTTTTAATTGGTCACTTAAACATATTGTAAACTGATTCGCTGCAAGGACACCGGAAGAACTTACATTTGAATCCTTGTGGATGGCATTGTGGACATGGAAGATAGCCTAATGTTAGGTGTATGTTTTGTTTGGCCAATCTGTGGATTTGCTTGGTCATTTTAATCTGGCCCCTCATGATTATCAGCTTGGAAACAAAGCACGAAAGAAACTATCGTTGGTCGGTACTTACCACGGATGCAATTTTCATGTTCTATGGCTGCTTCTTTGGACCGAACTAAGAAGAGCAAATAAATTGCAAGGACAAACCAGGGAGAAAAGAAAGGGGAAAAAATGAAGGAAATAGCAAACATCGTCCTATGGATATACGTTTTCCCCGTGCAACCTCACATTGGCATAGAACTTTTTTTGTGAAAATGATCAGATCTATTATAAAGCTTCATTGGAAGCACATAGCATCTCATGCATAATAGAAATTAGAGATGACCATTGAATACCAGAGTTGGCTTGGCCTTGTTGATGACAGTTGGTAAGTCTTTGTGCATGTGCCCTTGAAAAAACCCTAACCTCACCGCTCCCAAGGAGACGACAGGAATATCGTCGGAGCTTCGTCGACTATGTCCAGATGAACGATCTTGAGAGGATTGGAGCTCAGACGGACAAACTTGAAGAAGAAGTGCCGCTATCCGCTCGAGCGCCGCACCTGTGAGGACTAAAAAACCTGAACCTAAATTACTAACCGGAACAAAGGCATCGGGATGTGAAGCCTCGAGAGAAAAGTTTGTCCTAGCCGCCTAGGGATAGGGATAAAATGAGAGGAAGTCGCCATTGTCGATCTTGTTTAAATAATCGATGGGAAGGATAATAGCGATTAGGGCATTGCTCGACATCTGATGGAGACCATTTTCCACGCTAACTCTGAGACAACAATCGTTTTTGGAAATAAATGGATATGAGAATAATGTTTACGATTTTGCTAAAACACATCTAGATGTACCATAAGTATTGCACATCTAAGTCCTATGTTATTGGTTTTACGCGGAGATCCGTGTGGGTATTTTCTTATTTCTCTTTTCCTTTTCTTTTTAAGTTTGATTGAGTCACTTAGATGTGCAACAGGTAGGGCACATCTAGACAGACCCGTGTGTTTATAGCATGATAGGTCGACCTTCGATGAAGACAACTTTTCCACACGAACTGCGAGACGACAATCGATTTTGGAAATGGTTGGGACGAAAGATGCCAAACAAAACTTGGAGAGGCGAGGTGAAGCTAACCGGGAAGATTGCAGGACGTGAAATGTGTGTCTGTGTGTGTGTGTGGGGGGGGGCTTTTCCCAATTGCACAACAACAACATATGTTACAATGTTATTATAGTGAATGATTTTGTTCCAAAACTTAAGGTGGACCCACATTTTTGGCACATATACATGTCGGGGTGGGGGGGGGGGGGGGCTTTTCCCAATTGCACAACAACAACATATGTTACAATGTTATTATAGTGAATGATTTTGTTCCAAAACTTAAGGTGGACCCACATTTTGGCACATATACATGTCTTGTTAATAGATATAGTGATAACTATTTCTTTAGTACTCCCTCTGTTTCTTTCTACTTCATATATAAGATTTGATTGAAGTCAAATTGTGCAAAGTTTGACCAAATTTATATTAAAACATATCAAAATCTACAACATTAGTTATATAGTATGAAAATTAATTTCATATTGTGAATGTTGATATTTCTTTTCCTATAAAATTGGTCAAAATGTATAAAGTTTGATTTTAAATAATTTTTTTTGAATAAAAAGGTAGGGTACCTTCTACCTTATGCATTCAAAACGGGCAGTGCCCGGATGACCGAGGTCTTTTACATGAAGGTGATGTTAACGCTGCACGGAGGATGCAGCAGGCCATCACCAGACCTTAGCATGAAAAGAGGAGTAGGAAGGGAAAGAAAAAGGGAAAGAGGGAAGGAGAAAGAAGAAGAAGAGGGCAGCCGACATGCGTCTTTCCCGAGGTAAGAAGATATGCCCATGCCCGCATGGTGGCCCTAGAGTCGTCATCGCGTGTGCGCGCGGTCCACAACGTGAGCAGCTCAGCCGCCTCATGGAAGATCCGCCACGGCCGCAAGAGTTCATTCCTGAAAACTTGCGCGTTTCTGGCGTTCCATAGGCTGGTTGCGCATGCGGCGAAAAGGATATGCCACAACTTGCCATGGATGGCCCCTGGTTGCTCCGCCTTGAAGAAGTGTGGGATTCCATCGGAGGAGAGGGCAACCCTCTTTAGTCCCAGCTTGTCCCAAATTGCATCTGCCAGTCTGCACCTTAGTATGAGATGGCTCATTGTTTCTGTGGCTGGGCATATATCACATCCATTGTGTGCTACAATCTTGTCCCATCGTTTTCGGATCATATTATCCTTCATGTTCTGTCTGTCTCGGAATGCCAGCCAAAGAAACACCCGGTGCCTGTGTGGTATGATCCTGTCCCAGATGTACGGCGCTAGGGGGCAAGCTTCGCCTCTAAAACTTATAAGCTTGTAGAAGGAAAAGATGAAGGGAGCATCATATATGTTATGCTTGTGAACTATATGCCGATGCCACAAATACAATTGAAGTGTTTGCCGAGAATTGGCATAATCTGTTGCTCAAAACAGAAAGAGTTGTAAATGCTCATAACACACAATTTACACATGGGAGATAGTCTCACCATTGCTTACAAACTAGATCGGGATCGCGCCTTGGCGCGAGGGTACCAGTCCAACGCTTTGGCCAAACAGGTAATGCTCAAGTTGGTAAGAATCCTCATTTAGCATATGTATTCAAACAAGAAAACAAAATAAAAGAAAAAAGAAACATAAGATATGCTGGTCCCAACGATGTGGTCAAGCAGGTAATGATCGTTTAGTAGGAAGTGCAGCATGCCACATCCCTGCCAAGGTTTAGAACAACACCATAATAATAAGTTCGTTGGCAACCTTCCAAGAATGACAAATATACAAAAGACGCCTTGACACAGACATCTACTTACAAAAGATACCAAATTTCACAATTTCTTTAAATAATTTGAATCAACAAAACAGAAGTTTCCAGAAAAATGATTGACATAGAATCCCAAACAACAATCGACAAAAAAGAACTGATCCTTTGCATTGCCCACCGCAACGATCACATCGCCGATTTGATCATCATGCCATGGTGCGCGATGTCGCTGTCTATTCGCTCGTCACCGCTCACATTGACAATGGCGTTTTGCCTGGTTCCTGGACCCTGAAGGGAGTGATACCTACAACGCCATCGGTCTCTTGGCCTCATTTTACTACTTAGTTCACAACTTTGACATCCTGCATTCACACGGCAGAGAGAGAAATAGCAGAGGTTCACAATTTTTCTCGAATTAAATGGATGTGTTTAGTAGCTGAATTTTGGTTGAGGTAGAAGATGTTGAGTGAACCTGAGATATACAGTACCACTTTATTGGGAGATTCAACATTTTAGACCTTTACTTCATCCCCGAGCTGCTCCTGCTCAGCTTTCTGCTTGCGCAGCTCAGCTAGAGATGCCAATGCTCAAAATACAACTATAAAAAAAAAATAACACGAGAATCCATTAAATTTGCGAGGGTATCAGAGACAGGAATACATATTAACATTAAGAACAATCAGAATTGACCTTTTGCCTCTTGTAGAATAAGATTTCAGAATAAATGAATCAGAAAATTGATCTTAGTTGCACGGACAAAAATGGAAGTTTGAGCTGGAAGAACCAAAAAAATTAACGCTTAACTGCACACACAAAAATCTGTTGTCTCAGACTGCTCTTCTTACTTGGTTGAAATTGCATATCGATTGAGAAACAAAGGCCACTTCTAAATTTACTTATATCTCCATGATATATTGTTGATCCCCTAATTCCTTATGCGGACATCGGTTACGGTTCATGGTTCAGTACGTTATTTGAAAATTATTTAGAGGAATCAAATCTAGCGAAGTTCTAAGAACACACAAATTAACAAAAAATGGAGTGGAAGAAACAATCTGTCCATATCGATAAAAAGGGCATGGGTGGTAGCAGCGATGGCGACGACTGAAGGAAATGTGCCCTAGAGGCAATAATAAAGTTATTATTTATTTCCTTATATCATGATAAATGTTTATTATTCATGCTAGAATTGTATTAACCGGAAACATAATACATGTGTGAATACATAGACAAACAGATAGTCACTAGTATGCCTCTACTAGACTAGCTCATTAATCGAAGATGGTTATGTTTCCTAACCATAGACATGTGTTGTCATTTGATTAATGGGATCACATCATTAGGAGAATGATGTGATTGACATGACCCATTCCGTTAGCTTAGCACTTGATCGCTTAGTATATTGCTATTGCTTTCTTCATGACCTATACATGTTCCCTGTAACTATGAGATTATGCAACTCCGTTTACGGAGGAACACTTTGGTACTACCAAACGTCACAACGAATCGGGTGATTATAAAGGAGTACTACAGGTGTCTCCAAAGGTACATGTTGGGTTGGCGATTTCGAGATTAGGTTTTGTCACTCCGATTGTCGGAGAGGTATCTCTGGGCCTTCTCGGTAATACACATCACATAAAGCCTTGCAAGCATTGCAACTAATGAGTTAGTTGTGAGATGATGTATTACGGAACGAGTAAAGAGACTTACCGGTAACGAGATTGAACTAGGTATTGGATACCGACGATCGAATCTTGGGTAAGTAACATACCGATGACAAAGGGAACAACGTATGTCGTTATGCGGTTTGACCGATAAAGATCTTCAGAGAATATGTAGGAACCAATATGGGCATCCAGGTTCCGCTATTGGTTATTGACCGAGAATGGTTCTAGGTCATGTCTACATAGTTCTCGAACCCGTAGGGTCCGCACGCTTAACGTTTCGATGACAGTTCATTATGAGTTTATAAGTTTTGATGTACGAAGGTTGTTCGAGTCCCGGATGTGATCACGGACATGACGAGGAGTCTCAAATGATTGAGACATAAAGATTGATATATTGGAAGCCTATGTTTGACTTTGGAAAGGTTCCAGATGAAAACAGACGTTACGGAACACCGGGGTTACTGAACCCCGGGGTCAATGGGCCTTGATGGGCCATAAGGAGAAGAGGAAGGGCGGCCAGGGGCAGGCGCGCCCCCTCCCCTCTAGTCCAAATAGGACAGGAGAGGGGGCGCGCCTTCCCTCTTCCCCCCCAAGTCCTAGTCCAACTAGGAGGGGGGGAGTCCTACTCCCGGTGGGAGTAGGACTCCTCCAGCGCCGCCTAGGGCTGGCCGCACCCCTTGCTCCTTTATATGAGGCGGGGGCACCCCATGACACACAAGTTGATCTACGGATCGTTCCTTAGCCGTGTGCGGTGCCCCTCCACCATATTCCACTTCGTCATATCGTCGCGAGCTTAGGCGAAGCCCCGCGCCGGTGAAGTCATATCGTCGCAGAGCTTAGGCGAAGCCTGCGTCGGTGGAGCATCATCATCGCCACCACGCCGTCAGGTCGACGGAACTCATCCCCGACGCTTTGCTGGATCGGAGCCCGGGATCGCCATCGAGCTGAACGTGTCTGAACTCGGAGGTGCCGACGTTCGGTACTTGGATCGGTCGGATCGTGAAGACGCACGACTACATCAACAGCGTTGTTATAACGCTTCCGCCACGGTCTCACGAGGGTACGTGGACAGACACTCTCCCTCTCGTTGCTATGCCATCACCATGGTCTTGCGTGTGCGTAGGAATTTTTTTGAAATTACTACGTTCCCCAACAACGACCTCATGTTTAGCCAACTAGAAAATGACATGTATTCTCAAGCATATTCAGAAAGAGGATCAAATAAAAGTATGTGTGTATTTCAGAGATAATTACCTTGAGAAAGTTGTGGTATGGACGGGGAGTTGATGGTCGCATGATCTAGAAATAGAGCAGTGGGGAGATGATGCTACTTCGGGATGGCAGCCCCGCACTGCTGGAAGGGGAACCAGAGCCTTGAGCTTCCGACGCTGCTGGCTGCCACCTTATTCAAACATTGATAACTAAAGTCTCATTAGTATTAACTTGTAAATAATTAGGAACAAATAATAGGTGGATGCAAATACGAATCAGGAACAGGAACGAAACAACTTAATTGGATGCGAATTAGAATACTTTTACTATGTATGCATCAAAAGAGTCTCTTGTGGTCTGGAAGCTTAGTGAATAAGCTAAAAGAAGTAGCACATGATTGTTTTATGTAGTGAGAAAAAAATTAAGCTCACAAAAGAGCAAAAAGGAGGAAGAATACAGGAGATTGCAAATAAAAAAGCTTCATTTTCAAGTGAAAGGCATGAGCATTAAGGCTGTGTTTGGTTGGGCTTTTTTACCCAACTTCTGCTTTGAAAAAGCTAGAAGCCAACCAAAGGGATAAATTTTTGAAGCAGCTTTTGACAATCTGTAGCTTTTACATAGTGTAAATTTCGCAGCTGGGGTACCCCCAACTTCTCAGCTTCTAAAACCAACCGTTTTTAGCTGTCCCCTTATAGTTGAGAAGTATTTACACACCAATGCCACTAGCAAGTCATACCGGTTCGATCTTTTTCTTTCCTCTAGCACGAAAGGAACGAGTTGGCTCGCACTCGCGCACGAGCTACAGGAAAGGACGGGAGCCGCCGCCGCCTCCCACGCACGGCTAGGGTTTGGCCGCCGCCGGTCGCCGCCCACTGCCACCGCCCGGCGACCCTCCTATCTCCTCCCTCCTCCCACATCCCTACTTCCTTCCTCTTCCTCCCCCGCTCACGGCGACACTGGTCCAGCCGCCCGACCGGCGACGCCGGCGGCGCCGGCGCACTGTTCCTCCGGTCTCCTCCTCCCGTCGCTTCTTCCTCCCACTCCTCCCTCCTCCCCCCTCCCTTGCTCACGGTGGCCCTGATCCACCGGCGCTGGCGCACCGGCCCTCTGGTCTTCTACTCCCTTCCCTCCTCCTTCCATCCCTCTTCCTCATCCATCATCCCCATCTATCGTTCCCTCTTCATTATTCATTTTTTGTTTTTTGTGATGTAACGATTAATAGCACAGATTGGATATGGTGAGTACATTTTCATTAGTAGTTGCTGTATATTGCTGCTATCAGTGCATTTTCAAGTATATGTGTGTGTGGATTGTGCTTTATATGTGTGTGTGGTAATGCTTCTACGCCCAAATGATTGGAATATCTTGTTGAATTTGGGATTGGATGTCATCCGATGCTATTATGCTCCTGCAAATTCTATGTGGTTTCTTTTTTTAACACAATTCTATGTTGTTTCATTGCCTAACAATGTACAGATCACTGTTTTCCTAAACAACTGGATCAGATTTTCTATATTGTCTTTGGCTCAATTGGATCAAGTTAATTATATATATATATAGTATAAAGCAACATCTAAAAGATGATTTTTTTCCTTATCAAAACAACCATTTATTTTTCAATTAACTTCCAAATAAGTGTTTTACGGTCAATCAGAAGTTGGTTGCAAATTCAACCATATGTATTTTGTATGATGCATGTGTCCCGTAATAATAGTCATCGAGTTACGTATGCGTTAACTATGAATCACCTGCATTGTCATAATTTTTCTTTGCAAAATGATCGTTCAATTACCTACAAATGTACACATCACGACTTTATGGTCAATTAGCATATAAACATATTCACTCAGGCCCCAATGGGCATTACAGACAATTCACAACCAAATCTACAGTTTCACAGTTGTTTTAACCAAACAGCTTCCAGCTTTTTCATAGCAGCATTTTCACAGCAGCTTTTTCACAGCAGCTTTTCCACAGCGGCTTTTTCAGAATCTGCAGCTCAACCAAACACAACCTAAGCATGATATAAACACCAATTTATATGAATCATGCCAAAGATTCTGTTGCACAATCAGTCACGACCTTGATATGATTTTGACAATATGGATCATACTCTATGGACCATGGACCATGAATTATGGAAATCACACCACACAAATATAAATTATCAAGACAGAGGTAATACAACATTTTTTGGAAGTATTTCCAGTCCTAGTGGAATATTACCAATCTAAACCATCACAACCCATGGACAACAACATGCATATGGGCCTTTACCTTTTGTGCATCTTCCAAAAGTAGATTAAGTTACTTAGATAGCTACCTTTTGTGAATCTTTGTGTACATGGAAAATTCTCTCAGTGCTCAACTGGGTTTATCACTACAAATAAAAACTAAAAATGCCATTGACACAACAACAACAAGGATACTATTAACATACAACCTGGGTAGGCATGTAACAACAACAAAGCATGTCCTATTTAATCCAGCAAGCGTCACCTAAGTAAGTGCAACACAACCTCCAGGCATAAGATCAACTCTAATTATGTCTAACAGGAATGAAGAAGATGTATCACTTTATTAGGTTTCATTGCGGAGGCAATCACAGCATGAACGCCGAGACGGAGGCTAGATGAGCATGTAAAGCATTCATCCATGAATAAGCTACATTCAAAAGATTCGGTAATTACCAAAAAGTTAAACGTACAATATGAGCATATATCAAACATCTTGAGGTAAAGCACCATGAAGCGAGCATATAGTTATACTCTTGATTACAATCAATGGTTTCGTTGATCCTATTTTGCGCAGGTCAATACGGAAGGAACCAAATCAGTCAACAGAGTGTATTTCTGAAGAAATGTTTACCCTATTTTTACATAGATGTAGAGGGAGAGGGAGACGGCCTGAATCTCAATGTTTATACCTGGTAGCGGAGCTTCTTGAGGATGAGGTCTGCGACATCCGTGATGGTGTGGAGGCGGCCAGAGAGGAAGAAGAACATGCGGTTTGTGCTTGCCGAGGTTAGAATGTGGAATCCTGCAGAAATGCGTTGCTAAACATCAGAAGATCTACCAGAGGTCTGTTAAAGAACTTCCCAAACCGCAGACTTGAGCCTAAACATCTACATCATGTGCATGCAAAAGAATGGCTTAATGATGCGGTTATGTTTTTCTATCTTCCAATGTATTACTTGATCCTTCAGGAATTAACCAGTCCAACAATAGGGCAAAACTTATTAAAAGTAACCAAAGGAACATAACATGGAGGAGCTTACAACCTGGTAGACTTAACTGGGCAGTTCTCAACGGTAGTCGTCAACCTTTGAGCCGCAAAACGGAATATCGAATTGAGATTTTTGCCAAAATTATTCATTTCAGAAGCTCGCTCACTACTAAAAGAAATTTATATAAAAAATCATCACAAGTCAAGAAAAGAGGAATCATGGTTTCTAGATCCGAGAGAAGAAACATATCCTTGTTTACTGTTCTAACAAAAAACATAGATGGAAACCTTAGATATTCTATACCTAAATCTTGGTGACATCCAAATATAACATATATCAAAATGTAAATATTTTCAAGGACATGCAAATTTGACCACATATCGTCCTAACTCCTAACAGTGTAGACTCGACTGGTATAAGCAGGTAGTATTTTTTATTTCATTTAGTGGTATTAAAATGAACCTAGTCTATATGGTGGTATTGTCCCGAAATGGTTTTTTTTCCGTGTGGTACCAAACCAATTTTCTATATAGTGCAACTAATACCTTTCATATTCGTGTAAATAGAGAAACCGAGTTAAATCAGCTAGGAATTCCTAAGAGCGCTCTGTTATGTTCAATGACACATATCAAATGATCCCAAGCAAGAATAAGAAAGTTGTGGAATGTCAAAAGATCCATGTAGGAATGAAAATACAACAACTAATTAGTGATTAACTTTCTTGAATTAACTTAATGTAGGCTTGCTTAACAAAATCCAGGCAGCAGGCCTGTCATTGCCCTGAAAACAATACACCAAGTTTAGTTCTTAAGATATTATATATGATGAACACTAACATACTACAGAAAATGTGACACTACTTCAACGTCCACTCATCAACTGCCTGCCCAGCCGCACAGAAACCAGCAAGCTCATCACTACCCTCACCCAAACATTTATTACTATTCATATCGAAGCACATCACATCGGCATTGCGCCATGTCTCAAGAACCTCTGGACATAAGCAGGAAAATCTTTGCATAAGATAACATGTATGCTTCTTGGAGATGCACATCAATTAACCAATTGAAGGAATTATCGGTAAGTACTACTACCCCTCATCTCACCTTTCAGTCTGCAAAATAAGAGGCAATTGAGCTTGAGAAAGAGATGGACTTGTAGGCCATCGGGGGTCACTATGACGAATTTGCTCAAGAGCTGGCCAACCCTGGGTAAGACAAATTCAACAATCAGCAGTATAAAATAGTCTGAAGAGGCTTATCTCTCTACAGGAATTGAGTAAGGAGACAATCATACCATACACTTTGTACAGTTCTACGATTCTGCTGTCCAACTTGACGGCAGGCCGTCCTTCTGCACGAACATACAGAGACTCATGAATTCCATACACAATTAGCTATCTTTTCTTCCATTGGCCAGTGCACCTAACTCGTGTACAAAATGTGATTTCAGTGAATTCAAAAGAATTAGCAGACTGAAGAATGGATGCCCACCTGTTGAGACCGTGGCGTCCTTCTCTATGATCTTCTGGAGGATGATATCACCAGGAAGAGATGTGTCGGTGTCAAAACCGGCGGATCTCGGGTAGGGGGTTCCGAACTGTGCGTATAGGCGGATGGTAACAGGAGACAAGGGACACGATGTTTTTACCCAGGTTCGGGCCCTCTCGATGGAGGTAAAACCCTACTCCTGCTTGATTAATATTGATGATATGGGTAGTACAAGAGTAGATCTACCACGAGATCGAGAGGCTAAAACCTAGAAGCTAGCCTATGGTATGATTGTTGTTCGTCCCCACGGACTAAAACCCTCCGGTTTATATAGGCACCAAGAGGTTAGGGTTACAGTAGTCGGTTACATTGGTAGGAGATCTACATATCCATATCGCCAAGCTTGCCTTCCACGCCAAGGAAAGTTCCATCCGGACACGGACGAAGTCTTCAATCTTGTATCTTCATAGTCCAGAGTCCGGCCAAAGGTTATAGTCCGGCCATCCGGACACCCCTAATCCAGACTCCTCAAGAGTCTCCGAAACCAGGCTTCAATGATGACGAGTCCGGCGCGCATGTTGTCTTCGGCATTGCAAGGCGGGTTCTTCTCCAAATCCTGTGTACCTGTTGAATAGCGTCCGGCTCCTTGGCTTCCACGCCCAATAATGGCCATCTTCCACGTGTTTGAATGAATGCAAAACGCCAGGGTATTTTTACATTTACCCCCCTAGCTGCGCAAATGAGCTGCCTATAAAAGAGACGAGGATCTAGATCCGAATCACACCATCCTCCCTTTGCGGGCATTCATCGGAGCGCATCTGACAAAAATCCATTCCATCATGGACATTCGACGCGGCTCCTCCTCTCGCGCCCCCAACCCTCAGCCTGGAGATTGGGGGAGATGCTCCGTCCTGCATAACGAGCTTGTGATGCTCCAAACCAAGGGATTTCTTCCCCCGTCCTTCATGGTTCCGGTTCGAGCCGGACTCGCCACTTATAAGGGCGGAAAGCAAGCGGAGAGCGTCCCCAGCCCCTCCAAAGGAGAGCGGGTATGCCTTGTCCCTTATCTGATGAGAGGGCTCGGATTTCCAATTCATCCGTTTCTCCAGGGGCTCTTGGAGTTCTACGGCCTCCAGTTGCACAACCTCACGCCTGCCTCCATTTTGCATATTGCGGGCTTTGTGGCCCTTTGCGAGCTGTTTTTGGGCATCGAGGCTCATTTTGCGCTGTGGAAGAGGTTGTTTTGCCTCGTACCCCGTTCTCATGAGGGGTCGATATATCAAGTGGGCGGAGCCGAACTATGGCGCATCGCCGGGACCGGATATCTATCCGGAACCCCAAAGAAGCGTCCCAAGACTGGCCTTGAATGGTTTATATAGAAGATGTCCCCCTGCCGGACCCTGTTCGGGTCGGCCTCCCGGAGTTCAACAATGCTCCCTTGAAGAAACGCCTAAGCTGGCGTCCACGGAGCCCTCAGAGGGAAAATGGCAGGGACGTCCTTTATCTGATGAGCCGAATAAGGTTGTTGGCCCATTCCGGACTGACCATGATTGGGGTCATGGCCACATGTATTATGCGGGGGGTGCAGCCGCTTCAGTATAGAGGCCACCCCATGTGGGATTTCAACGGGGAGGATGATGCCACCCGCGACGGCCGTAAGGGGCCGGGATCGGTCGCCGATCTGGTGAAGATCTTGTCCGCATTATACAAGTGAGAAGAGGAGGAATTTCTTCGCGTTAATCCACAGGACGGATTTTCTATGAATAATCCCCCAAGATGGGTAAGCGGACATTTCTTTTTACGCGTCCAATCCATATTCCCATAGTCAAGTATCTCATTTTGTGATTTCGACGCAGGAACTGCGCTGGGCTGTAAAGGATATAAACAGCCCGCCTCCACAACCCGAGAATCCGAAACGGTTCCTCGATCCGGCCTCCCAAGAGGATCCGGACATATTGGTGGAGCTGATTGATGGGGTATTTCACCAGCTGAGCATCGATAATGCCTTGGTCGCCATTACGGCCAACTACTCCGGAATACTTCCAGACTCACAGGTAACTGAGACCAAAATCCCAATACTCTGATAATGACCCATCCGTGCTTATTTTTGATCACCATATACTAATGGTGTTTTGCAGGAGGTGCCCTTGAGGCAGAAGGCCGAGCCCGCGGCGGCTAGCCAACAAGGGGCAGCACGGCCCAACAGGCTAAAAAGGAGTGCGGTCCGGCTCGAAACGCCGGCGCAATGGTATGGCGTGTCACTTATTCCCAGGTTTGATTCCCGGAAGGCATACTAACGCTGGTGCTCCCTTCAGGAAAAAGAGCGCTCGCCGGACTACATCCGGAACGGTTGCAAATCAAGCCTCCGCCAGCCAGGCTCCAAGGCCAGGCCCAGAGGCAGAGGCGAACACGAAGCGTGCGGCGAATGCTCCTCCGACAGATTGTTCGTCACCAACTCCGAGGTGGAGAGCGCCATGAATCACAGGCGCCGCCGGACAATTCTTCATGACACATGTTTCTCCCCAAAAGCATTGAATGCTTTCAATTCGGGAGATGCGCACCTCCGTGCCGCTCAAGATGGTCTAGCCAGAGCCACGGAGCAGTATGTAAAAGACATACGGGTGAGAAAATTTGATGATTATATATGCCAAGAGTCCCGAGACTTGAAATAGTTAGAATAACTGATTTAAGGATCATTTGTTATGCAGGATCTTACAGAAAAGAATACCCGACTGTCCCAGGAGCTTGAAGAGTGCAAGGCCCAATTTGAGGCCGCACTAGCCGCGACAGGAGAAGCCAAAGAGACCCCCTCTGGTAATATATACTTCAAAAGATAAGTAGTTTGTGAAGTGCGGCGTGTGTATAAATCTGACAAGAACATTGCAGATGGCACCGGGATAGATCCGGACAAGCAACAACTCTTACGCCGGTTAAAGGCCGGCGAGAATGTGCTTACAAGGGTGAGGCAAGAGAAAAATAATCTCCAAGATGCCGACACCCAGCTGGGCGAAGAACTAAAGGATGTTCGTGCCCAGCTGTCTGACTCCGTTAAGGAGAATCGGCGGCTTCGACGCGGCATTTTTAGTAAGTGCTTGAACGAACTTTGAAAAAGAGTTCGGCGAGGAAGTCGACTAACAGAGTTATGTCTGTAGGTATGCTCATAGGTCGTCCTGCAGAGGAAATGCCCGGTTCTACGGGTGACCTTCTTCCCGAGCTATTGCAACTGCACGAACGAGTTCGGCAGGTGATGAAAGCGTCGCCTGGCCTTGTGGCCATCTATCTCCCTGCTCAAGGCCTCGGAGAGCTTGCAGAGAGGCTTCAGGAGCACGGCGGCGCTCCGATTATGGCAGATATCGGCTCGTTGTCAAGGCGCCAGTAGGCTGGGCCATGGTGAAGACGCGTACACAAAGGCTGACCCAAACCACATGGCGAGGTCGGACTGTGGGGCCCGATGGGAAGGAGATCCTGTGAGCTTAGTGTACGCCAAGTAGAATTGGCGCAAAGTATTCCCAGCAGGACTGTAAACTAGACAACCTATTAGATGGCATTGAAGAGGAATACAATCAGTCAGGTTGACTATGTAATTTAAGATGACATGTAAAATGCCTTCTAGCCGGATTGTAGATTATTTGTCATAGCGGACCTTTTCGCTTCAACCTCGGGACCCAAGAGTCCGGAGTGTGTCCGAATACCCTCGCGGTTATATAAAAACCGGGGCATGCGTGGAGACCAGGCGTAGGGGTCATTAGTGCTTTATCAGACAAGTGCCCAACTAGTTATGTTATATTACATGGTTAGTAAGAAACATCTTCCAGGGAGAATAGTTCCGTTAAGGGTTCCTTTCCCTGGGAGGCATGCCCTAAAGTGCATGTCCGGACTGCGAAAAAAGCAGAAAAATATCTGGGGGGGCAGATAAATAAATAGGTAAGAAATCGTCTTTTAGTTCACCGATCGAATATTCCCTTAAGAACGCTAGCTTTCGGCTTCACCCAGTCTGAGGTACACGTCCGGCTGACCCGGCGGTAACAATCACAGAGGTGCTCCCTTTACCACCTAGCCGAACAATCGGGAACGTAGGGGTAAGCACAGGAGCTAGGCAACCCAGCTTGGCCAAAACTTAAGTCATATCGATGCATATAATGGCGAATAAAAGGTACATGCGGAAGTGTGACGCATGTGTTGGGCATGAAGCCCATATAAATAAGCTTATGTTAAAGAAGCCCCCAGGTATAATGAGCGCGGATAGCGCATCAAGCGTGTGCGAACAAAGCGCAAATGAGCCTTCAAAGGCTGCAAGAAAAAGGAGGGAGAAGGAGAGAAATATAAGACAACTATTGTGTAAAATATAGACGGAGGAAGGAGACGAACTCAGAGTCCGGCGCTAGGCATAGAATCTTCGGAGACGGTCTGCGTTCCATGGGTTCGCCTCGAGTCGGTTATCCGATGCATTTCGCAGACGGTACGCTCCGCCGGTCAGGACTTGGTCGATGATGAAGGGACCTTCCCATTTGGGCTTGAGTTTGTTCTTTTTCTTGTCCGGCAGGCGTAGAACTAATTCACCAACATTGTAAGTTTTGGCCCGTACTTCTCTGCTTTGATATCTTCGAGCCTGCTGTTGATAGTGTTGGGGAACGTAGTAATTTCAAAAAATTTCCTACGAACACGCAAGACCATGGTGATGGCATAGCAACGAGAGGGGAGAGTGTCCGCCCACGCACCCTCGTGAGACCGAAGCGGAAGCGTTATAACAACGCTGTTGATGTAGTCGACGTCTTCACGATCCGACCGATCCAAGCACCGAACGTCACGGCACCTCCGAAGTTCGCACACGTTCAGCTCGATGACGATCCCGGACCGATCCAGCAAAGTGTCGGGATGAGTTCCACAAGACGACGGCGTGGGACGATGTTGATGCTCCACCGACGCAGGGCTTCGCCTAAGCTCCATGACGATATGACTTCTCCGCGCAGGCTTCGCCTAAGCTCACGACGATATGACCGAAGTGGAATATGGTGGAAGGGGCACCGCACACGGCTAAGGAACGATCCGTAGATCAACTTGTGTGTCTTTAGGGTGCCCCTTGCCCTCAGATATAAAGGAGCAAAGGGGTGCGGCCGGCCCTAGGGAGGCGCGCCGAGGAGTCCTACTCCCACCGGAGTAGGACTCCCCCCTTCCTAGTTGGAGTAGGATTGGGGAGGGAAGAGGGAAGGGCCCCTCTCCTTGTCCTATTCGGACTAGAGGGAGGGGGGCGCGCCTGCCCCTGGCGGCCCTTCCTCTTCTCCTGTGGCCCATTAAGGCCCATATACCCCCGGGGTTCCGTAACCCGGTGTTCCAGAACTTCCAGTTTTCATTCGAACCCTTCCAAGTCCAAACATAGGCTTCCAATATATCAATCTTTATGTCTCGACCATTTCGAGACTCCTCGTCATGTCCGTGATCACATCGGGACTCGAACAACCTTCGTGCATCAATACTTATAAACTCATAATGAACTCATCATCGAACGTTAAGCGTGCGGACCCTACGGGTTCGAGAACTATGTAGACATGACCTAGAACCATTCTCGGTCAATAACCAATAGCGGAACCTGGATGCCCATATTGGTTCCTACATATTCTACGAAGATCTTTATCGGTCAAACCGCATAACGACATACGTTGTTCCCTTTGTCATCGGTATGTTACTTACCCGAGATTCGATCGTCGGTATCCAATACCTAGTTCAATCTCGTTACGGTAAGTCTCTTTACTCGTTACGTAATACATCATCTCACAACTAACTCATTAGTTGTAATGCTTGCAAGGCTTAAGTGATGTGTATCACCGAGAAGGCCTAGAGATACCTCTCCCACAATCGGAGTGACAAAACCTAATCTCAAATACGCCAACCCAACAAGTACCTTTGGAGACACCTGTAGTACTCCTTTATAATCACCCGTTACGTTGTGACGTTTGGTAGTACCAAAGTGTTCCTCCGTAAACGGAGTTGTATAATCTCATAGTTACAGGAACATGTATGAGTCATGAAGAAAGCATTAGCAACATACTAAACGATCAAGTGCTAAGCTAACGGAATGGGTCATGTCAATCACATCATTCTCCTAATGAGGTGATCCCATTAATCAAATGACAACACATGTCTATGGTTAGGAAACATAACCATCTTTGATTAATGAGCTAGTCCAAGAGAGGCATACTAGTGACTATCTGTTTGTCTATGTATTCACACATGTATTATGTTTCGGTTAATACAATTCTAGCATGAATAATAAACATTTATCATGGTATAAGGAAATAAATAATAACTTTATTATTGCCTCTAGGGCATATTTCCTTCAGTCTCCCACTTGCACTAGAGTCAATAATCTAGATTACATAGTAATGATTCTAACACCCATGGAGTCTTGGTGCTGATCATGTTTTGCTCGTGGAAGAGGCTTAGTCAACGGGTCTGCAACATTCAGATCCGTATGTATTTTGCAAATTTCTATGTCTCCCACTTGGACTTGGTCCCGAATGGAATTGAAGCGTCTCTTGATATGCTTGGTCCTCTTGTGAAATCTGGATTCCTTTGCCAAGGCAATTGCACCAGTATTGTCACAGAAGATCTTCATCGGTCCCGATGCACTAGGTATGACACCTAGATCGGAAATGAACTCTTTCATCCAGACTCCTTCATTTGCTGCTTCTGAAGCAGCTATGTACTCCGCTTCACATGTAGATCCCGCCACGACGCTTTGTTTAGAACTGCACCAACTGACAGCTCCACCGTTTAATAAAAACACGATCCGGTTTGCGATTTAGAATCGTCCGGATCAGTGTCAAAGCTTGCATCGACGTAACCATTTACGACTAGCTCTTTGTCACCTCCATATCGAGAAACATATCCTTAGTCCTTTTCGGTATTTCAGGATGTTCTTGACCGCTGTCGATGATCCACTCTGGATTACTTTGGTACCTTCCTGCCAAGCTTACAGCTAAGCATCGTCAGTCTGGTACACAGCATTGCATACATGATAGAGCCTATGGCTGAAGCATAGGAACATCTTTCATTTCTCTCTATCTTCTGCTGTGGTCGGGCATTGAGTCGACTCAATCTTACACCTTGTAATACTGGTAAAAACCTTTCTTTGCTCGATCCATTTTGAACTTTTTCAAAACTTTATCAAGGTATGTGCTTTGTGAAAGTCCAATCAAGCGTCTTGATCTATCTCTATAGATCTTGATGCCCAATATGTAAGCAGCTTCACCGAGGTCTTTCATTGAAAAACTTTTATTCAAGTATCCTTTTATGCTATCCAGAAATTCTATATCATTTCCAATCAATAATATGTCGTCCACATATAATATTAGAAATGCTACTGAGCTCCCACTCACTTTCTTGTAAATCAGGCTTCTCCAAAAGTCCAGATAAACCCATATGCTTTGATCACACTATCAAAGCGTTTATTCCAACTCCGAGAGGCTTGCACTGACCATAAATTGATCGTTGGAGCTTGCACACTTTGTTAGTACCCTTTGGATCGACAAAACCTTCTGGTTGCATCATATACAACTCTTCTTCTAGAAATCCATTCAAGAATGCAATTTTACATCCATTTGCCAAATTTCATAATCATAAAATGCGGCAATTGCTAACATGATTCGGACAGACTTAAGCATCGCTCATGGTGAGAAAGTCTCATCGTAGTCAACCCCTTGAACTTGTCGAAAACCTTTCGCAACAAGTCGAGCTTTGTAGACAGTTATATTACCATCGCGTCGGTCTTCTTCTTAAAGATCCATTTATTTTCAATGGCTTGCCGATCATCGGGCAAGTCAACCAAAGTCCATACTTTGTTCTCATACATGGATCCCATCTTAGATTTCATGGCTTCTAGCCATTTTGCGAATCTGGGCTCACCATCGCTTCTTCATAGTTTGTAGGTTCGCCATGGTCAAGTAACATGACTTCCGAATAAGATTACCGTACCACTCTGGTGCGTATTTTACTCTGGTTGACCTCCACGAGTTCAGAGTAACTTGATCCAAGCTTCATGATCATCATCATTAGTTTCCTCACTAATTGGTGTAGTTGTCACAGAACCATTTCTTGTGATGAACTACTTTCCAATAAGGGAGCAGATATCTGATTATCTCATCAAGTTCTACTTTCCTCCCACTCACTTCTTTCGAGAGAAACTCCTTCTCTAGAAAGGATCCGAATTTAGCAACGAAAATCTTGCCTTCAGATCTGTGATAGAAGGTGTACCCAACATCTCCTTTGGGTATCCTATGAAGACACATTTTTCCGATTTGGGTTCGAGCTTATCTGGTTGAAGTTTCTTTACATAAGCATCGCAGCCCCAAACTTTAAGAAACGACAACTTTGGTTTCTTGCCAAACCACAGTTCATAAGGCGTCGTCTCAACGGATTTTGACGGTGTCCTATTTAACGTGAATGCGGCCGTCTCTAAAGCATAACCCCAAAAGCGATAGCGGTAAATCGGAAATAGACATCATAGATCGCACCATATCTAGTAAAGTACGACACGACGTTCGGACACACCATTTCTCCGTGGTGTTCGGGTGGCGTGAGTTGAAACTATTCCACATTGTTTCAAATGTAAACCAAACTCGTAACTCAAATATTCTCCTCCACGATCAGATCGTAGAAACTTTATTTTCTTGTTACGATGATTTTCCACTTCACTCTGAAATTCTTTGAACTTTTCAAATGTTTCAGATTTGTGTTTCATTAACTAGATATACCCATATCTGCTCAAATCATCTGTGAAGGTGAGAAAATAACGATACCGCCGCGTGCCTCAACATTCATTGGACCACAAACATCGGTATGTATGATTTCCAACAAATCAGTTGCTCGCTCCATAGTTCGGAGAACGGCGTTTTGGTCATCTTGCCCATGAGGCACGGTTCTTAAGTACCAAGTGATTCATAATCAAGTGATTCCGAAGCCCATCAAGATGGAGTTTCTTCATGCGTTTTACATCGATATGACCTAAACGGCGATTGCCACAAATAAGTTGCACTATCATTATCAACTCTGCATCTTTTGGCTTCAACATTATGAATATGTGTATCACTACTGTCGAGATTCAACAAGAATAGACCATTCTTCAAGGGTGCATGACCATAAAAGATATTACTCATATAAATAGAACAACCATTATTCTCTCGATTTAAATGAATAACCGTCTCGCATTAAACAAGATCCAGATATAATGTTCATGCTCAACGCGGCACCAAATAACAATTATTTAGGTCTAAAACTAATCCCGAAGGTAGATGTAGAGGTAGCGTGCCGACCGCGATCATGTTGACTTTGGAACCATTTCCCACGCCGATCGTCACCTCATCCTTTGCGGTGCTCGTCTATTCCGTAGTCCCCTGCTTTGAGTTGCAAATATTAGCAATGAACCAATATCAAATACCCAGTGCTACTACGAGCTCTAGTAAGGTACACATCAATAACATGTATATCACATATACCTTTGTTCACCTTGCCATCCTTTTTATCCGCCAAATACTTGGGGCAGTTCCGCTTCAAATGTCGATCGCTTGCGGTAAAAACACTCGATTTCAGGCTTAGGTCCAGACTTGGGTTTCTTCTCTTGATCAGCAACTTTCTTGCTGTTCTTTTGAAGTTTCCTTCTTCTTCCCTTTGCCCTTTTCTTGAAACTAGTGGTCTTGTTGACCATCAACACTTGATGCTCTTTCTTGATTTCTACCTCCATGCTTTTAGCATTGCGAAGAGCTCAGAATTGTTTTGGTCATCCTTGCATATTATAGTTCATCACGAAGCTCTTGTAGCTTGGTGGCGTGATTGGAGAATTTCATCAATGACACTATCATCCGGAAGATTAACTCCCAGCTGAATTAAGTGATTATTATACCCGGACATTTTGAGTATGTGCTCACCGATGTAACTATTCTCCTCCATCTTGCAGCTATAGAACTTATTGGAGACTTCATATCTCTCAATCCGGGCATTTGCTTGAAATATTAACTTCAACTCTGGAACATCTCATATGCTCCATGACGTTCAAAACGTCGTTGAAGACCCGGTTCTAAGCCGTAAAGCATGGCACCTCGAACTATTGAGTAGTCATCAGCTTTGCTTTGCCAGACGCTCACAAACGGCTCGCTCTCCCGCGCAGAACTGTCGCTACCAGCGGTGCTTCCGGGGCGTAATTTTTACGTAGCAATGAGGATAATCCTCGTTACGGACCCAGTCCGTGTAATTGCTACCATCATCTTTCAACTTTGCTTTCTCAAGGAACGCATTAAAATTCAACGAACAACAAAGACGAGCCATCTATCTACAAGAAACATAGACAAGCAAAATACTATCGGTACTAAGCTCATGATAAATTTAAGTTTAATTAATCATATTAAAAACTCCCACTTAGCAGACATCTCTCTAGTCATCTAAGTGATCACGTGATCCAAATCAACTAAACCATGTCCGATCATCACGTGAGATGGAGTAGTTTCAATGGTGAACATCACTATGTTGATCATATCTACTATATGATTCACGCCGACCTTCGGTCTCCGTGTTCGACGCCATATCTGTTATATGCTAGGCTCGTCAAGTTTAACTTTGAGTATTCGCGTGTGCAACTGTTTTGCACCCGTTGTAGATGGACGAGAACTTATCACACCCGATCATCACGTGGTGTCCGGGTACTACTGAACTTTGGCAACGGTGCATACTCGTGGAGAACACTTCTTGATAATTTTAGTGAGAGATCATCTTATAATGCTATCGTCAATCAAAGCAAGATAAGATGCATAAAGGATAAACATCACATGCAATCAATATAAGTGATATGATATGGTCATCATCATCTTGTGCTTGTGATCTCCATCGCCAAGCACCGTCATGATCACCATCGCCACCGCGCGACACCTTGATCTCCATCGTAGCATCGTTGTCGTCTCGCCAACTATTGCTTCTACGACTATCGCTACTCCTTAGTGATAAAGTAAAGCAATTACATGGCGTTGCATTTCATACAATAAGCGACAACCATATGGCTCCTGCGATTGCCGATAACTCGGTTACAAAACATGATCATCTCATACAATAAAATATAGCATCACGTCTTGACCATATCACATCACAACATGCCCTGCAAAAACAAGTTAGACGTCCTCTACTTTGTTGTTGCAAGTTTTACGTGGCTGCTACGGGCTGAGCAAGAACCGTTCTTACCTACGCATCAAAACCACAACGATAGTTTGTCAAATAGACTCCGTTTTAACCTTCTCAAGGACCGGGCGTAGTCATACTCGGTTCAACTAAAGTGAGAGAGCAGACACCGCGGTCACCTTTAAGCAACGAGTGCTCGGGCGGTGAAACCAGTCTCGCAGAAGCGTCACGCGTAATGTCGGTCGGGCCGCTTCATCTCACAATACCGCTGAACCAAAGTATGACATGCTGGTAGGCGGTATGACTTGTATCGCCCACAACTCACTTGTGTTCTACTCGTGCACATGACATCAATGCATAAAACCAGGCTCGGATGCCTTTGTTGGGGAACGAGTAATTTCAAAAATTTTCCACGAACACGCAAGACCATGGTGATGGCATAGCAACGAGAGGGAGAGTCCGTCCGCCCACCTCGTGAGACCGAAAGCGAAGCGTTATAACAACGCTGTTGATGTAGTCGACGTCTTCACGATCCGACCGATCCAAGCACCGAACGACGGCACCTCCGAAGTTCGCACACGCTCAGCTCGATGACGATCCCGGACTCGATCCAGCAAAGTGTCGGGATGAGTTCCGTCAAGACGACGGCGTGGTGACGATGTTGATGCTCCACCGACGCAGGGCTTCGCCTAAGCTCATGACGATATGACTTCTCCGCGCAGGCTTCGCCTAAGCTCTACGACGATATGACCGAAGTGGAATATGGTGGAAGGGGCACCGACACGGCTAAGGAACGATCCGTAGATCAACTTGTGTGTCTTTAGGGTGCCCCCTTGCCCCCGTATATAAAGGAGCAAAGGGGGGGTGCGGCCGGCCCTAGGGAGGCGCGCCTGGAGGAGTCCTACTCCCACCGGGAGTAGGACTCCCCCCCCCCCTTTTCCTAGTTGGAGTAGGATTGGGGAGGGGGAAGAGGGAAGGGGGCGCCCCCTCTCCTTGTCCTATTCGGACTAGAGGGGGGAGGGGGGCGCGCGGCCTGCCCTGGCCGGCCCTTCCTCTTCTCCCTTGTGGCCCATTAAGGCCCATATACCCCGGGGTTCCAGTAACCCCTGTTCCAATAACTTCCAGTTTTCATTCGAACCCTTCCAAGTCCAAACATAGGCTTCCAATATATCAATCTTTATGTCTCGACCATTTCGAGACTCCTCGTCATGTCCGTGATCACATCCGGACTCGAACAACCTTCGTGCATCAATACTTATAAACTCATAATGAATCGTCATCGAAGCGTTAGCAAGCGGACCCTACGGGTTCGAGAACTATGTAGACATGACCTAGAACCATACTCGGTCAATAACCAATAGCGGAACCTGGATGCCCATATTGGTTCCTACATATTCTACGAAGATCTTTATCGGTCAAACCGCATAACGACATACGTTGTTCCTTTGTCATCGGTATGTTACTTACCCGAGATTCGATCGTCGGTATCCAATACCTAGTTCAATCTCGTTACGGTAAGTCTCTTTACTCGTTCGTAATACATCATCTCACAACTAACTCATTAGTTGTAATGCTTGCAAGGCTTAAGTGATGTGTATCACCGAGAAGGCCTAGAGATACCTCTCCGACAATCGGAGTGACAAAACCTAATCTCAAATACGCCAACCCAACAAGTACCTTTGGAGACACCTGTAGTACTCCTTTATAATCACCCGATTACGTTGTGGACGTTTGGTAGTACCAAAGTGTTCCTCCGTAAACGGAGTTGCATAATCTCATAGTTACAGGAACATGTATGAGTCATGAAGAAAGCATTAGCAACATACTAAACGATCAAGTGCTAAGCTAACGGAATGGGTCATGTCAATCACATCATTCTCCTAATGAGGTGATCCCATTAATCAAATGACAACACATGTCTATGGTTAGGAAACATAACCATCTTTGATTAATGAGCTAGTCCAGTAGAGGCATACTAGTGACTATCTGTTTGTCTATGTATTCACACATGTATTATGTTTCCGGTTAATACAATTCTAGCATGAATAATAAACATTTATCATGGTATAAGGAAATAAATAATAACTTTATTATTGCCTCTAGGGCATATTTCCTTCAGATAGAATGCGGAACGAGCTTTTGCCACGTCACGCTCCTCCTCCAAGGCGTCCAAACTGTCCTGCCGATCGAGCTTGGCTTCTCTTTCTTCGTACATGCGCACGCGAGGTGAGTCATGAATTATGTCGCAGGGCAGAACTGCCTCTGCGCCGTATACCATAAAGAATGGTGTGAATCCGGTAGTGCGATTCGGCGTGGACCGCAGCCCCCAGAGTACGGAGTCGAGCTCCTCTACCCAGTGCGTGTTAGATTCCTTGAGGGACCGCACTAGTCGGGGTTTAATGCCGCTCATGATTAGACCATTTGCTCGCTCGACTTGACCGTTAGTTTGAGGGTGATAGACTGAAGCGTAGTCGAGCTTGATGCCCATGTTTTTGCACCAGAGTTTGACCTCGTCGGCCATGAAGTTCATGCCGTTATCAATAATGATGCTATGGGGGAAGCCGTAACGGTGTACGACCCCTGATATGAAGTCTATCACCGGTCCGGATTCGGCCGTCTTAACCGGCTTGGCCTCTATCCATTTGGTGAATTTATCCACCATGACCAATAGGTATTTTTGCTTGTGGGTTCCTCCTTTAAGGGGTCCAACCATGTCAAGCCCCCAGACCGCGAACGGCCAGGTGATGGGTATAGTTTTGAGGGCGGTGGGTGGCATATGGCTTTGATTAGCAAATAGCTGGCAACCGACGCAACGTTGGACTAAGTCCTGAGCATCTGCCCGGGCCGTCGGCCAATAAAATCCTGTACGGAAGGCCTTGCCTACAAGGGCTCGGGCTGCGGCGTGGTGCCCACCGAGTCCGGCATGAATTTCAGCCAGAAGATTTCGCCCTTCCTCTTTGGAGATACACCTTTGAAGGACTCCGGTTGTGCTTTTCTTGTAAAGCTCTCCCTCATGGACCTTATAGGCTTTAGATCGCCACACTATGCAGCGTGCCTCGTTTTGGTCCTCGGGAAGTTCCTGCCTGATTAGGTAGGCTAGGAATGGTTCCGTCCACGGGGCAATGACTGCCATGATTACGTGGGCTGAAGATGTTACTTCGTTGGCAGAACCATTGATTATGTCAGAATGTTCGGTGTCGGGCAGTGCGGTCGGGTCCGGGTTGTTGTTTCCGGATTCTCCCTCCCATACTACGGACGGCTTGAACAGCCTCTCTAGGAAGATGTTGGGAGGGACGGCATCGCGCTTTGTGTCGATGCGTGCCAATACGTCTGCTGCCTGGTTGTTATCCCGGGCTATATGGTGAAATTCGAGCCCTTCAAACCGAGCTGACATTTTTAGGACGGCGTTGCGATAAGCTGCCATTTTCGGATCCTTGGCATCGAAGTCTCCATTTATTTGGGATATCGCGAGGTTCGAATCCCCGCACACCTCTAGGCGTTGAATGCCCATGGAGACTGCCATCCGGTGACCATGTAAAAGGGCCTCGTATTCGGCTGCGTTGTTGGAGTCCGTATACATTATCTGGAGCACGATGAATCTGTATCTCCGGTTGGGGACATCGAATGACGCTTGCCCCCGTGCCCGCCAACATCTTGGAGCCGTCGAAGTGCATAATCCAGTTGGAATATCGCGCTACTTTTAGGAGTTCAACTTATCCATTCGCACAAAGTCGGCCAAAACTTGCGACTTAATAGCTCGCCGTGGTTTGTAGGTTATGTCGAATGGGAGGAGCTCAATGGCCCATTTAGCAATCCGGCCCGTCGCGTCGCGGTTGTTTATAATGTCATTAAGAGGTACTTCGGAGGCTACTGTTATCGAACACTCTTGAAAGTAGTGTCGCAGCTTCCAGGATGCCATGAACACTGCGTACGCTATCTTTTGATAATGCGGGTACCGTGACTTGCATGGAGTTAGGACGGTAGACACGTAATAAACTGGTCTTTGAAGGGGGAACTTCTGTCCGTCCGTTTCTCGTTCGACAACAAGCACCGCGCTCACAACTTGATGAGTTGCCGCGATATAAAATAGCATTGGTTCGCCCATGTTGGGCGCGGCCAGGACCGGGTTTGTTGCCAATATGGCTTTTATTTCTTCGAGTCCGGCCGTGGCGCATCCGCCCACTCGAAGTGTTGATGCGGCGGAGGAGGCGATAAAGGGTAATGCCTTTTCTCCCAAACAGGAGATAAAGCGGCTTAAAGCCGCCACGCATCCAGTCAATTTTTGTATTTGTTTGAGGTCTCTTGGGATATCCAATTGTGACAGAGCTTGGATCTTGGCTGGGTTTGCTTCAATTCCTCTACCGGATACAATGAAGCCCAAGAGCTTTTCCGGTGATGCAAAAAACGATTTTTCCGGGTTGAGCTTGATGTCGTATGTTCGAGATTATCGAATGTGAGCCTCAAGTCGCGTCTACTAGATTTTCGACATGCTTGGTTTTGACGACCACATCGCCTACGTATGCCTCCACTGTTTTACCGATCCGGTTTGCGGACATGTTTGAATCATGCGCCGATATGTTGCGCGGCGTTTTTGAGCCCGAAGGGCATTGTGTTGAAGCGAGAATGGGCAGATGGAGTGATGAATGCCGTTGCGGCTTGGTCGGGCTCCGCCGTCTTAATTTGGTGGTAGCCGGAGTATCGTCGAGGAAGCACGATGAATCGTGTCCCGCGGTAGCGTCGATAATTTGATCGATGCGGGGAGTGGGAAGGATCCTTTGGGCAAGCCTTGTTAAGGTCCTTGAAATCGACGATAGGCACCAGGATTTGTCCTTCTTGGTACCATCACCAGGTTTGCTAGCCAGTCCGGATGTTTTATATCTCTGATGAATCCGGCCTCCAATAGTTTGGCTAGCTCCTCTCCCATGGCCTGTCTCTTGGGTTCGGAGAAACGCCGAAGAGCTTGTTTGACTGGCTTGAATCCTTTTAGGATATTTAGGCTGTGCTCGGCCAGCCGGCGTGGGATTTGTCGGATTTCGGGTTCCGGCAGACCCTTGAGGTTCGAACACTAAGGTGCGCGCGGAGATCCAACCCTCCACCGTCTCGTACCTCGCCGAATCGCAGGGACCTAAACTACTAACGGAACAGCACAAGAGACACAAGATTTATACTAGTTCGGGCCACCGTTGTGGTGTAATACCCTACTCTAGTTTGTGGTGTGGTGGATTGCCTCTTGGGCTGATGAGGAACAATACAAGGAAGAACAGCCTCGCGAGGGTGTGTTCTTGGCGGGTGTGATGAACTGTTAGGTGGTGTCCCGTCGCTCTAGCTTGAGGATCAGGTCTCTATCTCTCTCTCTGGATTCCAAACGCCAGATCTCCCTCTACTATGGTGGCTAGCTCTACTTATATAGACGAAGGCCCTGGGCCTCTTCCCAAATATTGAGCGGGAAGGGCGCCAACAATTGGCCATTTTGAAGGGGAACAATGGGTACACTTATCCCGACTAAAGTTGGTCCTCGCTTTGCCAAAGGCTCGTGATGACGCCGCTTGGGCTCCATGATGACTCCTTCCAGCCGTTGGGGCTGGTCTTGGTCTTGTTGCATCAAACGGATGCCTTTGCTTGATGCTCTCGCTGCGCTTGCTCCCTTTGCACCAAAGAGGAAAGGAGGGCGCTGTGTGGCTGGCGCCTGATGGCGCCCTTGGTCGTCATGGCTTGCGCCATGGGCACCTCGTGAGGTACCTCGCTTGAACTCTCCGGCCTCATGAGCCAGCTGACGAGGCCGTGCTCGAGAAGCTCCTGGTCGTCCGCCCCATGAGGCTTGGCCCCTCGCGAGGGTCTTGCGCTTGTGTTGACGAAGATGGGCTGTCCTGGCCTCCTTTGAGCCACGCCGCAGCCGCAGGCAGTGCAAGTCTGGGACCCCTGTTCCCGAACGCCGGCTGTGATTCCCTGGCATGTTTGAAGGGTGCGAGCAAAATGTCCCAATTTTCAGAGGAATTCTCGTAGTCTGGCGCCTACATATGGGCTTAATTGTGCCCGATGGAGGCCGTTTTGTAGGGTCCGTTGGATGGACTTGGAATTTGACTATTTCGTCGCGGTTTAGAAGAGGTGGACTTGGATCTCTTATCGAGTATCACATCGCCCCTGTTCACCGTGGGCGCGGCGTGAGTGAGTTCCTCGCCACTAGGGCTTGGATAGTGCCTCAAGGGCCGGTGTGGATGTTTTATTTTCGTGCGGAGTGCTATGTCCGGTCACTAACGAGTGATGATTCCGTTGGCCCTGCATTTTGAGCTTCATGTACCCGTAATGGGGTATAGCTTGAAAAATTGTGAATGCCTCTCGCCCTAATAGAGCGTGGTATCCGCTGCTGAACGGGGCCACTTGGATCGACCTGTAATTATCCGGCGTGCCGAACACCACATCTAGTGTGATTTTTCCTGTACAGCGTGCTTCCCGACTGGGGATTATTCCTCTAAAGGTTGTGCTGCTTCGCTCAATGCGGCTCCAGTCTATTACCATTTTTCGGGGGGTTTCCTCGTAGATGAGGTTCAATCCGCGCCGCCGTCCATGAGTACCTTGGTAAGGAGAAAGCCGTCCACTATTGGATTTGAGGACCAATGCGGTGGTGCTCGGGCTGTTCGAATTTAGGTTCATCCATGGCGTTAAAGGTGATAGCCGTGTTACCCAAGGGTTTATTGTTGCTACTTGGTAGACTTGGCGAGGCTACGGAGTGTTCGTTTCGCATATTATTTGATGCGAAAGTCTCAAGATTAATACCAGATCGGTATCCATGGGCTGGTGCTTTGGAGCTAGAAGCTCTTCGCCACTTTTGGCCACTGCCGTAGTATCCAACATGCTCTAAGGCTATGAGTTGGAGTGGCGCCCTCTGTACTATGAATTTTACAGGGTCCATTGAGCCATCCCTCCAGTACGGTTCCATGCCCTGTAAAGGGCTTTTGCTTTTTGGTATTTAACCCAGGTGCCTGACGATGATGCACCCTTTTATTTCGGACCGGGGTTGTATTCAAGGCCGGATTATCCCAAAATTTGATTTCGGTTTTCCAGGCACTTTCCATCGCACAGTACTTTCGTACTATGGACGCCAAGTCAGCGAAGCGTGTAATTTCATGACGACTTACGTCGTTGAGGATTCCCTCGTCCGTGCAATTATTGCAGAAGAATGAAATTGCGTCCTCTTCGCGGCATTCCTTTATCCTGTTCATGACCAGGAGGAACCTGGCCCAATAATGGTGTACTGTTTCTGTGGGCTCTTGCCGGATTTGGGATAGATCGCTTATGTTTGGGTGGGCGGGGGGAATTAAATTCGGAACCCCGTCCAACTTAAGACTCAGGGGCCAAGAAGTTTCCGAACTTGGAAGCTTGGGTTCTTGGACGTTGTCCAATGAATCTAGCCCGCTGCCTGACTTTAGGTTCAGGGCTTGAGTGACGCCCTCCCCACCGCGGGAATCCGGCATGGAGGGATGAGGAATCCGGACATAGTTAGTCCTTAATATAGAAGAAGGGTCGCCGTATTGTTCCTCTACCACAACAACATGGTGGGTAACCTGGGGAGAGTTGATCTCTCTTAGATCGGGTTTAGGCCCAATCTGATCATAGTCTGTAGCGACTCCCAGGGCGGCGATGCGATCCAAGAGCTCGTTTAAGGAAGAGAGCTCCATCGATCTAACTGCTCGGCGAGTTCCGAGATGACGTGAAGATTGCTTTCGATGACCCGAGAAGTCATCGTCGGCGCGGCGGCCGAACAGGCGGTCATAAGAAAACCGCCTAACCGGAGAGTTTGGCCGATGGCCAAAGCTTCTTTAGCAATAATACCGTCTTTAAAGACGGTATGAGGCATCCTTCCTGATTGCGACGGCACAGAGGAACTCTCAATGAAAGCACCAATGTCGGTGTCAAAACCGGCGGATCTCGGGTAGGGGGTCCCGAACTGTGCGTCTAGGCGGATGGTAACAGGAGACAAGGGACACGATGTTTTACCTGAGTTCGCGCCTCTCGATGGAGGTAAAACCCTACTCCGCTTGATTAATATTGATGATATGGATAGTACAAGAGTAGATCTACCACGAGATCGAGAGGCTAAACCCTAGAAGCTAGCCTATGGTATGATTGTTGTTCGTCCCCACGGACTAAAACCCTCCGGTTTATATAGGCACCAAGAGGGTTAGGGTTACACAGAGTCGGTTACATTGGTAGGAGATCTACATATTCGTATCGCCAAGCTTGCCTTCCACGCCAATGAAAGTTCCATTCGGACACGGGGCGAAGTCTTCAATCTTGTATCTTCATAGTCCAGGAGTCCGGCCAAAGGCTATAGTCCGGCCATCCGGACACCCCCTAATCCAGGACTCCCTCAAGGTGTCCTTGGACACGAAGGCGGCGAGGGCCTTCTCGTCCTCCTCTTCGATCTGCCGCTAAGAAAATTAGCAAGTTCGCGTCGACCACAATTGCCACAGCATACACCCAAAGAAACTGTCGTATTTTATTTTATCGTGAGCACGCATCACGCCGCCGTCGTACTCGCTGAGCGCGTCGAAGCCGTCAAACTCGTCGATATCCTGTCATCTTCGCCGTCGTCGACGGGGACGGGGGCGGACGCAGGCGGTAGAGGTCCTTCTGCTGCGGCTTGAGCGCCTCGCGGAGGATCTTTGCGCTGATGGAGGAGGGCACGGACTCCTCCTCCTCCGCCTGGTGGCGCTTGGCGGGCGCAGCGCGGCGGCGCTTCCCGACCAACTCATCTTCTCCTCGGCCCGTGCTTCACGGAGAAGGGGTGGTCGGCTAGGTCGAGGAGACGGCGGGGCGGCGGCGGCCTGCTGGGCGAAGGAGATGGCAGCTGTGTGGGGCTGGATTTGGATGGCAGCAGGGCAGGGAGGCGGGAGCGAGGCTAGGGCTTGGAGGGGGAGAGAGAGAGAGGTGAGCGGGAGGAAGAGGACTAGGTGGGCGGCGCGAGTGCCCGAGGCGGCTAGGTTTTCTCTCCACGGGGGCCACTGCCTTTATACGTCCGTGTGAAATGACGAGAATACCCACGGCGGGGCACAAAATTTACGCGCGGTGGCACGAAATCTTTACAACGGGAGGTAACTATTCATTCCTACAGGAACCCATCTTCGATCCAACGAGTGAGGTCGTTCCAGGGGTCGATCCGACGGCCAGATCCGATCAAGTCATCCGATCCAACGGCCAGGAAGCCAAGTCGCTGAGGAGCCGGGAGGATGACCGGCATCCTTATTTCTCGATAGGCGAGCTGTATACCAAATCTATTCTACTCCATCCCTTCAACCAAACATAGAAAACTAATAATTCTATTATATTCCATTCGTTTCATAATGTAAGACGTTTTTGCAAGTTTATGGAACGAAGCAAACTTAATACTCCTCTCCGCGGTTGGGGGGGCGTGATTTTTTTGTTTTTGTTTCTTGGCTGAGCGTGATTTCACACCGTGGTTTACTGATCTACTCCTGCCTGGCTGCCTAGATCGTGCCCTACGGGCTGTGTGTATGCAGCCGTTTCCATGCCTGACAAGCCGTGTAGGCGTGCTCGCCCCGAACCAGACGCCAGGTGGCAGGCAATAAAGAAGGATCGCTTTCCGCTTCGACAGGGCCGGAGAAGCGGCGGTGATTCTGCCGCCCGAGGTCACTCTCCATCCATCACACCAGCCAACCACCCCAGCACTCGCTCCTCTCCCCCCTCGAGCGACGGACGGAGCGAGAGGAGGGATGAACATGAACGGAGATCGATCTGCGGGATCCGCCATGGAAGAAGACGAGGAGGGGAGGCCTCGCTTCTTCAAGGTCCTCGTCGGCGACTTCGCCCGTCGCCTCGTGCGTATTATTCCTTCCTCCCCCTTCCCTCCTTTCTTTCAGTTTCAGTTGTCGCAGTGGTTGCATGCGCGCGCCTTTTGGCCCCCTTCATCAGAAAGGGCAAAAAAGGAATCCCCTGCTCCACTTTCCCCCCTTCCCGCAATAGCTGTTCCTACTCCAAGATCCTCGCATTGCGTTTGCGCTATCGGCAAACGCGCTATCCGATAAGTGGTGGAGTACTAAATCCTATACTATCTTCATTTGTGGATTGGATGCTCCATATGAAGTCCATGGCTGCTATTTTTCAGATAAAGAAAGGAATCCCATGGTTGCATGTGCGTCTTCCTAAAAAAAATATGTTTGCATGCGCATGCGTGCGATTTGTAACATTTTTAACTCGATGCGATGCAGTGCAGGTGGTTCGAAGCTTCAAATGGCGTGCTTGTTTATGCATACACATCATCTTTCCTAGAGAACAGAGCAATGTGTCAATGTCTGATAGGCTGGGCCAAGAAAGAGTTGGCTCATTGTGCTTGTGTCCTCCCTTGATGCTCCATTTTGACCCAATAAAATCCACCATTTATTGAAAAAAAAAGTCGGCTGGTGAATACTACATTTATTTCCCTCTGCATGCGTGTTCTGCAAATGTGAAAGTAAAGCTTCACATTGTGAGCATACACTTTTGGTTCTCAATGATTAAACAAGAGTGCATGCTGCATTTGCATCTTGACTCTATTTCATGGCTTAAGGTATGCCCTAACCTTGTTTGCTTCCACACGTAGGAGATACCTCGAGACTTCCTCAGTTACATTCCAGAGGTGGGCCTCAGGGGTTCCAACATTTCACCTGTTCAAGCCATGCTTAAGCGTTCAGAAGGGAAGACTTGGGTTGTTGAGCTAGAGAAGGTTGATCGCTGTGTATTTCTGACCACCGGATGGCCCAAGTTTGTGGTGGACAATTCTTTGCGGGAATATGAGTTCCTACTCTTCAGACATGACAAGAAAATGGATTTCATGGTTTCGGTTTTTGGTCGGAATGCTTGTGAGAAAGCAGTCCGGTCTTCAGGAAGTGCTGCTCAAGCTATTGAAAGTCTAGAAAGGAAACTCCCATGTGATATGTTACCCACTCGTAAGCGAGGACATAGTGGTGATGAACTAACGAAGACCACCAATAATCTCAGGCAGAGTCACTCACTGGTTATGATACCAGATCAATCTGATACAAAAGTAATCTTTTGTTCTAATCTTGAGCACATAATTAAGTAATTTTCGTACAAGCCACATTTTTCTCTCTACATTTTGCTTACTCTCTTGTTCGTATGGAGTCACTTTGTTTTCCAAATAGTTTAGATAAGTTTTATGTGCAAATTTGTTCACAAGTTTATTTTGGAATCATATATAGAACACATTATCATCTGTAAAACAATTTTTTCTTGAAATTATCTTCGACTCGGGAAGCTTAGGGATCAGAAGATCTATTTTTTCATGTCAAGTTAGAAGGTCCTAAAGTCATTCTGTTTTCACACGTCTCACATTGGGTGCACAGAGGAGCAGAGGCTTAAAATTGTTGATTATCACCTTAGCAGTAATTTTTGTCTCCTTAAACTGATAATTTTATATTAATTTTTAGATATTTCCCTTCCAAGGGAGTACTAAGGGGAATGGACATATCTCTCCACAGAGCTTCGCTGACATACATCTTCATGAAGTAGATGGTTTGAAGGATGAGTTAAAGATATACTTATTGTTGAAGGTGCCAATGGATGATGATAAAGCTAAAGTAATAGCTGAAGTAATGAGCAGATTGCATGTTGACAGAGTTACAATTGACTTATTCTGTGCTACACTCTGTTTGTATAAGTGGGACTCAGATGCGGCTGCAGAGGTTTTGAACACATGTAGAGGCAAACCACAAATTCCGAACCAGTTTCTAAAGCAGAAACTTGTTCTGCAATGTAAGTACTTCTATTGCCTCATTTTCTATCATTTTTGCATCTAGCATGTTGAAACACATCTTTTTTTATTGATCAGTTGATTTTATAAAGAGGGAACTACGAAACTTCTTCCCCACAGGGGATGATTGTCCTCCTCAAATACGTGATAGCAGGGAGAGCAGTCTTGAGGAGCCTAACTTGTCGACTCAGGCACTACAAAATTACCTGCCAGCAGTGAAGAGTAAGCTAGTTGACGACCATGAGTTATGTGATTTGTCGTACAAACAGAAGAGGAGAATAGTCAAGTCGCGATCACAGCAAATTTCTGAAACACCACGAAGATCACCACGACTGGCACACTTGAAGAATTCCGGTGGCAGCATAGATAGTGGATTGAAAGAAAAACCTGAAGTGTTAGAATCATCACCATCCAGCACAATTGATCAGGTGGAGCACAGAGCAGGGCATGCGTGTTTACTCTACGAGAAACCAGAGCATGTTTTCGAAGGAGATCGCCAGCATGCTATAGGTATTCTTGGTCTCTTCTTAATCAGAACTCACAACTGCCTTCTAACACCTTATACTGCAGTTAAACCGATTTGTGCCTTTGTAGGTTCCTTATCTCAAGACTTCAAGAGACTCAAACGAACACGAGGTAAGGTGGGCCTAAGCGAGAAACCTCAGCATAATCAAGAAAATGAGGAGAAAATAGATCAAGGAAATAATGGAGAAATCTTTGAAGAGCAAGTCGATAGAAATGCTGCAGAGACTTCTGAGTCGTTCATGGGGAGGGATTGGATAGACTCGTCACCGCCGACCAAGTCCAAGTTGTCATCTATAATAAACGAGTTATGTTTGACATGGAAGCCCTCAGCACACACCAATTCCCTCGAAAATGTGTTACTTCATATTCAACGTGACAACTTTATGAAGACCATCACACACGTTCAGGGAATCATTTGCAGTTCTCCTTCAGACCTACATTGTGCGGCTATAATTGAAGCTGTTGTGCAGAAAGAAATTCTTAAGTGGGATTCATGTCTTCAGGATGTTGATGCTCAAAGGGTAGTGATTGCATTACTGGAGCATGCTAAAAAAATCAAGGAGATTCACAATTTCAATATGGAGAGCCGGAAGGAAGAGTTTTCCACAAAGCTACAAGATCAGCTGAAGTGGCAGCTCAAAGAGCTGGAAAGCGTATGCACTTCCTTGGAATTTGATTACAAGAAAGTAACATGTGATGGTAACATCGCTGTCTCGACATCGCAAGAACAGAAGAAAAAATTGCATGCCCTTCAGGATGAGATCAAAGGCTTGCAGCAGTCCATGATGATGGAGGATGAAATACAGAAATTGGTGCATCAAGTTGCTGAGCATGAGAGCTTAGTACAGAAATCTCTAATGGAAAGAGTAAGGGTTAAGACGGTTCTAAAGAGCTATAAGCAGGTTCTTGCCGAAGTAAAAGAGCGGCTAGCCTCTGATGAACTTGGATTAATTGATGTCGATGCATTAGTCAAGGTAGAGATGGATAACTTGAGGAAGGAGATCGAGATATCCAAAGGAAGACTCCTAAATATCATTTTCAAGTAATAGTGGAGAGATGGCCATGTTCAATTGTAGGTATTCCTTCTTCTGGCTATGTTCCACTCTGTTGTAATCCTTTAGCATCGTGTTACAACTTAAAATCCGCAGCATGTTATCAGGAGAGGAGAACAACATTAGTGCACATACTCCTCCTTGTTTTCTTTTGTTTTAGTAACACTTCCTAAATTAAGCTGATGATCGAGAATTGCTCCAAAATTTGTCAAGGAGTGCTGATATTATACTATATTAGGCTATGATATCACTTATTGCCGCAGTTACATTATACAATCAATTTATTTCTGAAGGGTTGCCAGGTTAAAGAATGCTCCCTTTCTGTTCATGAGCTGTGGGTAAGTACCACGCTCAATCACCTTGCCCTCTCCTAAGAAGGCTATTGAGTCTGCATTCTTGATTGTGTTTAGTCGATGTGCCACTACGATTGTGGTCCTCCCTGTCATGATCCGATCAAGTGCTTCCTGCACCACTTGCTCGGACTGTGCATCGAGAGCACTTGTTGCTTCATCAAGAAGTAGTATAGCTGGATTTCGGATTATTGCCCTCGCAATTGCAATTCTTTGCTTCTGTCCTCCTGATAGTTGTATTCCGTGCTCCCCACAATCAGTGTCATATCCGTCCTTCAGAGATCTGAAAAGGCGTAAGCTGTAAGTTTCATATGTTGGATACTGCGAGTACATAGCTTAATATATATGCAAGCGGGTAATATATCTAATACTTACGAGATGAATTCATGCGCATTTGCGGCTTTAGCAGCTTCGACAATCTCTTCTTCATCAGCTTCTGGTTTACCAAAGGCAATGTTGTCCCTGACACTGCCAGAAAACATTGCAGGCTCCTGACTAACTAGAGCGGTGAATCCTCGATACCAAAGAACATTCATCTCCCTCACATCCATACCATCGATTCTCACAGAACCTCTATCAACATCATAGAACCTCTGGATCAAACCTATGATTGTGGATTTACCACATCCACTTCTCCCCACCAGGCCAATACTTGTTCCTGCTTTGACGTCCAAGCTAAAATCTTGCAGGATCAGGCATTGTGGTCTTGTTGGATATGCAAAATCCACCTTCTTGAACTCTATCCGTCCTTGTATTTTGCTCTTCGGATTGTCCTTTTCCACCTGCAGTGGAGCCATGTTAGTATTTTATCTTACAGCAATCTAGCATCCTAAAAATCATTATTTTCCGCGAGGCTGCTGATTTTTATTCCATACAATGCTCATGAGAGTATGAATGTGTTACCTGTGAATTTTGCGGAGAGATAGATTTCCTATCTAGCACCTCGAAAACTGAAGCAACGGCATTTGATCCCTTTGCCAGGTCAGATGTCATGCTGCCAGCATCAGCGATCAGCTTTCCTGTGCTCACCAAGACGAAGAAGGTTTTGAAGACATCACCCGCTGAGATCTCCCCGGACTGTGCCAATTTCCCACCATACCAGAAGTCCAATGCCCATGATAAGAATGTGAGGCACGGTGACAGCCCTGTGGTTATCCCTGCTACCCATGACTTCTTCCTTGCTTTCCTCAATGGTTCCTCTTGTGTATGCTCGAAGAGCTGAAGAATCTTCGATGAACATCCAAATGAGGTCACCATCCTGTGGTTGTAAACAGCTTCGATGGCAATCTGAGTACTTTCATACTGAGCCTTTGCCAAGTCCCTTGACACATTTGAAAGAACTATCTTCTTGGCATAGTAGCATATCATCGTGCAGGGCTGTACAGCAATCATGACAAGGGCAAGTTTCCATGCTACTATGAGTCCCATTGTCACCGCAATTACAATTCCACAAGCTGTTTGAAGTAGCAGGGAGATTCTGTCTGCGACAAGGGTCTTGACAAGAGAAGACTCGTCACTTAGCCGAGAGCACAACGAGCCACTTGAGTTTGTGTCTTCATCAAACCATGCTGCCTCAAAGGTTAAGATCTTCTCAAGCACTTGGACTCGGATACGCCTAACTAGGTGCTCCCCCATGTAGGCGAAATTGTAGTGTTGCAGTAGATTGACAGCAATGGATACCAGGGACAGTGAGCAAAAGATCAATGCATAGCGGCTGATGATTGCATTCATCTCATTGTGGTCCTGAACAAAGAATGCAGCAATCATTCCTCCGATGGTTAGAGCATAGATGGGCTGCAAGGAACCATATACCAATGCAGAGATGCTGCCTATGAGTGCTTGCTTCCACTCCGGTGCATTCATTGCAAGAAGCCTGGAGAAAGACGGTGCGGGTGGGGAAACATATGACTCAGTTTCCTTTGAAACACCTGGCGTGAGTGGCATGGGACTTGCTCTGGACATGCTGAGACGGCTGGCACTGGTCCTTGCTGCTGAGGAGGCCCTAAATTGGTCAGTTTCTTGGTCTATGTAGCTCACCATCTTCTGCAATTTCACTAGTCGTGAATATGGGCCACCCTTGTTGATCAGCTCATCATGTGTCCCAATTTCAGCTATGCTGCCCCCATCGACTACCGCGATTTGATCGGCATTTTTCACAGTGGAAAGCTTGTGAGCCACGACCTGGTCAGTATTAAGGTATAAATAATGAGTGCTACAGTGCCAAAGGATTCAGGAAATCCTAAGCTTAGCATTCTAAAGTAGGAAGAGCCGAGGCAGTCAATATACCAGTGTTGTTCTTCCCATAGATGCTTGATCAAGTGCATGCTGCACTAGCTTCTCCGACTCTGAGTCAAGTGCGCTTGTGGCTTCATCAAGCAAGAGTATAGCAGGGTTCTTGAGGACCGCCCTTGCAATGGCAATGCGCTGTTTCTGGCCACCTGATAGCAATGCTCCGCGCTCACCAATCTGCAAGTACAGTGAAATCACCAATAAGGCAAGGGAGACAGGTTATTAAGGCGCCTGAATGTTTTGTTTCCTTATGATGAACATACCTTAGTCTCATATCCCTCAGGAAGCCCCATTATGAAGTTATGAGCATTCGCTGTCATGGCTGCTGCATAGAGTTCATCCATGGTTGCATCTGGTTTGCCGAATAAGATGTTCTCTTTTATGGATGTGCCGAACAGTGCATGGTCTTGGCTGACAAGTCCCATCTTGCTCCTAATCGACTTGAGATTAAGTTTCTTGATGTCGACACCGTCGATCTTGACAGTTCCTTCACTGGCATCGTAAAAGCGCTGCACCAGTGCTATTGCGGTAGACTTGCCACTGCCACTTGAGCCGACCAAAGCAATTGTTTGGCCAGCAGGAATCTGGAGGTTGAAGTCTTTGAGGACTGTCATATTAGGCCTGGACGGGTACACAAAGCGGATGGATTCGAACTCGATCTCTCCACGGATTTGATCCAAAACAAGTCCCTTTGGGTCATCGTCGTTGATCTGGGGCACACGGTTGATCCGTTCGAGAATTCTCGTGGCAGCAACCGAGGCCTCAATGAAATGTTTCAGCTCCGGGAGTGCCATTCCAAGGGATCTGCAACAACATTTCAGTTTTTTGTATAGTTAAGCTTCTATTACATAATCAAAAGTCAGTAAGGGAGGAGGGGCATGAAGAACGTACAGGCCACCCAGAACAAAGGAGATTCCTGCAGCGTATATCCTCCCTCCGCTTTCATGATGGTACATCACCAACCGGCTGCCATACCAGGCGAGGAAGGCCCAAATGGCGAAAGAAAGACCGGTGAATCCGACAGCGAGGCCTTTGGCAATGCCCTGCTTGATACCCAGGTTGATGGTCTTGTCGAGGATTGCCGTGTACCTCTGGACGATCCCTTTCTCTGCAGTGAAGGAGTAGACGGTCTTGATGGAGCCGAGTGCTTGCTCCACAAGGGAGTTTGCCTTGGCGTACTCGCGGCGTGACTCACGGGAGAGGTACAGAAGGTACTTCCCGTAGATGAGGCCAGGGATGATGAGGAGCAGGACCAGAGGGTAGGAAACCAGAGCCAGCCTCCAGGAGAAATAGGTGGAGAAGGCGAGCCCGGAGACAAAGACCGTGGAGTGCATCAGAAACAGAGGAACCTGTTTTCCAGGTAAAAGAATCAAGAAAAACTGTCAGTTCCGCTGTTATTTATTTTCACATTCCAGATCTACTACCTCCGTCCTGGTTTATTGGTTCCCATTGTTTTTTTTCGCCAAATTTTGACCATAAATTTAACTAACAAAATGTTCATGCATTTCAGAAAAAATTATATCATTGAAAACTATGTTCAAATACGAATCCAACGATATAACCTTTGTTGACACATTTTGTAAGTTAAATCTTTCGTCAAAATTTGGCACGAATTACAAAAGGGACCAATAAACGATGGAGGTAGTAGTAGTTCTTATTGACCCTTTTCCAAAATTACCACGTCAATGTTACCAAAATTAATTAACCACAGCTCGCAGTTTCTGTCTTCTTAATGGCTCCAGCTAAGACATGTTTATTTTTGGACTTATTTTAATGCAGTCATTATTATAGGAAGTGTCTCAACATTCCATGCTTTGTCACATACGGAACTCTCATGTGCTCCCATATTCCCTCTGTTGGTCTACCTTTAAGGTGTGAATCATCAAGAGAGCTTAAGGTAGATACTACTACTAATCACAGAACCAGGGATATGCTTGTAGCATCATTGTTTCATCTGGATTTTCTTAAGAACAAGATATACTCCCTCTGTAAACAAATATAAGAACGTTTACATTACTATTTTAGTAATCTAAACGCTCTTATATTTCTTTACGGAGGGAGTACTAATCTCTCTATCCTGCCTGATTCTGCGGTTGGGTAGCATTAACTAGTCAAACAATTAGATTCAGCACTGATTCAGTGACGACCTAGAGTGGCAAGGTAGGTAGGTGTGCCACCATGACAGGGGACTTTTCTCCTGTCCTTGGTTCATCTTAAACAAACCACTGCTAGGAGTACATGAATCAAGAAGGAAGAAGGTTCCAAGTTCCAAGGCGAATCTACATGTGGATGGATCCAACAATATAAAAACGAGGCGTGCGTGACTTGGGAAGACTGGCTAGCGCGTAAGCATGATCAAGGTCATTGAAAAGCAAATTAACCAACCAAGGAGGTTTGACTGGCGTGTACGTAGGTGTAGTACCTTCTCGCTGAGCACCTCCTGGATGAGCGAGGCGTCCTTGGAGATGCTGTTTATGATCTCCGAGGTGGTGGCCTCCTGCGAGTCGAAGAAGGCCACCTCCTGCCGCAGGATGGCCTCCAGGTACAGGTGCCTGATCCGGAGCACCTGCCGCTCGCTCGTCCGGCTCCAGCAGTACCCCTCTGCGTGCGTGCGTGCATCCATAGGGGTCCAAGTTAGTACTATTCTTGAAACAATCTGGTGATCTACTCCCTCTGTCCCAAAATATAAGAACGTTTTTAACACTATACTAGTGTCAAAAACGTTCTTATATTATGAGACGGAGGGAGTATGTAGCAAAACTCGAAGGTTACCCATGGACGCCACCACCAGGATGGCAAACGCCAAGTAGACGAAGTTGAGGCACGACTGCAGGCCGCAAAATGGAGGCAACAACTTAGTGTAAGCGCAACTGGCACTGGGAAACGGTGAAATGTGTACAAAGCCATGTGCTATGCATCTAGGCCTGTTCTGTTTTCTTTTTGTTTTTTGTTTCTGAAGTGTGAATCCCAGTGAATTTCCCCTGAAGTTCATTCATGTGTTCCAACAGTAACTTACCTTCTCGATGTCATGCATGAAGTGCACGCTGGTGGCGCTGCCCTGCTGCTGGGCGTGGCCGCGCCCCAGCGAGTTCATCACGTCGCTGGCGAAGATGAGGAGGAGGTTGGTGGAGCAGCCGTCGCCGATGGCGCCCAGCGTGCCCAGGGCCATGAGCACCACGTCCACCCGGTCCGCGAACTTGAACAGGCCCCGGATGCTCCGCCGCTCGCCGCCTGTGGCCGCCGGGCCGGGGCTCATCTTTACCTCTTGCAGCCTCTCTGCCCGGATGGGTAGCGGTAGCAGTTAGCACTGGCCGGCACCGATCGCTACGCTACTCTTTGTTGCGCTTGCTGCAATGCAATGGACCTGGCAGTGGGGCTTTATATAGCACAGGACTACACGCGCGTGTGTGCTCTCCGATCGTTCTTAACTTTGCCTTGGAAAAGTTGGTCGGTTAGAGCCCTCGGTTGCGAAAATTAAGTTAAAATGATACTCCCTCCGTCCGAAAATACTTTGTTATCAAAATGAATTAAAGAAGATGTATCTAAATGTATTTTAGTTCTAGATACATCTCTTTTTGTCCATTTTGATGACAATTATTTTCGATCGGAGGGAGTATGATGTTCCGAAGGCCCAGAAAGCAAAAGCAGCAATACAACAATTAGTGGAGTATACATTGCTGTTTTTTCTGGTGCACTTTGAAATACCATATCAATTTTTCATTTTTTTTATACATATGTAAACGTAAGAAGTTTGAACACATTTTAAAAAATGAAAAGAGAAAGGACGCAAGACATCACACCGCAACGAAACAACCGGTTGGGGTTCAAATTCAAAAGCATGCATGGAGAAAGTTGGCCTGCGGGACTGAAACTGTATGTGTCGCTGCCTGGTCGACGAGGGTGGCTGTGCGTTTAATATTATATAATCACAGTGTTTTTGCTTTTCTTTTATGTGATCTTGAATACTACTCCCTCCGTTTGAAAATACTTGTCATCAAAATGGACAAAAAAGGACGTATCTAGAACTAAAATACATCTAAATACATCTCCTTTTATTCATTTTGATGACAAGTATTTCCGGACGGAGGGAGTATTAATGTTTATATATAGGCTTACCTTATGTTTACTATTGTAACCTTTTTGCCAGTTGGGCCTCTAGTGCAGTGTAGGGTTCGATCTCTGATAAAGCATGCAGGTTGCTATGATTGCTATCTTAGTCAAGTGAAATTGCTTTTCGGGGGAGGGGGTATAAAGTTATCAGCCAAAAGTGACGTCGTTTCAATCCTACGACTATACCAACATATGCGGTGGTGTTATTACCGTGCCAGACTTGAATACTACCGGTTAGGAGGTTGTCCATCACAAAATTATCTGTCGCCTATTACAATTTGGAGCATGCGTGCCTGTATGTCAATGGTGAGGTCAAGCGATTGTCGCTGGGCAATATACCTTAACATCCAAGGCCCACCACACACTGAAATCTGTAGCCTGCCTAAAACAAGCCGCACAAAAAAAATAAAAATCAGCTGGGTATGTCCTATGTGATGCGTGGAGACGGATTCCACCGTCCCAATGCGTGCAGTGAAAGGAAGGGACTATGACCAATCTGCAATTGGTGCCATCTTCAGAGAGATTAAAATCTTTGCTAGGTTAAAATTTTCTCGTTCTGAGATAGTTTTCTGCCCAAGAGGTTGTAATAAAGTAGCTGATACTTTAGCTACTCATAGTGTGCGTATGGGCCATGCATCCTCAGCCTTGTGGCCGGATGGGGCGCCGGACTTTGTTCATGCTATGATTACTAGCGATTTGGCTGGTGGTGCTGGTTAATGGAATTGAGAGTATTCTGGTTCAAAAAAAAAAAAAAAATCTACTCCCGTAGTGTATGGTTTCTTCATGTGATGCGCAATCACTATTGCAAATTAGTACAATATCTTTTAGTGTATCAACAAAATGTAAACACTTTCAAAGCGAATTAATCTAGTCGTACTAGTTTCATGTCACATGATCTTTTTTTAATGAAAAGGCCAAAGACCATATATTAAATAAGATCAACCCTTACAAGAACTTCCTTAGAAAGATAAGAAATTATAGTCAAGTCCTTGCAAAAACTGGCATTGTCTTCCTTTTGCATTCATCGATGGCACGCCGTTAGCAAAGCTCGTTGCCCCCTCTAAGCCTTCATCTCATTGGAGCAACCTTGTTGAAACCTAGGAGCCTGTAGAAACAGCGGCCAAAAGTCGTCGATGTAGACCGGAAGACTATTCTTGGTTTAAAACCTGTCTTAACAACAAAATATTAATATATGCATTCGATGAGGGTGGTTAATTTTTTTTATTGAATGTACATATTTTCATTTCATTTCTTTCGCAAATACGCAAGTTGCGTATCTTTTCATTGATAGAAGAAGAGTTTCAGCATGAGATTACACACTGCAAGGCAAGTTTGCGGGTGTTGGTGCATACAGATTAAAGGGTTTGCTCATCCCCAAAACAAAAAGGCTAACTCTCGGGGATGATGTTTCTTATCCCTGCGGCGCCGGCCTTGGCCCAGAGGCGCGCCTTGTCTTTGATGGTGGTGGTAAGCTGAGACACCGATGTCATGGTCAAAGATACATCCGTTGCGATGTTTCCAAATCCACCATGCAATGAGGATGATGATGGATGCGAGAGTGGAGGCTGGTGCTTGGTCGGCCGAAACTGTCCACCATGTTTGGAAGGGGGTGCCGCCATCTGGAAGGCTAGTTGGTGCTCGCACCCAACCGAGTATTTCATGCCAAATTTGCCTAGAGAATGAACAACCCGCGAGGAGATGCTGCATCGTCTCTGGCTCCTGGTCGCATAGGGCACATAGGTCGTCGTCGGTGAGGCCGTGTCGCGCTAGACGCTCCGATGTCCAGCAATGCTCTTGCATCGCGAGCCAAATGAAGAACTTGATACGTAGTGGTGCCCATGGCATCCATGTGAGCTTCCAGTGGGGATCTTCGCATGACCCAATGAATACGGCCTGATAGCATGAGCTGGCAGAATATTGTCCGGAGGTCGTCCATCTCCAGCTGAGGGTGTCGTGGGTGGTCGAAAGCTCAATGTGTCGTACACGCCGCCATAGCTCGACGTACTGGATCAAGGCAGTGGGTCCCAACATGCCCCTGATGTCTTCACCCAAGATCTGAGGTGGAGAGCAGTGGCGGAGATAGGGGGACCAACAGGGGCCCTGGCCCCCTCTAACATAAGGGATTTAGTACTATTTTGCTATGAACAGTGTCATAATTTGCTGCTAAAAATCATGTTTTAAATAGTTTGGCCTTCCCCAATCTGTTTTAGCAGCACTTGGCCCCCCTAATACATATTTTCTGGCTCCGCCACTGGTGGAGAGCATCCCTCATAGTGCGTGATTTTTGTCGGCGGCGAGGAATGAGTGAGTGCACAAGGGGGGCGATCTCTGCCACATATCTATTCCCATTTCATAATGATTCAAATGCCGCATGAGCTATATTTTACAGGCTTTCACATATTGTTACAAGTGAGCTGAGGCTATATGCAACCTTTTGGAAAAGACTTGGCCTTGCTATGCTCCCACCTCCAGTGGCTTTCTTGTCTTAGTGGACTTTCTAAACCATCTCCTATCCACTTCCACAGATTTTATGTTGTTCTCACACACTTCTTCTCCCTACAGGTATGTCTCCAGACCATCTCAGTCGTGAAACAGAGTGTGAGATCAAGCTAGCCATGTGTGCATAACAGAACCTTGCAAGAATTTCATCGGTCGTGGGTCCAACCGAGTCACCAGATGCTATGTGTTGATGTATTTAAAAAAGGAACGTCTAGAGAAACATGATGAAAGATTTACGGAGAGAAGGGTAGAGAAGGGGTCACTAATGCCAGGATGAGAGCATCACCATAGCCTCGCTGAACTAGGCAGTGTTTCTTGCTTGGAGAAAAAGCAAGGCTATGTGCCATACTACAAAACTCTGAACCATACTACAAAATGTTGTATGATTATCTAGTAATAAATTATATATATTCTAGGCATTGCTATACTGTGCCTAGAGAGTGAGTGTTGAAATTTATGTGCAAGTAAGAGATGACATCAATAAATGTGTTATCATGCAAATCCTATGTGGGGGTGGAGTGTAACAAATAACAACTTGGTAACCAAGTTGCTACATGGTAACCAAGTGGCTGTAATATGCATATGACCTAGCAAGTCGGTCGATACATCCTAGCAACTACTAATAGAAAAATGCCATCCACGAGATTTAGTTTTGAAGATCTTGTCATAATGAAGCCAATTGTGAAATAAATCATCAACCAGGTTAATGGTTTGAAATATATTTTTTCTTGAAAATTTATAAAACAATTTTGTTGTTAATGTCATGCTTACATATGTGATATAATTGTTTATTTCATGCTTACATGCGTGGTATCTTGAAATCGCATTCATGCATGCATATGTGAGAGAGTGAATTGGTGTCACATGTGAAGACTATATAATGCGACATCACATTGTAGTCTTGTCCTTTGTTATTTAGAAGTGTCTCAAATAGTCTTTTATACCAATGAAACATTGTTACCATCTAGTGAAACATTATGTTATACTTCTGCATTTCTTGTATGTAGGGCATATTAGATTTCATTAAGGGGAGGCTTTGGCCGAGAATTATTTTGTTAATATGTGGTTTATGTGGCATGAAATTGGTATCATTAGCTTTTGTTTCATTGATACTTAGTACTTACTAATAAGTGTGAGTTTTTATCCTATAAACACCACAGTGATAAAATAATTCTTGGTCAAAGTCTTCTCTCACCGGAACTTAATATATATTTCCTACATTTGGAGTACTCCAAAACAAACCAAAAAATCCCGATAAAACTAAGAAAACGTAGCCCATATCTGTTGGTGGTAAAGGACGGTGGATATCGAGCTCGGTCGACTCATAAATAGTCGTGAGCCAGTTGATGAAACTGCATTTATCCTCTAACGATATTTTTGTGCTGACCACAATATGATTAGTGAGACTAATGTTGATTTCTATGTTTATCTCAGTACATTGGTCTCTCGATGATTATATATGGAGATGATTGATCCCCCACTTCAAAAAGAAAAAAAAGGCAACAGTTTTTCTGAAGGCTCAAAGGTTTTGTTTTGGTTTATTTTCAATCATAGGAGAACCTCACTATTAAGAGGGGTCGAGGTGATTGCATAAGGATGGGGATCATGCAAATTATATATGCCAAGCCTAGCCACTCCTACTACAAAAAATATGGGTTAAAACCCCTCCCAAGATGACCTGTGTTGGGTACCCCATGCAACGGGGTCTAGGGAAATCTCTCTAGACACCCCATGCGCACGGCCCTCTGACGCCATGCACATGGGGCCGGGTGCCGAATATCTCCGGACACATCCCGTGCGCACGAGATATAGGGTTGGCTGTGACGCCCTCGATTCAATCGTACACTAATCATGCATGCAAATGTGTACGATCAAGATCAAGGACTCACGGGAAGATATCACAACACAACTCTACAAATAAAATAAGTCATACAAGCATCATAATACAAGCCAGGGGCCTCGAGGGCTCGAATACAAGTGCTCGATCATAGACGAGTCAGCGGAAGCAACAATATCTGAGTACAGACATAAGTTAAACAAGTTTGCCTTAAGAAGGCTAGCACAAACCGATACAGATCGAAGAGGAGCAGGCCTCCCGCCGGGATCCTCCTAGGTTACTGGTCGTCGCCGCCGGGCTGCACGTAGTAGTAGGCGCCCGCAGTAGTAGTCGCCATAGGCGGCGTGCTCGCCTCTGGCTCCATCGTCGATTGCAGCAATCGAGTAGAGATAGGGAAAAGGGGAACAAGGCAACCGTGAGTACTCATCCAAAGTACTGCAAGCAAGGAGCTACACTACATATGCATGGATATATGTGTAAAGGCCATATCGATGGACTGAACTACGAATGCCGTAATAAGAGGGGATAGTTAGTCTTAACGAAGACTACGCTTCGACACCTGCCTTGTAATGTAGGAGGGACAATCAAGTCCTCCAAGTAACATCATATAGCAATAATCCTACCCGACAATCCTCGCTCATAACCCCGAGCGAGAGCGACCACCGGTTGTATCCGCACTTGGAAGGGTGTGTTTTATCAAGTATCCGGTTCTAGTTGTCATAAGCTCAAGGTACAACTCCAAGTCGCCCTGTTATCAAGATCACGGCTATCCGAATAGATTAACTTCACTGCAGGGTGCACCATCTTACCCAAAGACGCTTGATCCCATTTGGCGGACACACTTTCTCGGTCATGCCCGCCGCGGAAGATCAACACGCCGCAGCCCCACCTAGGCACAACAGAGAGGCCAACACGCCGGTCTAAACCTAAGCGCCAGGGTCCGGGCCCATCGCCTCGAAAGCACACCGCACGCTATGTGACGCTGCCGAAGCGCATCCAGCCCATCAGCGTTCCAGCCCAATCTGGCGCGAGCCGCCCGTCGCCGACGTCTGAAGTGCCGGCCGATACCACGACGCCGGATACCCATAACTACTCCCGCGAGATGGTTAGTGCGATAAGCTCAGAGCCAACTCAGATCAAATACCAAGACCTCGTTAAGCGTGTTAAGTAACATGAACGCCGAACAGGCTGTGCCCACCTCTCTCCTAGGCGGTCTCAACCTCGCCTGCCGCCCGCCACAAAGATCCACTCATGGGTGCTCCATCACCGACCGACTTTAGTCTCACATGTATCATGTATAAGTATATAGTATATACCCGTGATCAACTCCCGAGTGATCACGGCCCGATAGTATAGCACGGCTGCAGACGGACAAGAAAGTAGGGCCACGTGATGAAAGTACTAGCATCCTATACTAAGCATATAGGATTGTAGGTAAGGTAACAAAATGGTTACAAAGACAAAGCTATGCAAAAAGATAGGAGTATCTCAAAACAAGAATATGCTATACTACTCTTATGCAAGCGGTGTAGATAAGAGTAGGCGATATCCGTGATCAAGGGGGGCTTGCCTGGTTGCTCGGCAAGAGAGAAGGGTCGTCAACACCGTAGTCGAACCGGCCAGCAGCAGCTGGCCGGTCTCAGTAGTCACCGGAGAGAAGAGGGGAAGAAACAATGAATACAAAGTAAACAGATGCATATCGATGCATGACATGCCAAGAAGCGATGCTAGGCGTGCCCTAACGTGGTATGAGGGGTACGGTTAGGGAAAACATCCGGAAAGTATTCCGGTGTTTAGGTTTTTATGCAGGAGCCGGAGGGGAAAAGTTGCAGGTTCGATAGGTTAGGGTGTGTGGTGGACGAACGGACTGCGTATCCGGATTCGCCTCGCTGCTCGAGCAACTTTCATGTTGAAAATATTTTAACCGAAGTTACGGATTAAAAGATATGATTTTAAAAGATTTTAATAAATTCGGTATTTAATTAATTAATTAATTAATTCGAAAATGTATTTATGACGTCAGCATGATGTCATGCTGACGTCAGCAGTCAACAAGGTTGACTGAGTCAACCCTGACAGGTGGGTCCCGCATGTCATTCTCTGTTATCTAATTAACCTAATCAAATTTAATTAACATTAGTTAATTAGGTTAATTAGTGATTAGGTTTAATTAATCAGAATTAATTAGATTAATTAATTACTTAATTAGTTTTACTTAATTTTCATTTTCATTTTATTATTAAACTGCTCGTGGGGTGGGACCCCATGTCATAGGCCCCTGGGGCAAACGGGCATCTTGGCGTGGTGCCTGCTCGGGCGCGACCTGAGGGACGCGGCATGGGCGCCGCCCGATCCCGGCCGTGCGGTGGGAGGGCCGACGAGGAGCCGGCGAGGAGGAGCGGGTCGGCCGAGGCCATGGCTCAGGCGAGGCCGGCCGGAGTGGCGCAAGGCGGCGGAGGGAGTGGACATGGCATGGCGTCAGATCGGCCGCGTCGCCGGGGATCGTCGAAAGGGCCGTGGGGTTCTTTGGGGGGAGAGGCCATGACAGTGGAATCCGAGTCACGGGAGGCGCTCGTGGGGGAGAGGGGGAGAGGCCAAGGCGGCGGCGGGCGGTAGGCTCGGCGAGGGGGAGAGCAGAGCTGCCACGAGCGAGGGAAAGAGGGAAGGGGGGGGGGGCACGGATGAGGGTCTGAGCCGGCGACGGGCTCGGCGACAAGGCTGCTCGAGAGGGGAGAGGGAACGACGGGGGGGGAAGAGGCGAAGCTCACAGGGCGCGTGGGGTCTAGGGGAGCGGCGGTGGAGCTGGCCAAGGTCCGGCGAGGCGGCTTGAGAAGCGGTCGCGGCGTCTGGGAGGCTGGGGGTTGACCCATGGGCGAACCCTGGCGATGGGGCACGAAGGGAGGAGGGGTCCGGTCAATGGAGAGGACGTAGGGGAGGAGGGCGCCATGGTTGGGCGGGCGGGGCCGCCAGCGAGGGGCGCGACGGAGGTTCGCCCGATCTGGATCGGGCGGGAGGGAAAGCGGATCGGGGGGGGAGTGGGGCGAGTGAGGGGGGCGGCTAGGGTTTCTAGCGGGAGGGCTATGGTCAATGGCTGGGCCGCCTGGAGGGGGCTGGGCTAGGGGTGAGGGGGCCAGGTGGGGAGGGGCTGGCTGGGCCAGGGGGGAAGGGCTGGCCCAGATGGGCCAGGGGGGTTCCCTCTCTCTTTTCGTTTTCTTTTTCTTTTCTTATTTTCTTCTTTTCAGTTTTTAGCTTATTTAAAATGCCAAAGCATTTTACAAAATTTTGTGCACCCCACCATAATTAGGTTTGCTATTTTAGACAACCCCCGAACATTTTAGATTTAGTTTTTGAAACTTTTCATCGTTTGCTTTTGTTTTGATTTTGTTTTAGAACGGGTTCGAATCAACGTGAGGTTAGTCACAGTAACCGGGGTGATTACTGTTCCTTAATCGTCCGGGTGTTACATTGGCGCATGGGTTACCCCGTGCGCACGGGCCCCCCAGGGTGGCAACACTCAGATTTGGGGCGGGGGGAGGTATAAATACTCACCTATCTTCAACCTCCAACCCGAAACCTTGATTTTGAGCTGCTTCTCCATGGGTGACCTCAAAAAGCTCCATCACTCTTGATCTCTTCACTCAAACTCCATCAAACTTTTAGGATTAAAATTGGATCACCCAATCTACACTTCCACAAACCAATTCATAATCCACACCCTTGTTCATATCATCAACTTTATTTTTCTTCAAAATATAGGACTCCTAGGCGGTAGGAGTCAAGGCCCGAAAGCTTCCTTGTGTGACGTGTGCTCCGGGAAGTTTGCAAAGGTTCGGTGATTGCCTTCAAGACCAAACACGAGTGATATGAGGCTCGTCTGTTGGGAGTGACTGGGAGGAAAACTAGGGTAAGCCTCTTAGTGGGGTTCCGGAGATTTATCTTTGGCACCTCTCCGACAGAGATTAGCACTCCCCAAAGAGTGTCACTTCAGGATACATTCGCGTCTCCCTCTTATGTGGTTTATCCTTTACTGTTCTTTTACCTATGCTTGTTAGCTTGTTAGATTGTTGTTGTTGCTTACCTTGATTATAGCTTGCTTGCCATATATGTTGTTCTCACCGTAGATATATCTAGAGAACTTACTTTATCCACACATCATCTCTAAAATTGGTAATTAAGATAAAGTCCATAGTCTCCTATTCACCTCCTCTAGTCGATCTCTTGAACTCTTTCACTCGAGCTCATTCATTTTATGAGCTCAAAACCCCTGCTTGGCTCAGCTCGTTAAATATTTGAATGGGCTAGTTAAGCTTGGTAAACTAGTTAAGCAATTGAATTATGTAATCAATTTATCATGGAAGGAAGAGTAGATGAAGGGTGGAGGTGCGGAGTAGAAACCAAAGGCGACGAGTGGCTTGGAGGCGCCCCTCTTTTTTGTCCTAGGCATTTTCGCAGCACATCTATGTGCCTAATCAACAACTAATACAGCTCGTTCCCGATGGATATTACAGATACTTTTTTTATAAAGGGCGATTTTATTAACTCAAAATGTAGCATCAAGTGGATACAAAGCATTATGAGTAACACCCGGCCTCTGCATAACTAGGATGCAAACAGCTGAACACCAAAAGTCTGACAACCAGAAGAAAACAAAAACCGACAAATCGGCAATAGTAGAGTCCTATAGACCGACACTGTGCCTATGTTGCCACCCATGTTGGATAAAAACCTCCGTAGCCACTTGCTCCAACCGTGTACTGATACGTCTCCGTCGTATCTATATTTTTTGATTGTTTCATGCCAATACTATTCAACTTTCATATACTTTTGGCAACTTTTTATATTATTTTTAGGACTAACATATTGATCCAAAGGCTCAAAGGTCGGCCTCGTCATTGCATGTTTTTGGTTTTGCAGAATATCCATATCAAACGGAGTCCAAACGGGATAAAAACAGACGGAGATTTTTTTTGGAATATTTGAAAAGTCTGGAAGAAAGATCATCGCGAAACAGAGTCCGAGGTGGGCACGAGATAGGGGGGCGCGCCCCTGACCCTCGTGGCCCACCTGTAAGGAGGTTGATGCCCTCCTTCGGCCGCAAGAAAGCTAATTTTTGGTAAAAAATCACGGCGAAGGTTTCAGTCCAATCGGAGTTACGGATCTCCGGATATAAAAGAAACGGTGAAATGGCAGCAGAACAGAACGCAGAAACAGAGAGAGACAGAGAGATAGATCCAATCTCGGAGGGGCTCTCGCCCCTCCCACGCCATGGGAGCCAAGGACCAGAGGGGAAACCCTTCTCCCATCTAGGGAGGAGGTCAAGGAAGAAGAAGAAGAAGGGGGGGCTCCCCCCTTGCTTCCGGTGGCGCCGGAGCGCTGCCGGGACCATCATCATCACCGCCATCTTCACCAACAACTTCACCGCCATCATCACCAACTCTTCCCCCCTCTGTGCAGCGGTGTAACCTCTCTCTTACCCGCTGTAATCTCTACTTAAACATGGTGCTCAACGCTATATATTATTTTCCAATGATGTATGGCTATCCTATGATGTTTGAGTAGATCTGTTTTGTCCTATGGGTTATTTGATGATCAAGATTGGTTTGAGTTGCATGTTTTATTATTGGCGCTGTCCTATGGTGCTCTCCGTGTCGCGCAAGCGTGAGGGATTCCCGTTGTAGGGTTTGTAATATGTTCATGATTTGCTTATGGTGGGTGGCGGAGTGATGAAGCACTGAGACCGAGTAAGTAGGTTGTTTGCGTATGGGATAAAGGGGACTTGATGCTTTAATGCTATGGTTGGGTTTTACCTTAATGATCTTTAGTAGTTGTGGATGCTTGCTAGAGTTCCAATCATAAGTGCATATGATCCAAGTAGAAAAAGTATGTTAGCTTATGCCTCTTCCTCAAATAAAATTGCAATAATGATTATCGGTCTAGTTATCGATTGCCTAGGGACAAATAACTTTCTCATGACAACAAGCTCTTTACTAAAACTAATTTAGTTGTGTCTTTATTTAAACAACCCGTAGCTTTTATTTACGCGCTCTTTATTTTCTTGCAAACCTATCCAAAAACACCTACAAAGTACTTCTAGTTTCATACTTGTTCTAGGTAAAGCGAACATCAAGCGTGCGTAGAGTTGTACCGGTGGTCGATAGAACTTGAGGGAATATTTATTCTACCTTTAGCTCCTCGTTGGGTTCGACACTCTTACTTATGGAAAACTGTTGCGATCCCCTATGCTTTTGGGTTATCAAGACCTTTTTCTGGCGCCGTTGTCGTGGAGTTATAGCGTGGGGTGAATATTCTTGTGTGTGCTTGTTTGCTTTATCACTAAGTAATTTTTATTTGTTGTTCTTAGTTGTTTTCTATCTTTAGTTATGGGTAGGAAACGCGAAATACCAAAAAAATTAGTTGTACCTACTGAACCAATGGTTGAAGAACCACTCAAAATCTATCACATTCCTGAAGCTTATTACTTGGATCATCTTCGATCCCTATGTGCTCGTGCCGAAACCCCACCTAGCTTAGTTGAGGGAAAATCTTTAGATGAGCATGCTTGTTATGTGCGACACCGTATATCTGAAAAAGGGACACTTTTACACCATCAAATTAATACTATGCAATGCTATGCTTGGAATTTATGTGAAATATATGATGTTACTTGTTGTTCTGAAAATCCTAAGAAACATCTTCCCTACCAATGTGAGTTTAATGATAATGGAATTGTATCTTCAGGGTGTTTATAGTTACTATGATATTCAACAAATTGAAGAATTTATTGCTTTTAAGGGTGCTTATGAAACTGCTTCTTTGATTGAAACGTATGATGCTACTATTTACAAGTCTGAAAATTTTGCCATACTTATATAATTATGCTTGTAACCCCTATGTTGAACCATATATTGAGGACTACCCCGCTGTGCAAGAAGAGACTAATATTTTGCAGGAGTCTACGGAAGAAGAAATTGATGAAACTGTGAGCTCATTGGATGAAAAAGATGATGAGGAGAGCGAAGAACAAAAGAAGGAAGAGCAGATTAGCTACCCGTGCCCACCTTCTAGTGAGAGTAACTCTTAAACTCATACATTGTTTGATTCCCCTTCGTGCTTACCGAAGGATGATTGCTATGATGACTGTTATGATCCCTTGAATTCCTTTGAAATATCCCTTTTTGACGAACTTGATGCTTGTTATGCTTCTGGCCAAGATGCCAATATGAATTATGCTTATGGAGATGAACTTGCTATAGTTCCTTATGTTAAACATGAAATTTTTGCTATTGCACCCACGCATGATAGTCCTATTATCTTTTTGAATTCTCCCGATTATACTATATCGAAGAAGTTTGCACTTATTAAGGATTATATTGATGGGTTACCTTATACCGTTGCACATGATGATTTTGATAGATATAATATGCATGTTCTTGCTGCTCCTACTTGCAATTATTATGAGAGCGGAACTATATCTCCATCTCTCTATGTTTCCAACACGATAAAATTGCAAGAAACTGTTTATACTATGCATTGGCCTTTATTATGTGTGCATGAATTGTTCATTTATGACATGCCGATGCATAGGAAGAGAGTTATACTTCGTCATTGCTTGATATATGTTGCTTTATGCTCACTACTAAATGCTAAATCATTGCTAATTAAAATTGGCTTTGATATACCTTGGGATCCGGGTGGATTCACTACTTGAGCACTATATGCCTAGCTTAATGGCTTTAAAGAAAGCGCTGCCAGGGAGACAACCCGGAAGTTTTAGAGAGTCATTTATTTCTTTTGAGTGCTTTAATATAGTTTAGAAACAATAAAAATAAAGAGGAGAACCCAAAACTTTTTCAAAAAGGAAAGTGAAAGTGAGAAAGACAAGCATTGTTGAAGTGGGAGAGCTCCTTGAACTTTGTTCATGCTCACGACAACTTTGTGAATCTTGATTACAGAAAATTTTCAACAAAAATAACTATCCTCTTGTACAATTCCATTGTATTATAAAAGTAATGTGCCAAGGTTTGCCTTTAGGATGTTTACAATGCTTGTTGGTTTGTGCGGTGCAGGACAGAAACTTTGGCTGTAGTGCGTGAATTTTAATTGTTTACTGGAACGTCAAATGGTTCTGATTCTTTTTGCACTGTCTTTAGTTACAAAATGTTTATTTTTCCTAATTTTGGCAGAATCTTTCAAGTGTCAGAAGTATGGTCAATGTTCAGATTGCTATAGACTGTTCTGTTTTAGACAGATTCTGTTTTTGATGCATAGTTTGCTTGTTTTGATGAAACTATCAATTTATATCAGTGGATTAAGCCATGAAAAAGTTATATTACAGTAGAAACAATGCAAAAATAAAATATGAATTAGTTTGCAACAGTACTTAGAGTAGTGATTTACTTTATTATACTAATGGATCTTACCGAGTTTTCTGTTGAAGTTTTGTGTGGATGAAGTGTTCGATGATCGAGAAGGTTTCGATGTGAGAAGAAGGAAGAGATGCAAGAGCTCAAGCTTGGGGATGCCCGAGGCACCCCAAGTAAATATTCAAGGAGACTCAAGCGTCTAAGCTTGGGGATGCCCCGGAAGCCATCCCCTCTTTCTTCAACAAGTATCGATGTGTTTTCGGATTCGTTTCATTCATGTGAGATGTGCAAATCTTGGAGCGTCTTTTGCATTTAGTTTTAATTTTTCTTTTATGCACCATGCTGGTATGAGATGGTCCTTGGTTGATTTATAGAATGCTCTTTGAACTTCACTTATATCTTTTGAGTATGGCTTTATAGAATGCTTCTGTGCTTCAATTATATCATTTGAAGTTGGATTGCCTGTTTCTCTTCACTTAGACAACCGCCATTTGTAGAATGCTCTTTTGCTTCACTTATATTTGTTAGAGCTTGGGCATATATTTTTTAGAAAGAATTAAACTCTCTTGCTTCACTTATATCTATTTAGAGAGATGACAAGAACTGGTCATTCACATGGTTAGTCATAAAATCCTACATAAACATGTAGATCGCTGAATATGATATGTTTGATTCCTTGCAATAGTTTTGCGATATAAAGATGATGATATTAGAGTCATGCTATTGGGTAGTTGTGGATTGTAGAAATACTTGTGTTGAAGTTTGTGATTCCCGTAGCATGCACGTATGGTGAACCGTTATGTAATGAAGTCGGAGCATGATTTATTTATTGATTGTCTTCCTTACGAGTGGCGGTCGGGGATGAGCGATGGTCTTTTCCTACCAATCTATCCGCCTAGGAGCATGCGTGTAGTACTTTGTTTCGATAACTAATAGATTTTTGCAGTAAGTATGTGAGTTCTTTATGACTAATGTTGAGTCCATGGATTATACGCACTCTCACCCTTCCACCATTGCTAGCCTCTCTAATACCGCACACCTTTCACCGGTACCATAAACCTATTGGGGAACGTAGTAATTTCAAAAAAATTCCTACGCACACGCAAGATCATGGTGATGCATAGCAACGAGAGGGGAGAGTGTTGTCCACGTACCCTCGTAGACCGAAAGCGGAAGCGTTACAACAACGCGGTTGATGTAGTCGTACGTCTTCACGATCCGACCGATCCAAGTACCGAACGTATGGCACCTCCGAGTTCAGCACACGTTCAGCTCGATGACGATCCCCGGACTCCGATCCAGCAGGGTGTCGGGGATGAGTTCCGTCAGCACGACGGCGTGATGACGATGATGATGTTCTACCGACGCAGGGCTTCGCTTAAGCACCGCAACGATACGACCGAGGTGGAATATGGTGGAGGGGGGCACCGCACACGGCTAAGGAACGATCACGAAGATCAACTTGTGTGTTATGGGGTGCCCCCTGCCCCGTGATATAAAGGAGCAAGGAGGGGCGGCCGGCCTAGAAGGGGCGACCAAGGAGGAGTCCTACTCCCACCGGGAGTAGGATTCCCCTTCCAAGTAGTAGGAGTAGGAGTCAAGGAAAGGGGAAGAGAAGAGAAGGAAGGAGGGGCAGCCTCCCCTAGTCCAATCGGACTAGGCCTTGGGGGGCGCCCAACCTCTACTCTCTCTTTCCCTAAAGCCCAATAAGGCCCATATACTCCCGGCGAATTTCCGTAACTCTCGGTACTCGAAAAATACCGAATCACTCGGAACCTTTCCGAACTCGAATATAGTCGTCCAATATATCGATCTTTACGTCTCGACCATTTTGAGACTCCTTGTCATGTCCCTGATCTCATCCGGGACTCGAACTCCTTCGGTACATCAAAACTCATAAACTCATAATATAAGCATCATCGAAACCTTGCGTGCGGACCCTACGGGTTCGAGAACAATGTAGACATGACCGAGACACGTCTCCGGTCAATAACCAATAGCGGAACCCGGATGCTCATATTGGCTCCCACATATTCTACGAAGATCTTTATCGGTCAAACCGCATAACAACATACGTTGTTCCCTTTGTCATCGGTATGTTACTTGCCCGAGATTTGATCGTCGGTATCTCAATACCTAGTTCAATCTCGTTACCAGCAAGTCTCTTTACTCGTTCTGTAATACATCATCTCATAACTAACTCATTAGTTGCAATGCTTGCAAGGCTTAAGTGATGTGCATTACCGAGAGGGCCCAAAGATACCTCTCCGACAATCGGAGTGACAAATCCTAATCTCGAAATACGCCAACCCAACATGTACCTTCGGAGACACCTGTAGAGCTCCTTTATAATCACCCAGTTACGTTTTGACGTTTGGTAGCACACAAAGTGTTCCTCCGGTAAACGGGAGTTGCGTAATCTCATAGTCATAGGAACATTTATAAGTCATGAAGAAAGCAATAGCAACATACTATACGATCAAGTGCTAAGCTAACGGAATGGGTCAAGTCAATCACATCATTCTCCTAATGATGTGATCTCGTTAATCAAATGACAACTCTTTGTCCATGGCTAGGAAACATAACCATCTTTGATTAATGAGCTAGTCAAGTAGAGGCATACTAGTGACACTCAATTTGTCTATGTATTCACACATGTATCATGTTTCCGGTTAATACAATTCTAGCATGAATAATAAACATTTATCATGAAATAAGGAAATATATAATAACTTTATTATTGCCTCTAGGGCATATTTCCTTCAGTCTCCCACTTGCACTAGAGTCAATAATCTAGTTCACATCGCCATGTGATTTAACACCAATATTCATATCTGTATATGATTAACACCCATAGTTCACATCGTCATGTGACCAACACCCAAAGGGTTTACTAGAGTCAATAATCTAGTTCACATCGCTATGTGATTAACACCCAAATAGTACTAAGGTGTGATCATTTTTGCTCGTGAGAGAAGCTTAGTCAACGGGTCTCATCATATTCAGAGCCGTATGTATTTTACAAATATTCTATGTCTACAATGCTCAGATGGAGCTACTCTAGCTAATTGCTCCCACTTTCAATATGTATCCAGATTGAGACTTAGAGTCATCTGGATCGGTGTAAAAAGCTTGCATCGATGTAACTCTTTACGATGGGCTCTTTTATCACCTCCATAATCGAGAAATATTTCCTTAGTCCTCACTAAGGATATTCTTGACCGCTGTCCAGTGATCTACTATTAGATCAAAATTGTATTCCTTTGCCAAACTCAGAGCAAGGTATACAATAGGTCTGGTTCACAGCCTAGCATACTTTATAGGACCTATGACTGAGGTATGGGGAATGACTTTTCATTCTCTTTCTATTTTCCTCCGTGGTCGGGCTTTGAGTCTTACTCAATATCACACCTTGTAACACAGGCAAGAAACTCTTTCTTTGACTGTTCTATTTTGAACTACTTCAAAATCTTGTCAAGGTATGTACTCATTGAAAAACTTATCAAGCGTCTTGATCTATCTCTATAGTGTTGGAAATATGCCCTAGAGGCAATAATAAATTAGTTATTATTATATTTCCTTGTTCATGATAATCGTTTATTATCCATGCTATAATTGTATTGATAGGAAACTCAGATACATGTGTGGGTACATAGACAACACCATGTCCCTAGTAAGCATCTAGTTGACTAGCTCGTTGATCAACCATGGACATTGGATGTCGTTGATAACGGGATCACATCATTAGCAGAATGATGTGATGGACAAGACCCAATCCTAAGCCTAGCACAAAGATCGTAGTTCAGTATGCTAAAGCTTTTCTAATGTCAAGTATCTTTTCCTTAGACCATGAGATTGTGAAACTCCCGGATAGCGAGGAATGCTTTGGGTGTACCAAAGCGTCACAACGAATCGGGTGGATATAAAGGTGCACTACAGGTATCTCTCGAAAGTGTCATTGGGTTGGCACGAATCGAGACTAGGATTTGTCACTCCGTGTAAACGGAGAGGTATCTCTGGGCCCACTCGGTAGGACATCATCATAATGTGCACAATGTGACCAAGGGGTTGATCCCGGGATGATGTGTTACGGAATGAGTAAAGAGACTTGCCGGTAACGAGATTGAACAAGGTATCGGTATACCGACGATCGAATCTCGGGCAAGTACAATACCGTTAGACAATGGGAATTGTATACGGGATCGATTGAGTCCTTGACATCGTGGTTCATCCGATGAGATCATCGTGGAACATGTGGGAGCCAACATGGGTATCCAGATACCGCTGTTGGTTATTGACCGGAGAACGTCTCGGTCATGTCTGCATGATTCCCGAACCCGTAGGGTCTACACACTTAAGGTTTGATGATGCTAGAGTTGTTATGGGAATTGGTATGCAGTTACCGAATGTTGTTCAGAGTACCAGATGAGATCCCGGACGTCACGAGGACTTCTAGAATGGTCCGGAGGTAAAGATTTATATATGGGAAGTCCTATTTTGGCCACCGGAAAATGTTCGGGATTTTTCGGTATTGTTCCAGGAAGGTTCTAGAAGGTTCCGGAGTGGGGCCCACCAGCATGGGGAGACCCACATGAACGTGGGTAGTGGGGGCAAGGCCCCACATCTTGGTCAAGGCGCACCAAGATCCCCCCTTAGAAGGAATAAGATCATATCCCGATGGGATAAGATCAAGATCCCTAAATAGGGGGGATAACAATCGGTGGGGAAGGAAATGATGGGATTTCTTTCCTCCCACCTTTGCCAACGCCCCAATGGACTTGGAGGGCAAGAAACCAGCCCCCTCCACCCCTATATATAGTGGGAGGCGATGGGAGCTTTACCCCAAGTTACGGGCGCAAGCAATCCCCTCTCCAATGAATGTTGAGGCACGGCGGGTATCGTTATTTTCTCACCTTCACAGATGATTTAAGCAGATATGGGTATATCTACTTAATGAAACACAAATCTGAAACATTTGAAAAGTTCAAAGAATTTCAGAGTGAAGTGGAAAATCATCGTAACAAGAAAATAAAGTTTCTACGATCTGATCGTGGAGGAGAATATTTGAGTTACGAGTTTGGTTTACATTTGAAACAATGTGGAATAGTTTAGAATCACGCCATACCGGAACACCATAGAGAAATGGTGTGTCCGAACGTCGTAATCGTACTTTACTAGATATGGTGCGATCTATGATGTCTATTTCCGATTTACCGCTATCGTTTTGGGGTTATGCTTTAGAGACGGCAGCATTCACGTTGAATAGGACACCGTCAAAATCCGTTGAGACGACGCCTTATGAACTGTGGTTTGGCAAGAAACCAAAGTTGTCGTTTCTTAAAGTTTGGGGCTGCGATGCTTATGTAAAGAAACTTCAACCAGATAAGCTCGAACCCAAATCGGAAAATGTGTCTTCATAGGATACCCAAAGGAGACTGTTGGGTACACCTTCTATCACAGATCTGAAGGCAAGATTTTCGTTGCTAAATTCGGGTCCTTTCTAGAGAAGGAGTTTCTCTCGAAAGAAGTGAGTGGGAGGAAAGTAGAACTTGATGAGATAATCAGATCTCGCTCCTTATTGGAAAGTAGTTCATCACAAGAAATGGTTCTGTGACAACTACACCAATTAGTGAAGAAACTAATGATGATGATCATGAAGTTTCAGATCAAGTTACTACTGAACCTCGTGAGGTCAACCAGAGTAAAATACGCACTGTGAGTGGTACGGTAATCCTATTCGAAGTCATGTTACTTGACCATGGCGAACCTACGAACTATGAAGAAGCGATGGTGAGCCCAGATTCGCAAAATGGCTGGAAGCCATGAAATCTGAGATGGGATCCATGTATGAGAACAAAGTATGGACTTTGGTTGACTTGCCCGATGATCGGCAAGCCATTGAAAATAAATGGATCTTTAAGAAGAAGACGACGCCGATGGTAATGTAACTGTCTACAAAGCTCGACTTGTTGCAAAAGGTTTTCGACAAGTTCAAGGGGTTGACTACGATGAGACTTTCTCACCAGTAGCGATGCTTAAGTCTGTCCGAATCATGTTAGCAATTGCCGCATTTTATGATTATGAAATTTGGCAAATGGATGTAAAACCGCATTCTTGAATGGATTTCTAGAAGAAGAGTTGTATATGATGCAACCAGAAGGTTTTGTCGATCCAAAGGGTGCTAACAAAGTGTGCAAGCTCCAACGATCAATTTATGGTCAGGTGCAAGCCTCTCGGAGTTGGAATAAACGCTTTGATAGTGTGATCAAAGCATATGGGTTTGTACAGACTTTTGGAGAAGCCTGTATTTACAAGAAAGTGAGTGGGAGCTCAGTAGCATTTCTAATATTATATGTGGACGACATATTATTGATTGGAAATGATATAGAATTTCTGGATAGCATAAAAGGATACTTGAATAAAAGTTTTCAATGAAAGACCTCGGTGAAGCTGCTTACATATTGGGCATCAAGATCTATAGAGATAGATCAAGACGCTTAATTGGACTTTCACAAAGCACATACCTTGATAAAGTTTTGAAGAAGTTCAAAATGGATCGTGCAAAGAAAGGTTTTTACCAGATTACAAGGTGTAAGATTGAGTCAGACTCAATGCCCGACCACAGCAGAAGATAGAGAGAAAATGAAAGATGTTCCCTATGCTTCAGCCATAGGCTCTATCATGTATGCAATGCTGTGTACCAGACTGACGATGCTTAGCTGTAAGCTTGGCAGGAAGGTACCAAAGTAATCCAGAGTGGATCATCGGACAGCGGTCAAGAACATCCCTGAAATACCGAAAAGGACTAAGGATATGTTTCTCGATATGGAGGTGACAAGGAGCTAGTCGTAAATGGTTACGCCGATGCAAGCTTTGACACTGATCCGGACGATTCTAAATCGCAAACCGGATACGAATTTTTATTAAACGGTGGAGCTGTCAGTTGGTGCAGTTCTAAACAAAGCGTCGTGGCGGGATCTACATGTGAAGCGGAGTACATAGCTGCTTCGGAAGCAGCGAATGAAGGAGTCTGGATGAAAGAGTTCATTTCCGATCTAGGTGTCATACCTAGTGCATCGGGACCGATGAAGATCTTCTGTGACAATACTGGTGCAATTGCCTTGGCAAAGGAATCCAGGTTTCACAAGAGGACCAAGCACATCAAGAGACGCCTTCAATTCCATTCGGGACCAAGTCCAAGTGGGAGACATAGAGATTTGCAAAATACATACGGATCTGAATGTTGCAGACCCATTGACTAAGCCTCTTCCACGAGCAAAACATGATCAGCACCAAGACTCCATGGGTGTTAGGATCATTACATTGTAATCTAGATTATTGACTCTAGTGCAAGTGGGAGATGAAGGAAATATGCCCTAGAGGCAATAATAAAGTTATTATTTATTTCCTTATATCATGATAAATGTTTATTATTCATGCTAGAATTGTATTAACGGAAACATAATACATGTGTGAATATATAGACAAACAGTATGTCACTAGTATGCCTCTACTAGACTAGCTTGTTAATCAAAGATGGTTATGTTTCCTAACCATGAACAAGGAGTTGTTATTTGATTAACAAGGTCACATCATTAGTTGAATGATCTGATTGACATGACCCATTCCGTTAGCTTAACACTTGATCGTTTAGTATGTTAATGCTTTCTTCATGACCCATACATGTTCCCGTAACTATGAGATTATGCAACTCCGTTTACGGAGGAACACTTTGGTACTACCAAGCGCCACAACGTAAATGGGTGATTATAAAGGAGTACTACAGGTGTCTCCAAAGGTACTTGTTGGGTTGGCGTATTTGAGATTAGGTTTTGTCACTCCGATTGTCGGAGAGGTATCTCGAGCCTTCTCGGTAATGCACATCACTTAAGCCTTGCAAGCATTACAACTAATGAGTTAGTTGTGAGATGATGTATTACGGAACGAGTAAAGAGACTTACCGTAACGAGATTGAACTAGGTATTGGATACCGACGATCGAATCTCGGGTAAGTAACATACCGATGACAAAGGGAACAACGATGTCGTTATGCGGTTTGACCGATAAAGATCTTAAGTAGAATATGTAGGAACCAATATGGGCATCCAGGTTCCGCTATTGGTTATTGACCGAGAATGGTTCTAGGTCATGTCTACATAGTTCTCGAACCCGTAGGGTCCGCACGCTTAACGCTTCGATGATGTTCATAATGAGTTTATAAGTATTGATGCATCAAGGTTGTTCGAGTCCGGATGTGATCACGGACATGACGAGGAGTCTCGAAATGGTCGAGACATAAAGATTGATATATTGGAAGCCTACATTTGGACATCGAAGTGTTCGGGTGAAATCGGGATTTTATCGAGTACCGGAGGTTACCGGAACCCCGGAGGCCAATGGGCCTTAATGGGCCATAGGAGAAGAGGAAGGGCAGCCCAAGGTGGGCTGCGCGCCTCCCCTCTAGTCCGAATAGGACAAGGAAAGGGGCGCGCCTTCCCCTTCTCCTCCTCCAATCCTAGTCCAACTAGGAAGGGGGGAGTCCTACTCGGTGGGAGTAGGACTCCTCCTTGCGCGCCTCCTATAGGGCCGCCACCTCCCCTTGTCTCCTTTATATCTGGGGCAGGGGCACCCCAACACACAAGTTGATCTACGGATCTTGCCTTAGCCGTGTCGGTGCCCCTTCCACCATATTCCACTTCGGTCATATCGTCATGAGCTTAGGAGAAGCCTGCGCCGGAGAAGTCATATCGTCGCGGAGCTTAGGCGAAGCCCTGCGTCGGTGGAGCATCAACATCGCCACCACGCCGTCGTCTTGACGGAACTCATCCCCGACACTTTGCTGGATCGAGTCCGGGATCGTCATCGAGCTGAACGTGTGCGTAACTTCGGAGGTGCCGACGTTCGGTGCTTGGATCGGTCGGATCGTGGAGACGCACGACTACATCAACAGCGTTGTTATAACGCTTCGCTTTCGGTCTCACGAGGGTGCGTGGACGGACACTCTCCCTCTCGTTGCTATGCCATCACCATGGTCTTGCGTGATCGTAGGAATTTTTTGAAATTACTACGTTCCCCAACAATGGTATCGAGCCTGGTTTTATGCGTTGATGTCATGTGCACGAGTAGAACACAAGTGAGTTGTGGACGATACAAGTCATACCGCCTACCAGCATGTCATACTTTGGTTCAGCGGTATTGTGAGATGAAGCGGCCGGACCGACATTACGCCAGACGCTTACGCGAGACTGGTTTCACCGCCCGAGCACTCGTTGCTTAAAGGTGACCGGCGGTGTCATCTCTCTCACTTTAGTTGAATCGAGTGTGGCTACGCCCGGTCCTTGAGAAGGTTAAACGGAGTCTATTTGACGAAGTATCGTTGTGGTTTTGATGCGAGGTAAGAACGGTTCTTGCTCAGCCCGTAGCAGCCACGTAAAACTTGCAACAACAAAGTAGAGGACGTCTAACTTGTTTTTGCAGGGCATGTTGTGATGTGATATGGTCAAGACGTGATGCTATATTTTATTGTATGAGATGATCATGTTTTGTAACCGAGTTATCGGCAATGGCAGGAGCCATATGGTTGTCGCTTTATTGTATGAAATGCAACGCCATGTAATTGCTTTACTTTATCACTAAGGAGTAGCGATAGTCGAGAAGCAATAGTTGGCGAGACGACAACGATGCTACGATGGAGATCAAGGTGTCGCGCGGTGACGATGGTGATCATGACGGTGCTTGGCGATGGAGATCACAAGCACAAGATGATGATGACCATATCATATCACTTATATTGATTGCATGTGATGTTTATCCTTTATGCATCTTATCTTGCTTTGATTGACGGTAGCATTATAAGATGATCTCTCACTAAAATTATCAAGAAGTGTTCTCCCGAGTATGCACCGTTGCGAAAGTTCTTCGTCTTTGAGACACCACGTGATGATCGGGTGTGATAGGCTCTACGTTCAAATACAACGGGTGCAAAACAGTTGCACACGCGAATACTCGAGTTAAACTTGACGAGCCTAGCATATAACAGATATGGCCTCGGAACACGAGACCGAAAGGTCGGCGTGAATCATATAGTAGATATGATCAACATAGTGATGTTCACCATTGAAACTACTCCATCTCACGTGATGATCGGACATGGTTTAGTTGATTTGGATCACGTGATCACTTAGATGACTAGAGAGATGTCTGTCTAAGTGGGAGGTTTTAATATGATTAATCAAACTTAAATTTATCATGAACTTAGTACCGATAGTATTTTGCTTGTCTATGTTTGATGTAGATAGATGGCTCGTCTTTGTTGTTCCGTTGAATTTTAATGCGTTCCTTGAGAAAGCAAAGTTGAAAGATGATGGTAGCAATTACGGACTGGGTCCGTAATTTGAGGATTATCCTCATTGCTGCACGAAAAATTACGTCTGGAAGCACATTTGGGTGTGAGCCTGCTGCGAGATCTTGAGCGAAGTTGTGAGCGTCGGCAAAGCGAGCTGATGACTACTCTATAGTTCAGTGTGCCATGCTTTACGGCTTAGAACCGGGTCTTCAACGACGTTTTGAGCGTCATGGAGCATATGAGATGTTCCAGAGTTGAAGTTAATATTTCAAGCAAATGCCCGGATTGAGAGATATGAAGTCTCCAATAAGTTCTATAGCTGCAAGATGGAGGAGAATAGTTACATCGGTGAGCACATACTCAAAATGTCCGGGTATAACAATCACTTAATTCAGCTGGGAGTTAATCTTCCGGATGATAGTGTCATTGATGAAATTCTCCAATCACGCCACCAAGCTACAAGAGCTTCGTGATGAACTATAATATGCAAGGGATGACTAAGACAATTCTGAGCTCTTAGCGATGCTGAAAGCAGCGGAGGTAGAAATCAAGAAAGAGCATCAAGTGTTGATGGTCAGCAAGACCACTAGTTTCAAGAAAAGGGCAAAGGGAAGAAGAAGGAAACTTCAAAAGAACAGCAAGAAAGTTGCTGATCAAGAGAAGAAACCCAAGTCTGGACCTAAGCCTGAAATCGAGTGTTTTACCGCAAGCGATGGACTTCGAAGCGGAACTGCCCCAAGTATTTGGCGGATAAAAGGATGGCAAGGTGAACAAAGGTATATATGATATACATGTTATTGATGTGTACCTTACTAATAATCGCATAGTACCTGGTATTTGATCTGGTTCATTGCTAATATTTGCAACTCAAGCAGGAACTACGGATTAGCGAAGATTGGCTAAGGACGAGGTGACGATGCGTTGGAAATGGTTCCAAAGTCGATGTGATCGCGATCGGCACGCTACCTCTACATCTACCTTCGGGATTAGTTTTAGACCTAAATAATTGTTATTTGGTGCCGCGTTGAGCATGAACATTATATCTGGATCTTGTTTATTGCGAGACGGTTATTCATTTAAATCGAGAGAATAATGGTTGTTCTATTTATATGAGTAATATCTTTTATGGTCATGCACCCTTGAAGAATGGTCTATTCTTGTTGAATCTCGAAAGTAGTGATACACATATTCATAATGTTGAAGCCAAAAGATGCAGAGTTGATAATGATAGTGCAACTTATTTGTGGTAATTGCCGTTTAGGTCATATCGGTGTAAAACGCATGAAGAAACTCCATCTTGATGGGCTTCGGAATCACTTGATTATGAATCACTTGGTACTTGCGAACCGTGCCTCATGGGCAAGATGACAAAACGCCGTTCTCGGAACTATGGAGCGAGCAACTGATTTGTTGGAAATCATACATCGATGTTTGTGGTCCAATGAATGTTGAGGCCTTGGCGGTATCGTTATTTTCTCACCTTCACAGATGATTTGAGCAGATATGGGTATATCTACTTAATGAAACACAAATCTGAAACATTTGAAAAGTTCAAAGAATTTCAGAGTGAAGTGGAAAATCATCGTAACAAGAAAATAAAGTTTCTACGATCTGATCGTGGAGGAGAATATTTGAGTTACGAGTTTGGTTTACATTTGAAACAATGTGGAATAGTTTAGCAACTCACGCCACCCGGAACACCACAGAGAAATGGTGTGTCCGAGCGTCGAATCGTACTTTACTAGATATGGTGCGATCTATGATGTCTATTTCGATTTACCGCTATCGTTTTGGGGTTATGCTTTAGAGACGGCAGCATTCACGTTGAATATGACACTGTCAAAATCCGTTGAGACGACGCCTTATGAACTGTGGTTTGTCAAGAAACCAAATTTGTCGTTTCTTAAAGTTTGGGGCTGCGATGCTTATGTAAAGAAACTTCAACCAGATAAGCTCGAACCCAAATCGGAAAATGTGTCTTCATAGGATACCCAAAGGAGACTGTTGGGTACACCTTCTATCACAGATCTGAAGGCAAGATTTTCGTTGCTAATTCGGGTCCTTTCTAGAGAAGGAGTTTCTCTCGAAAGAAGTGAGTGGGAGGAAAGTAGAACTTGATGAGATAATGTATCTGCTCCCTTATTGGAAAGTAGTTCATCACAAGAAATGGTTCTGTGACAACTACACCAATTAGTGAAGAAACTAATGATGATGATCATGAAGTTTCAGATCAAGTTACTCTTGAACCTCGAGGTCAACCAGAGTAAAATACGCACTGAGTGGTACGGTAATCCTATTCGGAAGTCATGTTACTTGACCATGGCGAACCTACGAACTATGAAGAAGCGATGGTGAGCCCAGATTCGCAAAATGGCTGGAAGCCATGAAATCTGAGATGGGATCCATGTATGAGAACAAAGTATGGACTTTGGTTGACTTGCCCGATGATCGGCAAGCCATTGAAAATAAATGGATCTTTAAGAAGAAGACTGACGCCGATGGTAATGTAGCTGTCTACAAAGCTCGACTTGTTGCAAAAGGTTTTCGACAAGTTCAAGGGGTTGACTACGATGAGACTTTCTCACCCGAAGCGATGCTTAAGTCTGTCGAATCATGTTAGCAATTGCCGCATTTTATGATTATGAAATTTGGCAAATGGATGTAAAACCGCATTCTTGAATGGATTTCTAGAAGAAGAGTTGTATATGATGCAACCAGAAGGTTTTGTCGATCCAAAGGGTGCTAACAAAGTGTGCAAGCTCAACGATCAATTTATGGTGCAGGTGCAAGCCTCTCGGAGTTGGAATAAGCGCTTTGATAGTGTGATCAAAGCATATGGGTTTGTCAGACTTTTGGAGAAGCCTGTATTTACAAGAAAGTGAGTGGGAGCTCTGTAGCATTTCTAATATTATATGTGGACGACATATTATTGATTGGAAATGATATAGAATTTCTGGATAGCATAAAAGGATACTTGAATAAAAGTTTTTCAATGAAAGACCTCGGTGAAGCTGCTTACATATTGGGCATCAAGATCTATAGAGATAGATCAAGGCGCTTAATTGGACTTTCACAAAGCACATACCTTGATAAAGTTTTGAAGAAGTTCAAAATGGATCGAGCAAAGAAAGGTTTTTACTGTATTACAAGGTGTAAGATTGAGTCGACTCAATGCCCGACCACAAGCAGAAGATAGAGAGAAAATGAAAGATGTTCCTATGCTTCAGCCATAGGCTCTATCATGTATGCAATGCTGTGTACCAGACCGACGTATGCTTAGCTGTAAGCTTGGCGGGAAGGTACCAAAGTAATCCAGAGTGGATCATTGGACAGCGGTCAAGAACATCTGAAATACCGAAAAGGACTAAGGATATGTTTCTCGTATATGGAGGTGACAAAGAGCTAGTCGTAAATGGTTACGTCGATGCAAGCTTTGACACCGATCCGAGACGATTCTAAATCGCAAACCGGATCGTGTTTTTATTAAGCGGTGGAGCTGTCGGTTGGTGCAGTTCTAAACAAAGCGTCGTGGCGGGATCTACATGTGAAGCGGAGTACATAGCTGCTTGAAGCAGCGAATGAAGGAGTGCGGATGAAAGAGTTCATTTCGATCTAGGTGTCATACCTAGTGCATCGGGACCGATGAAGATCTTACGTGACAATCTTGGTGCAATTGCCTTGGCAAAGGAATCCAGATTTCACAAGAGGACCAAGCACATCAAGAGACGCTTCAATTCCATTGGGACCAAGTCCAAGTGGGAGACATAGAGATTTGCAAAATACATACGGATCTGAATGTTGCAGACCCATTGACTAAGCCTCTTCCACGAGCAAAACATGATCAGCACCAAGACTCCATGGGTGTTAGGATCATTACATTGTAATCTAGATTATTGACTCTAGTGCAAGTGGGAGACTGAAGGAAATATGCCCTAGAGGCAATAATAAAAGTTATTATTTATTTCCTTATATCATGATAAATGTTTATTATTCATGCTAGAATTGTATTAACCGGAAACATAATACATGTGTGAATATATAGACAAACAGTATGTCACTAGTATGCCTCTACTAGACTAGCTTGTTAATCAAAGATGGTTATGTTTCCTAACCATGAACAAGGAAGTTGTTATTTGATTAACAAGGTCACATCATTGGTTGAATGATCTGATTGACATGACCCATTCCGTTAGCTTAACACTTGATCGTTTGGTATGTTAATGCTTTCTTCATGACCCATACATGTTCCTGTAACTATGAGATTATGCAACTCCGTTTACGGAGGAACACTTTGGTACTACCAAGCGTCACAGCGTAAATGGGTGATTATAAAGGAGTACTACAGGTGTCTCCAAAGGTACTTGTTGGGTTGGCGTATTTGAGATTAGGTTTTGTCCTCCGATTGTCGGAGAGGTATCTCGAGCCTTCTCGGTAATGCACATCACTTAAGCCTTGCAAGCATTACAACTAATGAGTTAGTTGTGAGATGATGTATTACGGAACGAGTAAAGAGACTTACGTAGCGAGATTGAACTAGGTATTGGATACCGACGATCGAATCTCGGGTAAGTAACATACCGATGACAAAGGGAACAACGTTATGTCGTTATGCGGTTTGACCGATAAAGATCTTCAGAGAATATGTAGGAACCAATATGGGCATCCAGGTTCCGCTATTGGTTATTGACCGAGAATGGTTCTAGGTCATGTCTACATAGTTCTCGAACCCGTAGGGTCCGCACGCTTAACGTTTCGATGACAGTTCATAATGAGTTTATAAGTATTGATGCACCGAAGGTTGTTCGGAGTCCCGGATGTGATCACGGACATGACGAGGAGTCTCGAAATGGTCGAGACATAAAGATTGATATATTGGAAGCCTACATTTGGACATCGGAAGTGTTCGGGTGAAATCGGATTTTATCGAGTACCGGAGGTTACCGGAACCCCCCGGGAGGCCAATGGGCCTTAATGGGCCATAGGAGAAGAGGAAGGGCAGCCCAAGGTGGGCTGCGCGCCCCCCTCTCCCCTCTAGTCCGAATAGGACAAGGAAAGGGGGCGCCTTCCCCTTCTCCTCCTCCAATCCTAGTCCAACTAGGAAGGGGGAGTCCTACTCGGTGGGAGTAGGACTCCTCCTTAATGCGCCTCCTATAGGGCCGCCACCTCCCCTTGTCTCCTTTATATCTGACAGGGGCAGGGGGCACCCCAATACACACAAGTTGATCTACGGATCTTGCCTTAGCCGTGTGCGGTGCCCCTTCCACCATATTCCACTTGGTCATATCGTCGCGGAGCTTAGGAGAAGCCTGCGCCGGAGAAGTCATATCGTCGGAGCTTAGGCGAAGCCCTGCGTCGGTGGAGCATCTACATCGTCACCACGCCGTCGTCTTGTGGAACTCATCCCGACACTTTGCTGGATCGAGTCCGGGATCGTCATCGAGCTGAGCGTGTGCAGAACTCGGAGGTGCCCGACGTTCGGTGCTTGGATCGGTCGGATCGTGGAGGCGTCGACTACATCAACAGCGTTGTTATAACGCTTCGCTTTCGGTCTCACGAGGGTGCGTGGACGGACACTCTCCCTCGTTGCTATGCCATCACCATGGTCTTGCGTGATCGTAGGAAATTTTTTGAAATTACTACGTTCCCCAACAGGGAGACGTCACCGGGCTGTACGTGTGTTGAACGCGGAGGTGCCGTCCGTTCGGCACTAGGATCTCCGGTGATTTGGATCACGACGAGTACGACTCCTTCAACCCCGTTCTCTTGAACGCTTCCGCTTAGCGATCTACAAGGGTATGTAGATGCACTCTCCTTCCCCTCGTTGCTAGTCTCTCCATAGATAGATCTTGGTGACTCGTAGGAAAATTTTGAATTTCTTCTACGTTCCCCAACAGTGGCATCATGAGCTAGGTCTATTGCGTAGATTCTTTGCACGAGTAGAACACAAAGTAGTTGTGGGCGTTGATTTTGTCCAATATGCTTACCGTTACTAGTCCAATCTTGTTTCGACGGCATTGTGGGATGAAGCGGCCCGGACCGACCTTACACGTACACTTACGTGAGATAGGTTCCACCGACTGACATGCACTTGTTGCATAAGGTGGCTAGCGGGTGCCAGTCTCTCCCACTTTAGTCGGATCGGATTCGATGAAATGGGTCCTTATGATGGGTAAATAGCAATTGGCATATCACATTGTGGTTTTTGCGTAGGTAAGAAACGTTCTTGCTAGAAACCCATAGCAGCCACGTAAAACATGCAACAACAATTAGAGGACGTCTAACTTGTTTTTGCAGGGTATGCTATGTGATGTGATATGGCCAAAAGAATGTGATGAATGATATATGTGATGTATGAGATTGGTCATGTTCTTGTAATAGGAATCACAACTTGCATGTCGATGAGTATGACAACCGGCAGGAGCCATAGGAGTTGTCTTAATTTATTGTATGACCTGCGTGTCATTGAACAAACGCCATGTAATTACTTTACTTTATTGCTAACTGGTAGCCATATAGTAGAAGTAATAAGTTGGCGAGACAACTTCATGGAGACATGATGATGGAGATCATGGTGTCATGCCGGTGACGATGATGATCATGGAGCCCCGAAGATGGAGATCAAAAGGAGCAAAATGATATTGGCCATATCATGTCACTATTTGATTGCATGTGATGTTTATCATGTTTATGCATCTTATTTGCTTAGAACGACGGTAGTAAATAAGATGATCCCTCATTAAAATTTCAAGAAAGTGTTCCCCCTAACTGTGCACCATTGCGGAAGTTCATCGTTTCGAAGCACCACGTGATGATCGGGTGTGATAGATTCTTACGTTCACATACAACGGGTATAAGCCAGATTTACACACGCGAAACACTTAGGTTGACTTGACGAGCCTAGCATGTACAGACATGGCCTCGGAACACAAGAGACCGAAAGGTCGAGCATGAGTCGTATGGTAGATACGATCAACATGAAGATGTTCACCGATGATGACTAGTCCGTCTCACGTGATGATCGGACACGGCCTAGTTGACTCGGATCATGTAATCACTTAGATGACTAGAGGGATGTCTATCTGAGTGGGAGTTCATTAGATGAACTTAATTATCCTGAACATAGTCAAAAGCCCTTTGCAAATTATGTCGTAAGCTCACGCTTTAGTTCCACTGTTTAGATATGTTCCTAGAGAAAATATAGTTGAAAGTTGACAGTAGAAATTATGCGGACAGTAGAAGGCTTATGTCCTTAATGCACCGCTCGGTGTGTTGAACCTCGAACGTCGTCTGTGGATGTTGCGAACATCTGACATACACGTCTTCATAACTACGTGATAGTTCAGTTAAACGGTTTAGAGTTGAGGCACCAAAGACGATTTCGAAACATCGCGGAACATATGAGATGTTTCGAGGGCTGAAATTGGGATTTCAAGCTCGTGCCCACGTCAAGAGGTATAAGACCTCCGACGATTTTCTTAGCCTGCAAACTAAGGGAGAAAATCTCAATCGTTGAGCTTGTGCTCAGATTGTCTGAGTGCAACAATCACTTGAATCGAGTGGGAGTTGATCTTCCTGATGAGATAGTGATGTTTCTCCAGAGTCATTGCCACCAAGCTGCTAGAGCTTCGTGATGAACTATAACAAATCAGGGATAGATATGATAATCCTTGAGATATTCGCAATGTTCGACACCGCGAAAGTAGGAATCAAGAAGGAGCATCAATTGTTGATGGTTGGTGAAACCACTAGTTTCAAAAAGGGAAAGGGCAAGAAGGGATACTTCATGAAACGGCAAATCAGCTGCTGCTCTAGTGAAGAAACCCAAGGTTGAACCCAAACCCGAGACTAAGTGCTTCTGTAATAAGGGGAACAGCCACTTGAGCAGAATCACCCTAGATACTTGGTAGATGAGAAGGCTGACAAGGTCGATAGAAGTATATTGGATATACATTATGTTAATGTGTACTTTACTAGTACTCCTAGTAGCACCAGGGTATTAGATACCGGTTCGGTTGCTAAGTGTTAGTAACTCGAAATAAAAGGCTACGGAATAAACGGAGACTAGCTAAAGGCGAGGTGACGATAGGTGTTGGAAGTATTTCCAAGGTTGATATGATCAAACATTGCACGCTCCCTCTACCATCGGGATCGGTGTTAAACCTAAATAATTGTTATTTGGTGTTTGCGTTGAGCATAGACATGATTGGATTATGTCTATCATAATCTGATCATTCATTTAAGGAGAATAATGGTTACTCTGTTTATTTGAATAATACCTTCAATGGTCTTACACCTAAAATGAATAGTTTATTGAATCTCAATCGTAGTGATACACATTTTCATGCCAAAAGATATAAGATAGTAATGATAGTACCACTTACTTGTGGCACTGCCATGTAAGTCATATTGGTGTAAAATGCATGAAGAAGCTCCATGTTGATGGATCTTTGGATTCACTCATTTTTGAAAAGTTTGAGACATGCGAACCATGTCTATTGGTGTATACGCATGAAGAAACTCCATGCAGATGGATCGTTTGGACTCACTTGATTTTGAATCACTTGAGATATGCAAATCATACCACATGGGCAGAATGGTGAAAAGCCTCGTTTTTGATAAGATGGAACAAGATAGCAACTTGTTGGAAGTAACACATTTTGATGTGTGCAGTCCAATGAGTCTTTGAGGCATCTGATGAATATCGTTATGTTCTTACTTCACGAGATGATTCGAGTAGATGTTGAGTATATTTACTTGATGAAACACAAGTCTGAATTATTGAATGGTTCAAGTAATTTCAGAGTGAAGTTAAAGATCATCGTGACAAGAGGATAAAATGTTTATGATATGATCATAGAGATGAGTATCTGAGTTCGAGCTTTGGCACATAATTAAGACATTGTGGAAATTGTTTCACAATTAATACGCTGGAACACCATAGTGTGATGGTGTGTCCGAACATCATAGTTGCACCCTATTGGATATGGTGTGTACCATGATGTCTCTTATCGAATTACCACTATCGTTCAAGGGTTAGGCATTAGAGACAACCGAACTCACTTTAATAGGGCACCACGTAATTCCGTTGAGATGACACCGTATGAACTATGGTTTAGAGAAACCTAAGTTGTCGTTTCTTAAAAGTTTGGGGCTGCGACGCTTATGTGAAAAAGTTTCAGGTTGATAAACTCGAACCCAAAGCGGATAAAATGCATCTTCAAATGACACCCAAAACAGTTGGGTATACCTCCTAATTCAGATCCGAAAGCAATAGGGATTGTTTTTTGAATCGGATCCTTTCTCGAGGAAAAGTTTGTATCGAAAATTGAGTGGGAGGATGGTGGAGACTTGATGAGGTTATTGAACCATCACTTCAGCTAGTGTGTAGCAGGGCACAGGAAGTTGTTCCTGTGGCGCCTACACCAATTGAAGTAGAAACTTATGATAGTGATCATGAAGTTTTGGATCAAGTCACTACCGTACCTCGTAGGGTGGCAAGGATGCGTACTACTTCAGAGTGGTACAGTAATCCTGTCTTGAAGGTCATGTTGCTAGACAACAATGAACCTACGAGCTATGGAGAAGCGATGGTGGGCCCATATTCCAACAAATGGTTAGAAGCCATGAAATCCGAGATAGGATCCATGTATCAAAACAAAGCATGGACTTTGGTGGACTTGCCCGATGATCGGCAAGCCATTGAGATAAATGGATCTTTAAGAAGAAGACGGACGTGGACGGTAATGTCACCGTCTATGAAGCTCGACTTGTGGCGAAGCGTTTTTCACAAGTTCAAGGAGTTGACTACGATGAGATTTTCTCATCCGTAGCGATGCTTAAGTCCGTCGGAATCATGTTAGCATTAACTGCATTTATGAAATCTGGAAGATAGATGTCAAAATGAGTTTCCTTACCAGTTTTCGTAAGGAAAGGTTGTATGTGATACAATTAGAAAGTTTTGTCGATCCTAAGGATGCTAAAAGGTATGCTGGCTCCAACGATCCTTCGAAGGACTGGAGTAAGCATCTCGGAGTTGGAATGTGCGCTTTGATGAGATGATCAAAGATTTTGGGTTTATACAAAGTTCATGAGAAACTTGTATTTCCAAAGAAGTGAGTGGGAGCACTATAGAATTTCTGATGAGTATATGTTGTTGACATATTGTTGATCAGAAATGATGTAGAATTTCTGGAAAGCATATAGGGTTATTTGAAAGGTGTTTTTCAATAGAAAACATGGATTAAGCTACTTGAACATTGAGCATCAAGATCTATGGGGATAGGTCAAAAACGCTAAATGGTACTTTCAAATGAGCACATACCTTGACATGATCTTGAAGGTGTTCAAGATGGATCAGTCAAAGAAGAAGTTCTTGCCTGAGATGTAAAGTACGAAGTTAAGACTAAAAGCTCGACCACGGCAGAGTAGAGAGAAAGGACAAAGGTCGTCCCCTATGCTTCAGACGTAGGCTCTATAGTATGCTGTGCTGTGTGCCGCACCGGAAGTGTGCCTTGCCATGAGTCGGTCAAGGGGTACAAGAATGATCCAGAATGGATCATTGGACATGATCAAAATTGTCCTTGGAGTAAATAAAGGACATGTTTCTCGATTATGGAGGTGATAAAGAGTTCGGCGTAAAGGGTTACGTCGATGCAAGCTTTAACACCTATCCGAATGACTCTGAGTAGCAAACCGGATACATATAGTGGAGCAACCATTTGGAATAGCTCCAAGTAGAGCGTGGTAGCTGCATCTAGGAGATGACATAGATATTTGTAAAGCACACACGGATCTGAAAGGTTCAGACCCATTGACTAAGAACCTCTCTCACAAGCAAAACATGATCAAATCCAAGAACTCATTGAGTCTTAATCACAAGATGATGTGAACTAGTTTAGTAAAACTAGTAGACTCTTTGGATGTTGGTCGCATGGCGATGTGACCTGTGAGTGTTAATCACATGGCGATGTGAACTAGATTATTGACTCTAGTGCAAGTGGGAGACTGTTGGAAATATGCCCTAGAGGCAATAATAAATTAGTTATTATTATATTTCCTTGTTCATGATAATCGTTTATTATCCATGCTATAATTGCATTGATAGGAAACTCAGATACATGTGTGGGTACATAGACAACACCATGTCCCTAGTAAGCATCTAGTTGACTTGCTCGTTGATCAATAGATGGTTACAGTTTCCTGACCATGGACATTGGATGTCGTTGATAACGGGATCACATCATTAGCAGAATGATGTGATGGACAAGACCCAATCCTAAGCCTAGCACAAAGATCGTGTAGTTCGTATGCTAAAGCTTTTCTAATGTCAAGTATCTTTTCCTTAGACCATGAGATTGTGAAACTCCCGGATAGCGTAGGAATGCTTTGGGTGTACCAAGCCACTGGCGAATGGCGGGTGGATATAAAGGTGCACTACAGGTATCTCGAAAGTGTCATTGGGTTGTACGAATCGAGGCTGGGATTTGTCACTCCGTGTAAGCGGAGAGGTATCTCTGGGCCCACTCGGTAGGACATCATCATAATGTGCACAATGTGACCAAGGGGTTGATCCCGGGATGATGTGTTACGGAACGAGTAAAGAGACTTGCCGGTAACGAGATTGAACAAGGTATCGGTATACCGACGATCGAATCTCGGGCAAGTACAATACCGTTAGACAATGGGAATTGTATACGGGATCGATTGAGTCCTTGACATCGTGGTTCATCCGATGAGATCATTGTGGAACATGTGGGAGCCAACATGGGTATCCAGATCCCCCCTTAGAAGGAATAAGATCATATCCCGAAGGGATAAGATCAAGATCCCTAAATAGGGGGGATAACAATCGGTGGGGAAGGAAATGATGGGATTTATTTCCTCCCACATTTGCCAACGCCCCAATGGACTTGGAGGGCAAGAAACCAGCCCCCTCCACCCCTATATATAGTGGGGAGGCGCATGGGAGCTTTACCCCAAGTTTGGGCGCAGCCGTCCCTCTCTCCCAAGTACTCCTCCTCTCCCACGGTGCTTGGCGAAGCCCTGCAGGATTGCCACGCTCCTCCATCACCACCACGCCGTTGTGCTGCTGCTGGATGGAGTCTTCCTCAACCTCTCCCTCTCTCCTTGCTGGATCAAGGCATGGGAGACGTCACCGGGCTGTACGTGTGTTGAACGCGGAGGTGCCGTCCGTTCGGCACTAGGATCTCCGGTGATTTGGATCACGACGAGTACGACTCCTTCAACCCCGTTCTCTTGAACGCTTCCGCTTAGCGATCTACAAGGGTATGTAGATGCACTCTCCTTCCCCTCGTTGCTAGTCTCTCCATAGATAGATCTTGGTGACTCGTAGGAAAATTTTGAATTTATGTTACGTTCCCCAACATATAGATCTTGATGCTCAATATGTAAGCAGCTTCACCGAGGTCCTTCTTTGAAAAACTCCTTCAAATACTCCTTTATGCTTTGCAGAATAATTCTACATTATTTCCGATCAACAATATGTCATTCACATATACTTATCAGAAATGCTGTAGTGCTCCCACTCACTTTCTTATAAATACAGGCTTCTCCAAAAGTCTGTATAAAACCATATGCTTTGATCAACTCATCAAGCATATATTCCAACTCCGAGATGCTTGCACCAGCCCATAGATGGATCGCTGGAGCTTGCACATTTTGTTAGCACCTTTAGGATTGACCAAACCTTCTGGTTGCATCATATACAACTCTTCTTTAATAAATCCATTAAGGAATGCAGTTTTGACATCCATTTGCCAAATTTCATAAATGTGGCAATTGCTAACATGATTCAGACAGACTTTTAAGCATCGATACGAGTGAGAAAATCTCATTGTATTCAACACTTTGAACTTTGTCAAAAACCTTTTTCCACAAGTCTAGCTTTGTAGATAGTAACACTACTATCAGCGTATGTCTTCCTCTTGAAGATCCATTTATTTTCCATGGCCTGCCGATCATTGGGAAAGTCAATCAAAGTTCACACTTTGTTCTCATACATGGATTCCATCTCAGATTTCATGGCCTTAAGCCATTTCGCGGAATCTGGGCTCATCATCTCTTCCTCATAGTTCGTAGGTTCATCATGTTCTAGTAACATGACTTCCAGAACAGGATTACCGTACCACTACAGTGCGGACTGTACTGGAAGACCTACGAGGTTTTGTAGTAACTTGATCTGAAGTTTCATGATCATCATCATTAGCTTCCTCACTAATTGGTGTAGGAATCACTTTGGAACTGATTTCTGTGATGAACTACTTTCCAATTCGGGAGAAGGTACAAATTACCTTATCAAGCTCTTACTTTCCTCCCACTCACTTCTTTCAAGAGAAACTCCTTCTCTAGAAAGGATCCATTCTTAGCAACGAATATTTTGCCTTTGAATCTGTGATAGAAGGTGTACCCAACAGTTTCCTTTGGGTATTCTATGAAGACGCACTTCTCCGATTTGGGTTCGAGCTTATCAGGTTGAAAACCTTTTTCATATAAGCATCGCAACTCCAAACTTTAAGAAACGACAGCTTAGGTTTACTGCTAAACCATAGTTCATACGGCGTCATCTCAACGGATTTAGATGGTGCCCTATTAAACGTGAATGCAACTATCTCTAATGCATAACCCCAAAACGATAGTGGTAAACCGATAAGAGACATCATAGATCGCACTATATCTAGTAAAGTACGATTACGACGTTCGGACACACCATTACATTGTGGTGTTCCAGGTGGCGTGAGTTGCGTAACTATTTCACATTGTTTCAAATGAAGACCAAACTCGTAACTCAAATATTCGTCTCCATGATCAGATCGTAGAAACTTTATTTTTCTTGTTACGATGATTTTCCACTTCACTCTGAAATTCTTTGAACTTTTCAAATGTTTCGGACTTATGTTTCATCAAGTAGATATACCCATATCTGCTCAAATCATCTGTGAAGGTCAGAAAATAACGATACATGCCACGAGCCTTAACACTCATCGGATCGCATACATCGGTATGTATTATTTCCAATAAGTCGAGAGCTCGTTCCATTGTTCGAGAACGGAGTTTTAGTCATCTTGCCCAAAAGGCACGGTTCGCAAGCATCAAATGATTCATAACCAAGTGATTCCAAAATCCATCTTTATGGAGTTTCTTTATCGCTTTACACGATATGACCCAAACGGCAGTGCCACAAATAAGTTGCACTATCATTATTAACTTTGCATCTTTTGGCATCAATGTTATGAATATGTGTATCACTACGATCGAGATCCAACAAACTATTTTCATTGGGTGTATGACCATCGAAGGTCTTATTCATGTAAACAGAGCAACAATTATTCTTTAACTTTAAATGAATAACTGTTTTGCAATAAACATGATCAAATCATATTCATGCTCAACGCAAACGCTAAATAACATTTATTTGGCTTTTAACACTAATCTCGAAAATATAGGGAGTGTGTGATGATGATCATATCAATCTTGGAACTATTTCCAACACTCATAGTCACTTCAACTAGTCTCTGTTTATTATGTAACTCCTGTTTCGAGTTACTAATCTTAGCAACCGAACAAGTATCAAATACTCAGGGGCTACTATAAACACTAGTAAGGCACACATCAAACACTTGTATATCAAATATACCCTTGTTCACTTTGCCACCCTTCTTATCTACCAAATATTCAGGGCATTTCCGCTTCCAGTGACCATTTCCTTTGCAGTGTAAGCACTCAGTTTCAGGCTTTGATCCAGCTTTGGTCTTCTTCACGGGAGTGACAACTTGTTTTCCATTCTACTTGAAGTTTCCTTTCTTTCCCTTTTCCCTATTCTTGAAACTAGTGGTCCTGTCAATCATCAACACTTGATGCTCTTTTCTTGATTTCTACCTTCGTCGATTTTAGCATCACGAAGAGCTTGGGAATCGTTTTCGTCATCCCTTGCTTTATAGTTCATCACGAAGTTCCAGTAACTTGGTGATGGTGACTAGAGAACTATGCCAATCACTATCTTATCTGGAAGATTAACTCCCACTTGATTCAAGTGATTGTAGTACTCAGACAATCAATTCTCCTCCATCTTTTAGGCGAAGTATTTGTCAGAGGTCTCATACCTCTTGACACGGGCATGAGTCTGAAATACTAATTTCATCTCTTGAAACATCTTATATGTTCCATGACGTTTCTAAAATGTTTTTGTAGTCCCGGTTCTAAGCCATAAAGCATGGTGCACAAAACTATCAAGTAGTCATCATATTGAGCTAGCCAAACATTCATAACGCCTGCATCTGCTCCTGCAATAGGTCTGTCACCTAGCGGTGCATTAAGGACATAATTCTTCTGTGCAGCAATGAGGATAAACCTCGGATCACGGATCCAATCCGCATCATTGCTACTAACATCTTTCAACACAATTTTCTCTAGGAACATATCAAAATAAACATATGAAAGCAACAACGCGAGCTATTGATCTACAACATAATTTGCAAAATACTACTAGGACTAAGTTCATGATAAATTTAAGTTTAATTAATCATATTACTTAAGAACTCCCACTTAGATAGACATCCCTCTAATCCTCTAAGTGATTACGTGATCCATATCAACTACACCATGTCCGATCATCACGTGAGATGGAGTAGTTTCAACGGTGAACATCAATATGTTGATCATATCTACTATATGATTCACGCTCGACCTTTAGGTCTCCGTGTTCCGAGGCCATATCTGTTATATGCTAGGCTCGTCAAGTTTAACCTGAGTATTCCGCGTGTGCAACTGTTTTGCACCCGTTGTATTTGAACGTAGAGCCTATCACACCCGATCATCACGTGGTGTCTCAGCACGAAGAACTTTCGCAACGGTGCATACTCAGGGAGAACACTTTTACTATGATAATTTAGTGAGGGATCATCTTATAGTGCTACCGTCAATCAAAGCAAGATAAGATGCATAAAAGATAAACATCACATGCAATCAATATAAGTGATATGATATGGCCATCATCATCTTGTGCTTGTGATCTCCATCTCGAAGCACCGTCGTGATCACCCACCGTCACCGGCGCGACACCTTGATCTCCATCGTAGCATCGTTGTCGTCTCGCCAATCTTATGCTTCTCGACTATCGCTACCGCTTAGTGATAAAGTAAAGCATTACGAGCGATTGCATTTCATACAATAAAGAGACAACCATATGGCTCCGCCGATTGCCGATAACTCGGTTACAAAACATGATCATCTCATACAATAAAATATAGCATCACGTCTTGACCATATCACATCACAACATGCCCTGCAAAAACAAGTTAGACGTCCTCTACTTTGTTATTGCAAGTTTTACGTGGCTGTTACGGGCTTAGCAAGAACCGTTCTTACCTACGTATCAAAACCACAACGATAGTTTGTCAAGTTGGTGCTGTTTTAACCTTCGCAAGGACCAGGCGTAGCCACACTCGGTTCAACTAAAGTTGGAGAAACTGACACCCGCCAGCCACCTGTGTGCAAAGCACGTCGGTAGAACCAGTCTCGCGTAAGCGTACGCGTAATGTCGGTTCGGGCCGCTTCATCCAACAATACCGCCGAACCAAAGTGTGACATGCTGGTAAGCAGTATGACTTATATCGCCCACAACTCATTTGTGTTCTACTCTTGCATATGACATCTACGCATAAAACCTGGCTCGGATGCTACTGTTGGGGAACGTAGTAATTTCAAAAAATTTCCTACGCACACGCAAGATCATGGTGATGCATAGCAACGAGAGGGGAGAGTGTTATCCACGTACCCTCGTACACCGAAAGCGGAAGCGTTAAAACAACACGGTTGATGTAGTCGTACGTCTTCACGATCCGACCGATCCAAGTACCGAACGTACGGCACCTCCGAGTTCAGCACACGTTCAGCTCGATGACAATCCCCGGACTCCGATCCAGCAGGGTGTCGGGGATGAGTTCCGTCAGCACGACGGCGTGGTGACGTTGATGATGTTCTACCGACGCAGGGCTTCGCCTAAGCACCGCAACGATACGACCGAGGTGGAATATGGTGGAGGGGGGCACCGCACACAGCTAAGGAACGATCACGAAGATCAACTTGTGTGTTATGGGGTGCCCCCCTGCCCCCGTATATAAAGGAGCAAGGGAGGGGGTGGCCGGCCTAGAAGGGGGCGCACCAAGGAGGAGTCCTACTCCCACCGGGAGTAGCTTCCCCCCCCCCCCCCCTTCCAAGTAGTAGGAGTAGGAGTCAAGGAAAGGGGGAAGAGAAGAGAAGGAAGGAGGGCGCAGCCCTCCCCTAGTCCAATTCGGACTAGGCCTTGGGGCGTAACCTCTCCTCTCTTTCCCCTAAAGCCCAATAAGGCCCATATACTCCCCGGCTAATTCCCGTAACTCTCCGGTACTCCAAAAAATACCCGAATCACTCGGAACCTTTCCGAACTCCGAATATAGTCGTCCAATATATTGATCTTTACGTCTCAACCATTTCGAGACTCCTCTTCATGTCCCCGATCTCATCCGGGACTCCGAACTCCTTCGGTACATCAAAACTCATAAACTCATAATATAACTGTCATCGAAACCTTAAGCGTGCGGACTCTACGGGTTCGAGAACAATGTAGACATGACCGAGACACGTCTGCGGTCAATAACCAATAGCGGAACCTGGATGCTCATATTGGCTCCCACATATTCTACGAAGATCTTTATCGGTCAAACCGCATAACAACATACGTTATTCCCTTTGTCATCGGCATGTTACTTGCCCGAGATTTGATCATCGGTATCTCAATACCTAGTTCAATCTCGTTACCAGCAAGTCTCTTTACTCGTTCCGTAATACATCATCTCACAACTAACTCATTAGTTGCAATGCTTGCAAGGCTTAAGTGATGTGCATTACCGAGAGGGCCCAGAGATACCTCTCCGACAATCGGAGTGACAAATCCTAATCTCAAAATCGCCAACCCAACATGTACCTTCGAGACACCAGAGCTCCTTTATAATCACCCGATTCACGTTGTGACGTTTGATAGCACACAAAGTGTTCCTCCGTAGCACGGAGTTGCATAGTCTCATAGTCATAGGAACATGTATAAGTCATGAAGAAAGCAATAGCAACATACTATACGATCAAGTGCTAAGCTAACGGAATGGGTCAAGTCAATCACATCATTCTCCTAATGATGTGATCCCGTTAATCAAATGACAACTCTTTGTCCATGGCTAGGAAACATAACCATCTTTGATTAATGAGCTAGTCAAGTAGAGGCATACTAGTGACACTCAGTTTGTCTATGTATTCACACATGTATCATGTTTCCGGTTAATACAATTATAGCATGAATAATAAACATTTATCATGAAATAAGGAAATATATAATAACTTTATTATTGCCTCTAGGGCATATTTCCTTCAAAACCCACCATATACCTTCCTCAAAACAGCCACCATATCTACCTATCATGGCATTTCCATAGCCATTCCGAGATATATTGCCATGCAACTTCCATCATCATCATATACATGACTTGAGAATTTATTGTCATATTGCTTTGCATGATCGTAAGATAGCTAGCATGATGTTTTCATGGCTTGTCCGTTTTTGATATCTTTGCTATGCTAGATCATTGCACATCCCGGTACACCGCCGGAGGCATTCATATAGAGTCATATCTTTGTTCTAGATATCGAGTTATAATATTGAGTTGTAAGTAAATAAAAGTGTGATGATCATCATTATTAGAGCATTACCCTAGTGAGGAAAGGATGATGGAGACTATGATTCCCACATAAGTCGGGATGAGACTCCGGATTTTATGAAAAATAAAAGAGGCCAAGGAAGCCCACCAAAATAAAATAAAATAAAATAAATAAAAAAATGAGAGAAAAAGAGAGAAGGGGCAATGTTACTATCCTTTTACCACACTTGTGCTTCAGAGTAGCACCATGTTCTTCATATAGAGAGTCTCTTGAGTTATCACTTTCATATACTAGTGGTAATTTGCATTATAGAACTTGGCTTGTATATTCTGATGATGGGCTTCCTCAAACGCCCGAGGTCTTCATGAGCAAGCAAGTTGGATGCACGCCCACTTAGTTTGAGTTTGAGCTTTCATACACTTATAGCTCTTAGTGCATCCGTTGCATGGCAATCCCTACTCACTCACATTGATATCTATTAATGGGCATCTCCATAGCCCGTTGATACGCCTCGTTGATGTGAGACTTTCTCTTTTTTTGTCTTCTCCACATAACCCCCACCATCATATTCTATTCCACCTATAGTGCTATGTCCATGGCTCACGCTAATGTATTGCGTGAAAGTTGAAAAGGTTTGAGAACATCAAAAGTATGAAACAATTGCTTGGCTTGTCATCGGGGTTGTGCATGATGTGAATATTTTGTGTGGCGAAGATGGAGCATAGCTAGACTATATGATTTTGTAGGATAACTTTCTTTGGCCATGTTATTTTGAAAATACATGATTGCTTTATTAGTAGGCTTGAAGTATTATTGTTTTTATGTCAAAGGATAGATTATTGCTTTGAATCACTCGTGTCTTAATATTCATGCCATGATTAGACATATGATCAAGATTATGCTAGGTAGCATTCCACATCAAAAATTATGTTTTTTATCATTTACCTACTCGAGGACGAGCAGGAATTAAGCTTGGGGATGCTGATACGTCTCCGTCATATCTATAATTTTTGATTGTTTCATGCCAATATTATTCAACTTTCATATACTTTTGGCAACTTTTTATATTATTTTTAGGACTAACATATTGATCCGAAGGCCGATGCGGTTCCGTCATTGCATGTTTTTGGTTTCGCAGAATATCCATATCAAACGGAGTCCAAGCGGGATAAAAGCGGACGGAGATATTTTTGGAATATTTGGAAAGTCGGAAGAAAGATCATCGAAAAGAGTGCGAGGTGGGCACGAGGTAGGGGGCGCCCTACCCCCAGTAGCGCCCCGACCCTCATGGCCCACCTGTAAGGCGGTTGATGCCCTTCTTCGGCCGCAAGAAAGCTAATTTTTGGTAAAAAAAATCATGGCGAAGGTTTCAGTCCAGTCGGAGTTACGGATCTCCGGGTATAAAAGAAACGGTGAAAGGGCAGCAGAACAGAACACAGAAATAGAGAGAGACAGAGAGATAGATCCAATCTCGGAGGGGCTCTCGCCCCTCCCACGTCATGAGAGCCAAGGTCCATAGGGGAAACCCTTCTCCCATCTAGGGAGGAGGTCAAGGAAGAAGAAGAATAAGGGGGGGCCTCTCCCCCTTGCTTCCGGTGGCGCCGGAGCGCTGCCGGGGCCATCATCATCACCGCCATCTTCACCAACAACTTCACCGCCATCATCACCAACTCTTCCCCCCTCTATGCAGCGGTGTAATCTCTCTCTTACCCGCTGTAATCTCTATTTAAACATGGTGCTCAACGCTATATATTGTTTCCCAATGATGTATGGCTATCCTATGTTGTTTGAGTAGATCTGTTTTGTCCTATGGGTTATTTGATGATCAAGATTGGTTTGAGTTGCATGTTTGATTATTGGTGCTGTCCTATGGCGCTCTCCGTGTCGCGCAAGCGTGAGGGATTCCCGCTGTAGGGTTTGCAATATGTTCATGATTTGCTTATGGTGGATGGCGTGAGTGACTGAAGCACATACCGAGTAAGTAGGTTGTTTGCATTATGGGATAAAGGGACTTGATGCTTTAATGCTATGGTTGGGTTTTACCTTAATGATCTTTAGTAGTTGCGGATGCTTGCTAGAGTTCCAATCATAAGTGCATATGATCCAAGTAGAGAAAGTATGTTAGCTTATGCCTCTTCCTCAAATAAAATTGCAATAATGATTATCGGTCTAGTTATCGATTGCCTAGGGACAAATAACTTTCTCGTGACAACAAGCTATTTACTAAAACTAGTTTAGTTGTGTCTTTATTTAAACATCCCCTAGCTTTTATTTATGTGCTCTTTATTATTTTTGCAAACCTATCCAGAAACAGCTACAAAGTACTTCTAGTTTCATACATGTTCTAGGTAAAGCGAACGTCAAGCGTGCGTAGAGTTGTATCGGTGGTCGATAGAACTTGAGGAAATATTTATTCTATCTTTAGCTCCTCGTTGGGTTCGACACTCTTACTTATCAAAAACTGTTGCGATCCCCTATACTTGTGGGTTATCATGTACACACCGTCTTGAACAACGCTTGGACCTCCGGTCGTTGTAGCATAGACCACATACAAAGCGAGTGCGTACAACGGAAAATAGCCTGCAAAAGAGAAGCATTTTTGTCATTAAAAACAAAATCATTTCTATATAGGCAAAGCGGCCATAGTAAGGCATACGCTCCCACCCTTAATAGCGTTTTGAACCTATTTGAAATACCGTCCAACTAATGACCAAAAATATTGGCAACACTTGTGGGCGGATATAAACTTGATGCTATTTGGATGACTGACCACGTAGAACGTGCAAAGTTGCATTGGAAAAAGAGGTGTCTGATTGTCTCATCATGAGTACAAAAACAACACTTCTTACTCCCTTGCCAATTGCGCTGTGCGAGGTGGTCTTTGGTTAGAACAACTCCCCTACGAAGATACCACATGAAGACTTTAACTTTTAGTGGTATCTTCGACCTTCAAATTTTCTTATTATTACTCACCGGTAACTCAGAATGTGTGAGCGCACAATACATAGAGTCTATGGTGAAAGACCCTGATGTAGTAAGGTTCCAGCGAAACACATCCCGGCCTTCTGTCAGGCTAATCACATCCAGACAGGACAAAAGATTATGCCATGATATAAGTCAGGGGCCAGTCAAATCCAGCCTGAACGAAATATTCGGGGATGGGCGAGCACTGCGCAATATTATTATTCTTATCGCGAGCAATGTTGTACAAGGCTGGATATTGTTCTTGGAGAGTGGCACCGCCTAGCCAGATGTCTTCCAAAAAACGAATCTCCGACCCTTCCTTTATCGCGAAAGACCCAAAGCGAAAGAGATGTTTCTTTGCCGCCATTAGGCCAGCCCAAAAGTGCGAGTCGCCAGGTTTCCAATATGCCTGAGACACCCCTTGTGGCCTAGATACTTGTTGCGCAGTATGGTTTGCCAAACACCATCCTCGGCAAGAAGTTTGAACAACCATTTACTAAGGAGAGCCTCATTCTTGACCTGCGGGTCATGAATTCCAAGGCCACCTTGGTCTTTCGGCCTACAAACCACACTCCACTTGGTTAGTCTGTATTTTTTCTTTTCCCCGTCTCCTTGCCAAAAGAATCTGGATCTGAAATAGTCCAGTCTTTGCAGGACCCCTTTTGGGAGTTGGAAGAAAGAAAGCATATATAGAACCATATTTGTGAGGACAGAGTTAATCAAAACTAGCCGTCCTCCAACAGAGAGCAGCTTGCCTTTCCAGCTGCTCAACCGTTTCTCTAACCGCTCCTCTACATGCTTCCACTCCGCAATGGTGAGACATCGATAATGAATCGGTATTCCCAGATATTTAATCGGGAAATGGCCATGTGCGCAACCAAACAGGTCAGCATAATCGGCCGCCGCCTCAACGGCTTCTCCAAAGCAGAAAAGTTCACTTTTATGGAAGTTAATTTTAAGACCCGACATTTGCTCAAACGCTGAAAGCAAGAGTTTCAGGTTTCGAGCCTTGTTTACGTCATGTTCCACAAAAAGAACTGTGTCATCAGCATATTGCAGAATAGAGAGGCCACCATCCACAAGGTGTGGCACTACTCCTGCAATCTGTCCGTCCTGCTTGGCGCGCTCAACCAGAATGGCCAACATGTCAGCAACAATATTAAATAATATTGGGGACATTGGGTCACCCTGTCGTAGTCCTTTTTTTGTCTGAAAGTAATGGCCTACATCATCATTGACTTTGATGGCCACGCTACCTCCAGTTACAAAATTGTGGATCCATTGACGCCATTTATCGGAGAAACCTTTCATCCTTAAGGCCTGTTGGAGGAAAGACCATTTAACCTTATCATAGGCTTTTTCAAAGTCAATTTTGAATACTACTCCACTCATGTTTTTTTCGGTGCATCTCGTGAACAGTCTCATGCAGGATTACTACGCCATCGAGTATATTCCTTCCTTGCATGAACGCCGTTTGAGATGGCCGGACAACATGGTCAGCTATCGAGTTTAACCTATTCGTAGCTACTTTGGTGAAAATTTTGAAGCTGACATTAAGTAGGCATATGGGTCTATATTGTTGGATCCGTTCAGCCTCCTTAATCTTCGGCAACAAAACAATCTCGCCAAAATTCAGCCTGAATAGGTCAAGTCGATCGGCATGAAGACAATTGAGCAACTCCAAAAGGTCAGACTTGATGATATCCCAGAAATTCTGATAGAATTCTGCGGGGAAGCCATCTGGTCCTGGAGCTTTGTTATGTTCCATTTGGAACACCGCTGCTCTCACCTCCTCTTCTGAGAAAGATGCCATGAGGAAGTCATTCTCTTCTGCCGTGACTTGAGGAATATCATCTGTTCGGTTCTCGCCAAGGGTGAAACTCCGTTCATCTGGCGGCCCTAAAATACTTGAATTTGTGTGCTCAGACATTTTTTGCCCTAAAAGTCTTGGGTCTTTGCTAGCACTTGGCTTAGGGATAATAAAGAGCCTGCTGAGTACTCGTAATTCTTGACTCGTCAAACTTGTTTCCCTAACAAGCTAAAAATGCCAACTCGACCTGGCTCGTTAGTTTCTAAGTTACCCTTCTCTTTTCGAAATGGTTCACTATCCATATGATCACCTCCAAGCCGTCATATCTTGAGATTGACAAAGTCACTACAAACGTCGTGCTATCGATGAACACATCGCTTACATTGAAAGAATAAAGCCATCAAATCTTGAAATAAATCCAAGAAAATGCGAGCATCATACCAAGTCTAAGTCTTAAACCCGGACAAGCAGGTCCACCACAAGGAACCTGAGCATTCGAGCTATGCTCAATTCGCAATCTGAGTTAGTCGAGCCAAGTTTTCGAGTACTCATTAAGCTCGCCAGTTCGGAGCTTTAATTCCACCCTATGCGCGTATGGTAGAAAATCTGGTCTATGGTATTTGACCCCAGTTGGTGAAATTGTACATCAACCCTCCACCCAAGTGACCAATGGTGCTAGGGTTTTCCCTAAAAGGTTAGGGTATCATTGCATCTAATCCCAAACTATTATTGTTAGGTTAACACATTTTTGTGACTTGCATTTGCAATGCAACATTTCTTACACGCGTGCACAGATATAATATGATGAGCTCATCATTTCCGAATTGCAATGCAATGATGCTGCCGATCGACTAAATTAAGCTAATCACAAAAGGCTGTCCCGTAAAAGCTGTCGCAAAACCTTAATGAAAGTGCTTTACGTTTAATTACAAGAAAATACTTACTTTAAACACATATCTGCATCTTTACCCAACCCACTGATCCATTTTCCAGTAGCACGCAGCAGCAAGTTTCAACACATGATGTACACCGAAAGCAACTATCTAGTAGCCCTTGTTTTGTTCTTTTGCTAGGACAAGTTAGCTAGAAAATTATCAGTGCCAGACAGGTCAGTGATACCACTATTAAATGGATCCACCAAAAGCTATCTGCGTACCGTTTTGCACGCCCTAATTGAGCTTTAGGGTTTGAATAGCGCATGGTGGTCAATGTGAGTAGACTATCGTCCTTGCTTCACGTTGGCGCGTCGGAATATACGCATGCTATGATTTCCGCGTCACGTTTTAAATTTCTACTAGTAGATCAACTTTGCAGCCATATACTATACCGAAGCAGAAAACTGAGATCTAGCCAAGGGAAAGAACTGTGCTATTAAGGCACCTCCAATGGCACCCGCAAATTTCCTCACGCATCCATCGGTGGATAGGAAGGGTTAGTCCACGGACACGAATGCGAGAGACAATAACCCAACCGTAGCCGCATACATTTTTGCAACAACTCGATTCAACCGGACAAAATTCGATCAGACCGAACGAATTTGGATATAAACACGGCCGATTTCACTGAAACTAGGATAATTTGTACATAAACCTAAAAACCTAAAAAATAAAGTCTAAATTATCCTATACTTAACGGTGACCTCGTAGGCCATGCCGGGCTGGCCGGCGGCTCCTCCTCCATCATCATGGCCCAACTTGGCATCAGAGTCGTTGTCGTCGGGCTTGGGGCGGCGGAAGGTGGCGGCGTCACGACAGGGCTTCCCGGCGGCCGCCTGACGCTCACGGATGATCCTCTCTGCTTTTCCCGCGCCATGCGCAGTGTGGCCGCGACACCGATGACGTGGGCTGGGGGGGAGGGCGGCGGTCGTTGGAGGAGGCGTCTTTGGTGGCGTTGATTTCGGCGAGGAGCCATTCCTCGCTGTCCCTGGCCATCTCCCCGTCGAGGTGGCGGAGACGGCGCTTGGCCGTCTCCAACATCGTCACAGAGCAGTCCAGGGCCCAGGCGTATGCCAGGGCTCGGTCCGCCGCAATGTGTAGCGGCAGGACGTCTGAGTCCACGAACTTGGACCGGTGCACGGCGTTGCGGCTATCCCGTCGGCGCTGCTGTCGGTCGGCGTACTCCTGCGCCGTCATGGCGCTCCGGGATGAGGACAAGGAGCTGCCGCCGGCCCTGTGGCTGCCAAAGTAGTGCAGAATGTGACCGTGGGCCTTGAGCATGGGAGGTGGCGCGACACGCTTCTCCTTGACGATGCTCCGGGGCGGCGGTGAGCGCCGCTTCTCCTTGACAACGCGTCGGGGTGGCGGCGAGAGCCGCTCCTCCTTGACGGGGGCGTCCGATTTGGACGCCGCAGGTCTACGACAGCGGGGGGCGGCGGAGAGCGTGGAGGGGTTGCCGACTCCGGCTTCACGGGGTGGAGCATCTGCGGTGGTGGAGCCGGCCGTTGATGTGCACGACGGAGCGATGTAGCATCAGCCCCATCTGCTCCTCGAACTCCGCATCGGTGGCGGCATAGACCTGGCCCGACACCACAGGCGTGGACTGCGGCGGCGGCGGCTGCTGGTCCTCCTCGTTGCCAGAGGAGATGACGGTCTCCGCCTTCGTCGAGGAGCCGCCCGACGAAGAGGACGAAGGCCCCGGAGTTCGAGGGCGGCGTCGCCACGACCCGCCAGATCTCGCCCCGGAACCGCCTGCCGGCGCCAACGCCCAGGACTTTCCCACCGCTGGAGATGTGGAGGGAGATGGGCGGGGAGAGGGGAGGTGGAGGATGTGATGTGGACGATGCTGGAGCGCGGCTTATATATCCGCGGCCAGGCCATGCGAAGGGCCGGCCAGTTGCTTCAATGCGGCGTAGCGGCCGAAGTTGGTTCCTCGGAACCTGCGTCCGCATTGAAGCAGCGACTTCTGAGAGGCCACGTCGTCCAGCGCCGCCCTCTCTCCCTCCGGCCTTATCGTGGCATCAATTCCGGCCTCCGTGTGCTTTGGGTCGGCATGAATGCAACATGGTAAGTGGTGCATGCATCGGAAGAAAAGTGCAGGAGGGGTGGGTGAGGGGTTTTTGGTGGCCTAGGGCGGTTAGAAGCGGCCGTGGGATCGGTCCGGACTCCCGCACCCCCCTCGTTTGTCTCCGGTTTGCGGGAGAAATCGCGTCTGGACCGCTCCGCGGACCGATACAGGCCCCCGTTAGATGGGTTCCACGGTCCAGACAGTGCGGTCCGAACGGTTGCGGGAGGTTTGAGGGTCGGTGTTGGAGATGCCCTTAGGTGCTACCGGTGCTATAAACCTCTGAAAAATGATGCATACAGTTTTTTTGCTGAATATGCAAAGCTTGTGTATCATTTCATTGATA